>CM029014.1:4621012-4899006 GCA_016801055.1 Panax notoginseng | reverse complement strand
TTTCTTTTGAGATGGATTTACGTTTTAAAATACATGTGTGGGCAAGAAAATCGTGCCTTGCTAGTTAGGGTTTCATGTTGGCTGAGGATGAGAGAAATCCACGAAGAGCACGGAATTGATTGATTGATCGAAAGGGGGAGAAGAACAGGTGGGCGAGTACTCCAACGACCACGTGACAAAACTCTCAGAAATTCGAAAACTGTGTTAGGGTAGCAGGGATTCCAAGAGCCTTCTTGAGTGCTTCGAGTTGAGAGAATGTCCAAGTCTTGAGTGCTCTGAAAGAGAATGTCCAAGTCCCAAGTCACCAAAAAATCCCCCCTCCTAGAATGGAAGGTGTATTTATAGAGTTTCCTGGAACTTAGTAGTCAAATGCCAGGCACATGTCTTCAGGAAAAATTCTAGAAATACCCTTTGGTCATTAGAATAATATCCATTTCGCTCTGTCCTTATAGCCACCAATCCAATTCCTCAATCAATTCCCAAAACAGCCGCCTCCACGAGCCTTCTGCCTTGGACACGTGGAGACTTCTCTCGGGTCTAGTATATTTATTTTTGGCTTTTCCGTCTTTATTCAATTAAGACATGCGGACCCTAATTTGTACATTTAATGAGACTGTGGAATCCTAATTGTGTATTTAATTCAATTAGGTCATGTGAACCCTAATTTACACTTAGGCCCACATTTTGCCCCCTGCGCGAGATTCGTTTTTCCAAAGAGACGATCGTGCAAGATTATTTCAAGCTTTTGAATGATTTTGCAGGACTCCATTTTGCAAGTCTTGAAGACAAAGATCCTAGAAGAAGGAACTCCTAGGGAACTAAACCCTTAGGGTTGAACACTAGGGAGACAAAACCTAACATGACTCTTCCTTGGACATATTGGAAAATCTTTCCATAGTTTGCCCAATATTTGTTTCCTTATTTTTTTGAAAATTAAAACAAGAAGATCATCAAATATTACCAAAAAAATTTCAATCTATAAAATTTTTCTTTTGGTAAACTAATCGTTCCTTTGTATCAAATCAAATCTTAATTTTATTTAGAAATAAAATTAATTTTTTTTCCTTTATTTGATTTTTAAGACAATATCCTTCCTTATCATTATTATTATTATTAGAAGGAAAAAAATTAAATTTCGAAATTTCCCTTTATTGGAGAAAATTAAAGCTTTATTTTCTTTCATAATTAGAAAATAATATCTTTATATATTTCTATTTAGAAACAAAATCAAAGATACTTATCTTTTGGAAATCAGATTGAATCCTTTCCTTATGGAAAAAGAGTGAGATTGCTTCCTTTTCCGTTACAAGTATACTTTGGGGGCTATACATGTATTCATATATATGCATCTCCCAAGCCATTCACGCCTCCTTCCTTATCTTGCTTCATTTTGGATTTTCTCTCTTCCTACTAGTCAGGAAGATCATCAAGGAGCAATAAATAGACTTTCTTCAATCCGAGCGAGAGGTAACAAAGAGGATTCCCTTTATAGGACCGAACCTTAGGGGCTAAACCCTATAGGGCCGAATCCTATGGGGTCGAACCCTATGGGGGGACCCGAACCCTTGGGCTCCATTCCTTCTTCTCGTCTTCGGTTTTCAATTTGCTGACTTGCATGCTTTCTTTTGGATTTCTCTTGACTTGATTCCTCTATTTCTCTTTTTTGATTCAGGCAATTGTAGTCTTTCTTTGTTTCTGAGCCCCATTACCTTGATCATATCTTAGTTTTTTTCCTCAGAATTCATCAAAGAAAGGCTATATTTTTCGCAGCGAAGAAGCATGCGTTCCAAGTAGTTGATTTGTGGAGTAACAGGACCTCAAAGGAATAGGGGAACAACCCCAAGGTGATCGAAACCCTTTAGGGAGCCGAACCTTAGGGAACGAACCCTTAAGAATTTTTTTCCAGGACCCTCTAATCTTTCTTTTGTCTTCCGAGCCCCATTACCTTGATTACATCTCAGTTTTTTTCCTCGGATAATAAAGAATGATTTGGCATTTTTTTTAATGAAAAACACGAAGGAAAAAAAAATACATACAACAAAACCACCCTAGGGGGCCAAACCCTAGGGGGCCGAACCCTAGGGGGAAATCAGCGATAAGATGGAAAAAATGAAGTTTGGGAGGAGTAGTTACTATTTTGATCGTAAATTTTATTCCGTTTGGAGTTTCGGGGCTATAATATATCAAAACAAAGCTAGCGACGAGCACTACAAAAATCATTGCCTTCAGCCATGTTATATACTGTTATAAGTCCAAAAAAGGCTCTGAAGAATGCTTTTGGGCTCTCTGAAGTTTTTTGGAAAAATTTTGAGAAATTTTTTCTTGCATAATTGTGATTCCTAACTCTTTCTGACATTATTTCTTCTTCTTTTCAGGTGTTTTTTAAGATTAAATCTCAGGCTTTTTTCTTTGCCATGGTAAGCACTTCAAGTTCAAATGCTTTCCTTGTCACTTTTTCCTTACTCTTTAGACCCCTTATGTTGAATTCTTCTTGCTTGCAGGCCCTCTCGATTGAATATAGTTTGCCTCGACATATCATCCAGTAATAGTACCCAAACTGGGGACCGTTTAACATTCACTTCTACGGAGTGAATGTCAAACGGGTTTCTAAGTTCCAAAGTATAGTACATATATTATTGAGTGTATTGAAGATTAAAGGGATAGTATTATTGAGTTTATTTAAAATTGTGGCAAACTAAGCAAATGCTACTTAGTTTATTTTGCCAATGAGAAACTAAGTGGTACTTAGTTTATGAGAATTGTTATTTGGAATCTATAGAGACTACTGTTCGACATTCACTCCTACTTGTCAAACGGGTTTCTAAGTTTCATAGCATTGCAGCTGTAATGACTACTGGAGAAGAGTCAAGGAATTCTTGTATACAAGGTTCGACATAGCAGTTGCAGCTAATAGTACTCAAATGGTTCCTCGGCAGCAAAAAAAAGAAGGGTCATAGTTCTTGTTTGTTCCTATACTCGAATAATAAAGTTAAATTAATTACTGCGGACCTTCCTCATTGTTCCATTATAACAGATGACAAAATCCCTGTGGGCAAGGAAAATCGTACCTTGCTAGGGTTAGGGTTTTGAGTTGGCTGGGGAGGAGAGAAATCTACGAAGAGCATGTAATTGGTTGATTGATTGAAGAGGAGAGAAGAACAGGTGGGCGATTACTCCAACGGACATGTGGCAGAACTTCTAGAATTCGGGAACCGTCTTAGGGTTATTGGAATTCCAAAGGCCTTCTTTTGAGTCCTTTTAGTTGAGAGAGAGTGTCCAAAGCTTTAGTGCTTTTAGGTGGATTATCCTAGCCTTAAGTCACCAAAAGAGTTCAGTACTGTGTCTGAAGAGAGGTCCCCTTCCCATGAATGAAAGGGGTATTTATAGGGTTTTTTGAAAATTGGTCATGTGCAGGCACATGCTTTCAGGAAATGTCCAGAAATACCCTTTAATCATCAGAGTAATGCCCATATTGCCCTGTCCTTCTAGCCACCAATCTAATCCCTCAATCAATTCCTAAAACGAGCTGCCTCCACGAGCTTCTGCCTCGGGACACTTGGAGGCTTCTCTCGGGTCTAGCACATTTATTTCTGACTTCTTCATCTTCATTTAATTATGTTATGCGAATCCTAATTTGTGCATTTAATGAGGTCATGGAACCCTAATTGTCCATTTAATTTAATTTGGTCATGAGAACCCTAATTTTGAGTTGGGCCCACATTTGTCCCTACGCGAGAGTCGCATTCCCAAATAGACGATCGTGCAAGAATACTTCAAGCCTTTGAACGATTTTCGTGGGATTTTACTTTACGGGTCTTGAAGACAAGGATCCTAGAAGAGGGAACCCCTAAGGAACCAAACCCTTAGGGTTAAACCCTCGGGAGGCAAAAACCTAGCAAAGCTCTTCCATGAAACATACTGAAAAATCTTCTGAAAATCTTTCCATAATTTGCCCAATATTTGTTTCCTTATTTTTCTGGAAATTAAGACAAGGAAGATCATCAAATATTACCAAATAAAATTCAATCTAATAAAAATCTTTCTTTTGGTAAACTAAATATTTCCTTTTTATCAAATCAAATCAAATCATAATTTTATTTTGGAAATAAATTTTTTTCTTTATTTGATTTGAAGACAATATCCTTCCTTATATTTATTATTATTATTTAGAAGGAAAAAATTAAATTTCAAAATTTCCCTTTATTGGGAGTAAATTAAAGCTTTATTTTCTTTCATATTTAGAAAATAATATCTTTATATATTTTCTATTTAGAAATAAATTCAAAGATACTTATCTTTTAGAAATCAGCTTGAATCCTTCCTTAATGGAAAAAGAGTGATTGCTTCTTTTTTCGTTGCAAGCATACTTTGGGGGCTATACATGTATTCATATGTATGCATCTCCCAAGCCATTCAAGCCTCTTTGCTTATCTTGCTTCATTTTGGATTTTCTTTCTTCCTATGAGCCAGGAAGATCCTCAAGGGAGCAACAAGAAGACATTCCTCAATCCGAGCGAGAGATAATAAAGAGGATTCCTCCCTACAGGGCCAAATCCTAGGGGTTGAACCCTATAGGGCCGAACCCTATGGGGGATCCGAACCCTTGGGGCTCCATTCTTTTTTCTCGTCTTCGCTTTTTAATTTTCTTACTTGTATGTTTTCTTTCGAATTTCTCTTGACTTGCCTCCTCAATTTCTCTTTTCTGTTTCAGGCAATTGTAGTCTTTCTTTGTTTCTGAGCCCCATCACCTTGATCATATCTTGGCTTTTTCCCTCAGAATTCATCAAAGAAGGCTATAATTTTCGCAGCGAAGGAGCACTCGTTCCAAGCGGTTGATTTGTGGAGCAACAGGACCTCAAAGGAATGAATAGAAGGAATAGCCCCTACGGGGCCGAAGCCTACAGGGCCAAACCCTAGGGGGCCGAGCCCTAGGGGGGCCGAACCCTACATATTTTTTTATTTTTATTTTTATTTTTTTAGGACTCCCCAATCTTTCTTTTGTCTTCCGAGCCCTATTACCTTGATTACATCTCGATTTTTTTCCTCGGATAATAAAGAAAGATTTGATGTTTTGTCAATGAAGAACATGAAGGAAGAAAAAATGCTCTACATGTAGCGAAACCACTCTAGATGGCCAAACCCTAGGGGGTGAACCCTAGGAGGCTGAACCCTTGAGGGCCGAACCCTAGGGGGAAATCTATGTTTGGGCGAAAAAAATGAAGTTTAGGATGAGCAGTTACTATCACTACAACAAAAAGGCTTATCAGCGACCCCACATCTGCGACCGCATATAGTCGCAGATGGGTATCAGCGACCGGATGCAGTCGCTAATAGTAGTCGCAGAAAATCTTGTCGCTAAAATGACATCAGCGACCAACAATAGCGACCGGATTATTAGCGACCGCAATCAGCGGCCTCAGCATGTCGCTATTTTGACTCATGCTGAGTCATGCGTCAGACGTGATGTGGCGCACGTTGTCAGCGACTGGTAATAGCGACCGCATGCGGTCGCTGAAGTAGAAGAGTAGCACCTTACTCGGTCGCTAATACTGTATCAGCGACCGCATGCGGTCGCTGACTTTGTTTTTTTTTAAATATTTTTTCCTGTTTTATTGATTTCCCAAAAATAACCTGCTTTGTACCTGCTTTTTATCCCACACACAGCAGTATATATAAGCATCCATCCATCCATGATAACTACTATATGTAAACATCCATCCATACATACAGTCCAAAGAATGAATCTAAATCAACACAACACAATACAATCGTAACATCCATATAATAGAATCGTTAAACCAATTCAGTCCAAAGATAAGTAGTTTAAAAGATTACAAGGCTTTAAAAATCTAAAAAACAAGTCTAACAAGCTTTACAAAATCTAACATGCATGACTGGTGTAGCTCTTTTGGATCATTCAAATTAGTACCTGTAATTAACAAAAGAATAAAACATATATGTTACATGTGTTGATACTGCTATGATTGGGGAAGGAAAGCTAAATATAGATAATGTACGTAATGAAACATTAAAAGTACCTGGTCGCCACCTGATGCTGTGATGCTGCTGCTTCCGCCACTGCCTTTGCCAAGTCATCAGGATTCAGAGAATGCAGATGCCCGCCCAGTATAAGAAGAAGATCACGTTTTTGATAGATCGCTCTCACACAGTCAGCAGGAGTATGATAGGTGGATGACCTGATGACTGTGTAGACTGTGTAGACTGGGTGGTAGCAGAGCTGCCTGTGCCACTGATGGTCGGGCGTCGTCTTTGTCCTTGGCCTTAACATAATTTTTCTTCACGACGGAGCCCTCTCCCTAATTCTTGATCAATGCCGGACGCGGGGTGCCTTCAGGATAGCGCTCGTCATTAAGCCTTATAAGTTGTCCTGTCAGAAGGTCAAAACAAATAAATAGTTAAAAATAAATACGAAATGCTAAAAAAACATGACTATAATATGTTTAAAGTTAACTTATTAACGCTATCTGAACAGCATCAGGAGACCATCACGGGTGGCCACACACACATCAACCAATTGATAGGTTGACCTTGAGACTCAGACTCCTACAGTTCATGTCTCTCATATTAATATGTAAAATATGATATTTTAGCTACAAAAACATGACTGTAAACATAAAGACAAATAACTAAGCCAATAAGCTTGTTATACATACGTACCCTAGCAGCAATATGTTGCAGCTGAGATATACTGCCGCCCTTATACGTGCCTTTTGCCTTTTCGCCTTCAGATACACCTGAGGATCTGTTCGAGGCGGCAGTCTTACGTCTCTTGACCCAGCTCTCAGCTCTCCACTGCTCACACATCTGCACCCATATGGGATGTGCGCACCACCAGGGCAATGCTCATGCATATACTGCTCACCCTGTCTGGATGGTCAATCTCAGCATTGTGCAGGGCTTTCTGTCGTTCTTTGTTTAGATTATCTTTAGTCCGGACGGCGCACTTCTGCCAGAACAGTGCTTGAAATAACTGATGCATGTGCGTCGTCCCATCTATACCGCTTCTGCAAATAAAACAATAATAATATATTAAAAACTACTATAATACCATAATCCAACATTACTAACTATTAGTTGGTTAACTATGTATTATCTATCAGAGTGATTAAATAAATATACCTGAAATTCAGCCCAAACTGCATCCTTATGGGCGAGAGGTGTGCTCGCCATGTAATCACTGGCGTAGGCCAGTTCTGTAAGCATAATTGTGAAATGCACTCACAATTTTACTATCTTGAAAATCACTACAATATACAATAATTTACATTAAAATATATTTATAACAATGGAAATATTAAACCCTTATATATACACGATGTTTAACTTACGTGCTTTCTGGAGGAGGACGGATCTGTATAAGAATGCGATCATCCGGATTAGCCGGGGCCTTCGGCACATGATTAGGGCCCCGACCCAACCCGCGCTTTCGTGCAACAGGTTCAGAAGACATCTATAATAAAAAAAATTAGGATGTTAGTATGAAATTATGAATGACAATTATTGTATGAAATAGTTAACTACGATTACCATTAGTGAAAGGTACATAAAACATGACTGCAAAATAGTTAACTACAACAACTACAAATGATATAGTTAAGGATATAGAGAACATTCCTATATTTAGAGAACATAAATGAAAGGTACATAATTATGAACTAAACATGAACATGACATAAACATACATTTTGTACAATTAAAAACTAAACATACATTTTAATGAAAACGTTGTCTGATGGTCAGAATCATTTTGTACAAGTATCGGAGATTCATAACCATCTTCAGATTCTGTGTCGTGTCAGTCAATAACTCTTTCTCAATATCACTGTCATCCTGCACAATAACTGTCTCGGGATCCATTCATCAGGTTCATCTTTATCAGTTATGCCGGAGCTTCACTTTTAACTCGTCATCGTACAATCTATACCATGTTATAAACATTAACATATTGGAATAAATTGTCAACTTAAAAGATAAATTATCAAGTTTACATGTGTACCTCACAAATTCGTCAATCTCTCGCAATTGAGAAGATGTAAGTATGTGCAGCATGTAATTCTTGCTCAGAGAGGAATATGCGCTTCCCTTTTCCATAAGCGCGGCCCATAGACCAAATACAGTTAGTCGACCATTTAGTTCAACATTTCCCCATCATCATGTCTCGATACTCGATTGGCCTTTGTCAAGACTTCGTCCGGAAAATAGTCTGAGACAAACGTAGATATCTCATCGAAACTGTATGCCTCGCATATCGACCCCTCGACTTAAGCTCTATTCTTAACCTTTCTCTTAAGGTTTCCATCACCCTTTCGAAAGGGTACATCCATCTATATTGAACTGGACCCCAACACGAGCTTCATAGGGAAGATGGATTTGCAAATGCTCCATGGAGTCAAAAAACCAGGTGGAATATTTTTTCCAGTTTACACGTGATCTCTATGATGTTCTTCTCAAGTACAGACATGTCCTTCTCATTTAATGATTTTAAACATAAGTCTTTGAAGAAACGACTAAGATCCGTCAAAGCATCCCATATTGGTTTATCAAGCAGATCCCGAAATGCTATAGGCATGAGCCTCTCCATGAACACATGACATGTAACGACCCCAAAATAGGTCCATTCCACCCAACCCATTTTGAGTCGTCAAATACATGGTACCGAAAACAACTACAACTTTATTACAACAATTGTCGTGCAAAATACAACAACACATATGCTGTGAGTTTGGATACAAATATATACCAAATGTGACTCATGTTCCAACCGTGGACATCACCTCACATAACACCTTACATAAAGGTATAGTCAAAAACTGTTTTAGAAATTAGAATCTTTGAAAGTGCTCAAGGAAACCTTCGTACATGGGAGGCCACGCGTCTAGGTTATGATAGATATCATATGGCCACAGAATTATCCTTGGTTGACCCAATAGACCCAAAGAAAAACGAGAAGATTACTATCATATTCTTTCAATGGTGAGTCTTCTCTTGACTTATCATTATCTCCACTGTCTCTATTGAGAATTATACTTCAAACAAACACCAAGATATATAGGTAGTGCCCATAGATATACTCAGCAAGTGGATGAGCACAACCCTGTCTTATGATGACACGAGGTTGTATGTCATTAGACATCTTGTATGATAGTGACAAAAACACCTTCCAACGTTGGGTTCGCCTCACCCTATTTGATTCACCAAATATAACTACTAAATGATGACCACCGTTCTATTCCCTGTTACCCCCGCTCGACCCAGCTACACTCTTTTACCTGAAAGGAATTATGAAGCAAAAGGGTGAGCACAACTAGCTCAGTAAAGAATATCATGACTAAAGATAATTCAATTATCAATAGCCTTCATCAACAATAAATCAGAGATTTAGAACATATGGTAGATGATAAAAATTTCAACCAAATGTTGCAGCGGAATATGTAATCCATTAGAAGAGTCAAATAGACTATAAAGTCTATTATCTTCTCCATGTTAAAAATCCACCAACAATGTTTATCCATGTAACATCACTCAACAGTTCCTTTCCACAATCATATGAATAACTCATAATCATAATTGTGACTATAAATTTTTCTTTCGCACCAGGACGAAGAATATTTTTATCACCTGTCTTTACCTGAAACATCAAAGATCATGGTTATACCAAATCACAGTTCCTGTTATAATCATACTAACAAATCCATCTTTGCACTACGGGCCAAAGATATTCATCAAACAACCATCTTTGCACTACGGGCCAAAGATATTCAACAACAGTTCATCTTTACACTACAGGCCAAAGATATTTATCAACAGACCATCTTTGCACTACATGCCAAAGATATTCATCAACAATTCATATTTGCACTACAGGCCAAATATATCATATCTCAAAGAAATATATAATCATTTCAGAATTTATATAAACAATAATTATAACCATGTTGATCAATTCACCTTTGCACTTAAGCTTAAGATATTCAATTATAAATTCAATGGTCATGATCATACCAGTCACAATTCAACTTTGCACTACAGGCCAAAGAGAACCCTAGTCATGATCATACCAATAATCTACCATCTTTACACTCCAGTGAAAGAGAATTTTAACATCAGGGTTATAAAAATGTTTATATGATGATAAAAATAATATGATCAACATATAGTTTTAATCTCAAGAGTAATATTCGTAACTCATGAATAGTAAATCGTGAATAGTAACTCATGAATAGTAACTCGACTCAAAAAGGTAGAAATTCCACAATAAAATCTATACCAATATTTCGGTATAATGATATTGAAAGAATAATATTTCTTAAGCTTATAAACAATTTATTTAAATTGTTTACACTTTACTAATTAATGCATTTAATCATCATAAAATGTCAACTCTTAAGATTTCATCATCAATAGCCAAAACCCTCATCAAAAATCTGCATATACCTCATATAGGATTCTCAAGCCATAAAATCCTATTTTCCAATTTTCTTACTTCACATAACATATTTAATTTATTTTCTCATAACTTGTCCATTTTCATGAAAAATACCAAATCAGTTCCAAAAATATTTCTTTTCTGGAATTTATCAGAATATAGTCCCATATTGAACATATATTTTTCTCAGAATTTTAAAAGTCATTTACTATTTTTCATATGGTCAAAACAGCGAATATTTAGACATTTATCAAAAATTGTACTTTTGTCTAAAAATTCTGAAATTTACAGAGTATACTTCTATCATATACATGTACTCCCAATAAAAATTTCATCAATTTTGGAGTTAACCACAAGGAATTATAAGCTGTTACTTCTAAAATAGTCTTTTCTCATAAAATTCATAACTCTCAATCTATACATCCAAAAATCACCATTTTTGGACACAATCAAGAAAACTCATCAAAATATCATTTCAAATTTTTTCCAGAATTTTTGAAGATCAGAAAAATTACGAAACTGAAAATCATAACAACCCTTAAAATCCCTTAATATCCCTTACCTCAAAAGAGCAGTACTTCTGACTGGATATCGGATATGATGCTGAAGGAAACTTGCACTAATGAATAGCAACTCACCAAGTATCTAAAAACTCACAAAATATACTTCATAATATAGAGGAGAAAGAGAGAAAGCTTATGTTTCTGGTGTGATTTTCAATTCTAACTTAGCCCTCTATTTATAGGAAAATTTTGGTAGGTTTGACCTGCAACCTGATGGCTTTACCTGCTACTATTCTCACCCACCACATTTGAAATATAATTCAGCACATTTCTTCACCAACCACAAGTGGGCCCACCAATTCTAGAATTTTCCACCAAATGATAAACTCCGAAAATTCAACAATTTCTGAACCAGTCATCTCGTAAAATTCATAATAAATCATACGTTCATTTTTAACGGTTCAAAATTTGTGGACATATACTCAACTTATATATGTATAACATATCCAAAAATCACAACGATCCAACGGTCGGATTAAAAATTATAACTCCCGCAATATATCTCAAAAACCCTGATTTTTAATACCACCATTCCGACAAAAATACTGATAAAAACCTCAACATTAACTCCTTCATTTTTAACCACAAAAATATATCCCTCGTTTATATCCACATAAAATAAATATTTCCTTATCATATGAATCAATAATTAATTATTCACAAATAATATTACAGAATCACATTTATGACAACCAGACCGTTCCCAGGAAAGAGGGGGCTTTCCAATAAGAATTTCTCCTTACTGGCGCGCAATTAGATGACCAAACCTCTCCTTAGACAGAACTTTCTAGACATTGCCAATAATGTTATCTAATAATATTATTCAAATAATATGAATTATTGATATGATAATGGGAAATACTGTGCAGTGACAATTATTGAACAACAATAATATAAAATTTCAACGTAGAAATTATTGAATCAATAAAATAAAATATTGAACAATAATTACTGTAACAATTATTGAGTAGTGCCTTCTTACGTAAGAATCAATAATTTCAAAAATACTATGCAATACCGTGTGCTACTGTGCAATAACGCGTATTACTGTATTTTAACCACCGGGTATTCCAACAGTGTTAACGGTAACAACTACGCCGTTATTTGTAAAAACTCAAATTTATCGTTTTCCTTCACCCGACAGTTATTCGTTATGGGGCCCACAAATAGCTGCGCCGTCGTACGAATATTCTCCGACAGAAAGAATATTCCACGACCAAACGAATATTCCCCGACAACAATGATTATTTTATAACCACTTGCTTATTTTAAAAAAAATTCATATTTCACCCATAACTTTAAACTTTTATCAATTTAACCATTTACTGAATAGTAATTATAAGAAAATTGAATACTTTTATTTCATAAAATTCGGGGTCTTACATGACAGTCATGACTCTTCATCCCTTGCAATTTCCCACCCGTAACACACCTTGCAATGTTTGATGCATATCCATCTGGTAGTTTCAGAGACTTAACCCATGTGCATACATCTTCAACTTGCTTTTTGGACAATGTGTACCTTGCATGCGGTTTGACAATCTTACCATTAGGAGATTCGTAAAGTTCTAATCCGGGACGCTTACAAATATCTTTCATGTCCAAACGTGCCTTATCGTTATCTTTTGTCTTCCCCGTAACATTCATCACAGTGTTAAACACATTGTCAAACACATTCTTCTCAATATGCATCACATCTAGATTATGACGAATCAAATTTGTAGACCAATAAGGCAGTTCCCAAAAGATGCTTCTCCGAACCCAGTTATGAGATTCGCCAAACCCATTGATTATATTTGTGGCATCAACCTTACCAAATGGGATAACCGGCAATCTCATCACACGATCTCGCATCTCCGTTCCCGAAAATCGCGGTGCAGGCATATCATTGTCTACTTTCCCTTTCCTGAAGTGTTCTCTATTTCTTCGAAATGGGTGATCTACCGGTAAGAACCGACGATGACAGTCAAACCAACAAGGCTTTCGACCTTTTGATAGATTAAACGACTTTGTATGCTCCATACAATACGGACAAGCCAACTTCCCGTGTGTACTCCATCCAGCTAACATACCATAAGCTGGGAAGTCACTTATAGTCCACATAACCGCTGCCCTAAGGTTGAAATTTGTTTTCGTTGCAACATCCCAAGTCTGTACTCCATCCTCCCACAATACCTTCAACTCGTCTATAAGAGGTCTCAAGTAAACATCTAAGTTCTTTCCAGGACTCTTAGGACCAGGAACCACGAGTGAAAGAAACAAGTATGGCTGTTTCATACACATCCAAGGTGGCAAGTTGTACGGAGTAACAATCACAGGCCAACATGAGTACGGAACAGCTGAGTGGCCAAACGGATTGAAACCATCGGTGGACAATCCAAGCCTCACATTTCTAGGTTCCAATGCAAATCCAGGATGTGCTAAGTTGAAATCTTTCCAAGCCTTCCCATCTGCGGGATGATTTAGTTCTCCATCTTTAGCTGGAGATTTCGCATGCCAACTCATATGTTCAGCTGTTCTTGAAGACATGTACAATCTTTTTAGCCGATGTGTTATTGGAAAATACCTTAGAATCTTAAACGGTATACTTGATTTTTTTATAGTCACACCCTCTTTATTAGGCCTAAACCGATCATGACTGCAAAACGTGCACCTTGTCATCTGTTCATTTTCCTTATAAAACAACATGCAATCGTTGGGACATGCATCGATCTTTTGGTATCCAAGACCCAACTTCTTCACCATTTTCTTACAAAAGTAATATTTACCAGGTAATTTCTCACCGTCAGGCAACATACTCTTAATGGCCTTCAAGAGCGACTCAAAACACTCATGGCTCATGTTGTGATCAGCCTTGATGTTAAGTAATGTCGCCACTGCAGACAATGTAGTGTGTTTGGTGCAACCATGCCACAATGGCTCGCTACCCTCGTTTAACAACTTAAAGAATTCTTTGGCATCAGAATTCATAAGTTGTTCTCTGCCTTGCTCCCAATCAAAATCTGGCCCTACAATATCATGAACCATTTCATTCATACGATGAGTACTACTGCTAGAATTATGTACTTGTGTGATGCCACCATCTCTTCTCTGCCCATGTGCCCACCAGCATTCTTCGTAATTTCTCATGAACCCAGAAACAAGTAAATGATAGTTTATCATGTCTCTATCCATATAATTTATATTCTTACACTTCAAACATGGACATCGTATCTGCGACTTACCATTCATACATTCTGGGTGACTATACGCATACTCCAAAAACACTTGGCAACCAGCTCTAAATTCAGCTGTAGCACCTATCTGGGCACTTGACTTTCGTCGTGCCATCCAACTACGGTCTAAATAGAGGTCCATGATTGCACGGTACCTATGTTGACATGAATTTATTGTATTCCCTTGTTAGAGATTTACAATTCAGCTCAATCCCATTTATGATGCTTATAAATACATATAGATGTATATATACATATATAACATGAGTGTGCATCATATATGATTATTCGGGAATTGAACAAGGATACATGCCAAAACAAATTTACACCGCTTGAGATCGACTACCCAAAGGCATGGTATATTGTTATGGATCTTAAATTAGAGTATGGTCTTATGTCATCCTACATATTTTAACTAACACCAACCTAAAGCCAATAGATTCATAGGGGTAGAATACGAAGCATTACATCATATATGGTCTGCATATGCTGCGTATATCAAGATTGCAGAAGAAGGCATACTATTAGTCCCTTAATGTGGGACTATTAGTCCTATTAGTCCCTTATATAGGATATATCTTGCTTTAAGTACGGTTCTAACGTATGTTTTAGTTTCAGTTTTCAAGCGCTGCGTGTACATTTTATTAGCTACTAAGCATTTGATTAGCTCGTTGTACTTTATAAATGTTCGCAACTACCCGACCAACAAAAAAATTTCGCCAGTGTCTCCCCTATAATATGGACTAGCCACATGCACGACGGCATGCATATATTGTCATTTCTAGGCACCCAAGACACAAACCAAGAGAAATATATAAATAATCATAACATTATCCCTACTTGGCAAGACTTGAAACTTTGTTTTTGTTAGGAATTGAAATTTAATGCAGATTAAAAGTTGAACTAATAATTGATTATTTTTCATAGCAGTCAGTCAAACACTGCTCTTGCTATTACATGTAATATCACACCTTTATAATTGCTTCAGTTTCTTTTTTCATCATTATATCCCATCTAATTTTTGCTTCTGTATTTAGTTGTCAAGTTACTTATTGCTCATTAGTATTGTCAAGTGACTTATTGCTCATTAAGTTGAAATTCTTAGATTATTATTCTTTGAAGTCAGAAGGGAAGAAATAAAATAGTTTGTCATTCTTTACTGCTGCTCACTCTTTGTAGTCACAGTTTTAGATATATCTCAGAAATTATGAATCCTACTATATCAATACATAAAATTAACCCACTACATCAATTTAGTTGCAATATATACTATTTTTCATAAATTATTACCACTATTCAATAAAAAGATTCAACAAAAATCAGATTGATTACGTACCCTACCTACAGTAGTCTGAATTACAAAAGAAAATGAAGGGGTCCCTGCATCACAATGAACAATGCATATAAATATATACATGCATATGTAAAGAAGAAGCAAGACTAACACAGACATGGTCACAGTTGATTGCATCTTTCACAATACACGAGATTTTACTAGTATATCCACGACAATCTATCAAATCCAGCCCCCCTCCTCAATGTCAGTCATCACTGTCCAAGTACTTCTAACATATCATTAAATCAAACACTAGTATTTACAAGCTAACGAACTAGGTTAATACAATTGAACATACCTTTCAAAAGATTTACAGGTAACGGTGGCGCCGGCGGCAGCTGAGGTAGTGGTGGGTGGTGGGTGGCGGCAGCGGTTTTTCCCTCTTCTCCCTCTTCTTTTCTCCCCCTTCTCGGTGGTGGCGCGGCGGTGACTGAGGTAGTGGTGCACCTTGGTAGCGGTTTTCCCCTCTTCTCCCTCTTCTTTTCTCCCCCTTCTCCCTCTTCTCCTCTTTTTTTCTTCTGTTCTGGTCGACAGTGACGAACTGATATTGGTTTATTGAAATACATTTGCGACCGCTATCAGCGACCGCATGCGGTCGCTGATTTTTAATGATGTGGAAGTATTCGCGACCGAATGCGGTCGCTGTTACTTATTGGTCGCAAATAAGCAGCGCGCCAACATTTCCAGCCAATTTTTTGGAGGCAAAAATGAGTCTGCGACCGAATAGCGACCGATATCGGTCGCTAACATAAACTAGCGACTAAATTCAAGTGCGGTCGCTAAAGGTGGTCGTTAAAAATCCTATCTGCGACCAAAAAAAGCGGTCGCTGATAAGATTGGTCGCTGTTAGAGCATTTTCTTGTAGTGTATTTGGATCGTAACTTTTGATCCGTTTGGAGTTTTGGGGCCCGTAATATATCGAAACGAAGCTTGCGACGAGTTCTAAAAAAATCATCGCCTTTGGCCATGACATATGTCATTATAAGTCCAAAAGCGGCTTCGAAGGATGCTTTTGGGCTATCCGAAGTTTTTTCAAAAAATTTCGGGAAACTTTTTCTTGCATAATTGTGATTCCTAACTCCTTTTGACATTGTTTCTTCTTCTTTTCAGGTGTCTTTAAGGTTAAATATCAGACTTTCCTCTTTGTCATGATAAGCATTCTACCGACCCGGGAATCACTAAGGAGGCCCCGTTTCTCAATGATTGGGAAAGGGCTCCCCTCTTTGGTCTTTCCGACGTCGTTTGGAAGTAAGCACAAATTTATGACCGTACAATTCTTCCTCTGCCAAATAAGGAATGCTTGTTCCTATATGCAGTGGCTTGTAGAGGTTGGGATGACCTTCCCCATTCCAATAGCATTCCCCATCTATGCATAGAGAAATAAGAGTACCCTTTCAGTTCCCTTCACTTCTTGTCTGATTCATCTAGCCTCCTTCAGGAATGGCATCATTGGATCGACGAGGTACTTGGGAATGTTGACTATGTGGGTATACTAAAAAAGAGCTGACATTCTTTAGTACATCAAGCTATGTAGGGACATTTGTATCCAACAGGACCATGGTGCTCCTCTACATGTCATTCGTATCCAACAGGACATTCTTCATTCGTCACGGTTTCGGGGAATGCACCTTTACTCTGGAGGACGTCTATGTCATCTACCAATCTACCAATAAGCATTTGCCCCCTGCGCGTGAGTCACACCTTTGGTGAGATGATCGCACAAAATATTATAAGTGTTGAAGTCTTGATTCCAATGTTTGAACACTTCGCGGGGCTTAATGTTTTGCAAGCCTCGAAACGAAAGTCCTAGGAGAGGAAACCTCTAAGGGAGCAAACCCTAAAAGGGCGAGCCATAGAGGAGCTCTTCTGGGATATTTTGAAAATCTTTGATCTAATCTTTCTTACCCTCTCTTGAAATTTCTCTTTTCTTTAGAATCAAAAAGTCCGTGAAGGCCTGACAACCTCAAAGGCCTGATAGCCTCGAAGACCTGATAGCCTCGAAGGCCTAATAGCATTGAAGCCCTGATAGCATCGAAGACCTAATAGCATCGAAGACCTGATAGCCTCGAAGGCCTGATAGTCTAGAAAACCTGATAGCCTTGAAGGCCTGATAGCCACAAAAACCAAGCTCTAGGTATCCCTCTATCTTCAATTCGACAGGTCATGGCCCTTAGATCATGAACTTTCATAGTTTTTTTTTTAATTTCCTGTATCAGAAAATTCATGTACATATATTTCATGCAAACTAACACTTGAATCTATACTTTTCTTTTCCTTTTTTTTCTTTTTTTTATAAATCAGAAGAAATAATCAAGTATAAGTGAAAGTTTGACAAATTTATTGATAATCGAATTACTTTTAACGAAAAGCATAACATTTCATATAATAAATCTTGCTTTTATCGAATAAAGCATAACGTTCACCACTTTTAGAGATAAAGTGTAACTTTTTCGGGGTTGAGGGCTTATACTCAGGCACCTCAATTACTTTTAAAGTTGAAAGTATAACTTTTCGGGTCTGAGGACTTATATTCTGGTGCCTCATTCACTTTTGATGATAAAGTGTAACACTTGGGTGCCTCGTCACTTGGGTCGTCCAATTTCTTGGCAAGTGCAGTCTACGAGGACTTGAAATCGGGTGCCTCATCACTTGGATCGTCCAGTTTCTGGGTAAGTACAGTCTACGAGGACTTGAAATCGGGTGCCTCGTCACTTGGGTCGTCCAATTTATTGGCAAGTGCAGTTTACGAGGACTTAAAATTGGGTGCCTCGTCACTTGGGTCGTCCAATTTCTTGGCAAGTGCAGTCTACGAGGACTTGACCACCATTTAGAGTGGACCACCGTCTTGGGTGGTTTTTTTTCCCCGTCAATTCTTGTGCCTCCTCCCTTGGTCATCCAATTGACTTGGCAAGGGATATTCCTGAGGACTTAGACCACCATTTTTGGTGGACCACCATCTTGGGTGGATTTTTAATTCATCTGTAGTTCAAAGTTTTTTCGATGGTACGTAGAGCCAGTATTTGAGTTCTTGACTTCCGGGACTGCACCATAGGTGATAGTGTTGCACGTTTCTTCTCCTAGTTCAATCTCCCCGGCCACTAGTTTCTCATGGTATATCCTCCGCAGACTGTAACAATCCATAGTGGAATGCCCTGCATATTGGTGGTATACACAGAAGTCTGGTCTTCTTTTCAGTTCTTCCGTTACAACCAACTGGGGCCTTGGAGGTTTCACCACTCCGTGCTTGACCCATTGTTTATACAGGCTCCTGAACGCCTTCTCGCTGCATGTGATAGCCTCCGGAACTGGCATTCTGGTATACTTGTTCCCATGCTTTTCTCTGATTCGTTCAAATTTCTCATTCTTCTCCCTCTTGCCCCCTTGTGGTTTTGACTGAGAATCCAACAAAGCCACAGTTGCTGTCCTTTTGCTCTTCCATGTTTCCATCACATGGCTGGTGGGAAATGTCATGATTCCCCCCAAGTATTGAGCAAAAGATGAGAGGGTCACAAATAAATCACACGCCTTGGTAATGAGGTGGGGCTTGAAGGCGTCTAAAGCACCATTGTTGCATATGCTAACCAAGTTCTTTTCTTCAATTGGCTCTGCACACTTCTGTGATTGGGCCCTGAACCTATCCACATAATCTGACAGCTCCTTGTTTGGCTTCTGCTTGAATCGTATGAGCTCTACGATCGTTACCTGTTTCTCACATCGAAAAATTTCTTTAAAAATTGTAATTTTAGATCATCCCAATCATGGACTGATCCCTTCTCCAAGTTGTAGTACCAACTGAAGGCAATATCCGTCAAAGTCTTGTTGAATTCCCTCATCAACAAATTATGATTGTTCCTTTCATCATATCTTAACCATAGAGACATCGACTCCACGAACTTGGCAATGTGTTCCTTGGCATTTCCTCTCTCCCCATTGTATTTTGAAAATTACGGGGGATGCTCGATATACCCTGCCGGGTAGAGTTGTCTCTGAATATGTGCCGGGTAAGGTGGAGTAAAGTCTAACTCTGAAGGTCGGGATGTCTGCCTGTGAAGTTGATTGATCACTACGATCATATCATCCTTTGTCACATATTGGCTCATGGTATGGACTCTCTGTGGTACATAAATTGGCTGATGTACACTGGCACCATGTAAATTCTGTATCGATTGTGCTTGTGGGCTGGTTCGTTAAACGAGGCTTGGGATGGTTGGTATCTGCACTTGTGAAAATATGGGGACAGTAATCGGAATGATGTTTGTCTGAGGTTGGTTGACTTCTAGTCTGGGTTGTGGCACGTCACCACTATTCTGAGGTTCCAAGTGGATGACTGGAACGGACTGATTCTCTGTTAATGGAGGTGCAGTCTGATTCCCCTTATTGTTGCTATTGTTGTTGTCCTCCACTCCTGTCGGTTCTCCCTGTGAATTGTTTGGGAACATGGCTTTGAAAGCGGGAATCTGCATCAACTGTTGACGAAAATTTTCCATTTCCTCTTGCTTCCTCTGCATTGCCAGCATCATGGCCATCATCATCCCTTGTCCTTCCCGTGCTTTCTTCAATGCCTTGAGCATCTCTAGTTAAATAGCATTTGCCTGCTATCCACTTTCTTCCTCGCTTTGCCTTCTCGCACCTGTCTGCCTGACATTCGCTGGTTGTTGATCAGCCATGTATAGTGATGTTGAACTTTCTTCCGATGCATCTTCAAGGATGGGTTAATCGAGATTTAGATTCACGCCTTGGAAAGCTTGAGTTACTTGCCTTGGAACTGGATCCGGTGAGGTAATGCTATTTGCTGGTGAAGTAGCTCTTCCTGTAGTTCTCCCACTTCGAGTTATGGGCATACCCTTCACGAATTCGCCAAAGAAATGTAGGCAAGGAAATCGTACCTTACTAGGGTTGTGTTGGCTGAGGAGGAGAGAAATCCACGAAAAGCACGGAATTGGTTGATTGATTGAAGAGGGGGAGAAGAACAGGTGGACGATTACTCCAACGACATGTGGCAGAACTCCTAGAATTTGGGAACCGTGTTAGGGTTATTGGGATTTCAAGGGCCTTCTTCTTGAGGCCTTTTAGTTGAGAGAGAGTGTCCAAACCCTTTAGTGCTTTTAGGTGGAATATCCAAGCCTTAAGTCACCAAAAGAGTTCAAGTCCTGTGTCTGAAGAGAGGTCCCCTTCCTAATGGAATGGAAGGAGTATTTATAGGGTTTTCTGAAAAGTGGTCATGTGCCAGACACATGCTTTCAGGAAAATTCCAGAAATATCCTTTAATCATCAGAGTAATGGCCATATTGCCCTGTCCTTCTAGCCACCAATCCAATCCCTCAATCAATTCTCAAAACGAGCCGCCTCCACTAGCCTTCTGCCTCAAGACTCCTGGAGGTTTCTCCCGGGTCTAGCACATTTATTTCTGACTTCTCCGTCTTCATTTAATTAGGTTATGCGAACCCTAATTTGCACATTTAATGAGGTCGTGGAACCCTAATTGTGCATTTAATTTAATTTGGTCACGGGAAACCTAATTTTGCACTTGGGCCCACAATCCCGAAGTAGTTCCATTAAGCTATTGAATAAAGTTCTACGTTAAGCAACTCTCTAGATGAATGAACGATCACTTCTCTAGTAGGAATGAATCATTGCCTTAAGCTGCAATTACATAAAAAAAAGCTGCAATTAAACTAAAATAACAGAAGCTGCAATTGCAACAACATTTGCACAAAATAAAGAAGCTACAATTGCACAAAATATTGGACAGAAATAATCCCAATTTTTAGCAATAACATTTGTAGAACACAAACAATGCCTAGCTATTTCAGTAACAATTCGACTGCAGTTCCAATTTCCTCAAGCACACGAAATTAAGGTCCAATGTTGGACATAAATTAAGCACACAAAATTAAGGTCCCAATTTCATCAAGCACACGAAATTAAGCAATAAGCACAATATTGGACAGAAAATACATAAATTTTCTAGGGAAAAAATTAACCCTAAATATACAATATTGGACAAAAATTAAACAAACCTTAGTTTAAAGTTTGTAATCCAACTAAAGAGGAGAAGAAGGTGGATTGCAAAGGTTGGGAGGTGGACGGCGGCGACAGTTGGCGACGGCGTTGGTGGCGTCTTGTCCGACGAGCTAAGGCTGACAGTGGGAGTGGGAGAGTGAGAGAGTGGGAGAGATGAGAGTGAGGTTCAGAGAGAGGGTGGTGCAGAGAGAGGGAGTAGGTGCAGAGAGAGAGAGAGTGTGTGAGTGAGGATTGAGAAAGAGAGAAATGAAATGAGGGAGGCACTGAAGAAGACGCTGGTAATTAGGTTTTAAAACTTATATCTGCCGAAATTTTTGTCGGATATACTTCCGTCAGACGTAGGATATCCTCGACTGAATTTCCCTCGGAAATAACCATAGTTCCGTCGAACTTAAGCTTCGCGCTGGCGGAAAACTTGGCGCTATTCCAACGAATTTCCCTCGGAAATAACGTACTTCTGACAGAATTATGGTCGACCGAATTTTTCATCAAAAATAACTAATTTCCGACTGAATATAGTCCGTTGAGCCTAATTCTGTCGAAATTAATGCTTTTTCTTGTAGTGTGTAGAGAAAAAAGATGAAAACAAGGAAGAATAAACTTGAATAAAAGTTTAAGTAATAAGAAATGAATTAAAAAACTTCACAAAGAAGTTAAAATATATATATATATATATATATATATATATATATATATATATATATATATATATATATATATATATATGAATTTGGGAAAATTCATAAGAGGAAAAGTTGAAATATAAACAAGGGAAGATTCAAAGAAGAATCTTAAAGCATTATAAAAGATGAGAATCAGGAGTTACCTGGCTCCAATAATAAATATAAAGAGAAAATGATAAATAGACAATGTCTATAAGATAAAAAGCGTAAATGAAATCGCGTTGTAACATGATTGAAGAGAAAAGTGAGAAGATCGTAGGACGATCGTCGGGCAAAAAAAGGTCATAATGTAAAACGATTGTGATCAAAATGAGTTATGAAGTAACAGATCATTTGTTAAACTAATGGAAAGTTATAGCTTGATGCTATAAAAAGAATGTACTATGATATAGTACAAGGAAAGAGTTGAAAGTGATGTGATATGAATTGAAGAAAATTCGTTATGAGCAAAGAGAAAATTAAGATTTTATGGGATTTTAACTGAGGACTCATATGATAGTTAAGTTGTACAAACTTTTGTGTGGGCAAGGGTTTTGTGCTTGGTTTAACAACCACTAAGTCTATTACATTGATAAACGTTGGAATATTGGTATCACGCTATCGATATATGTATGCTGAGAAGGTGATTCTTTTTTTCATATTTATATATGATAGTAGAGAATAATTAGGTACGAGTTCTTAAAACTAATGTTTATGCCAAGTTTGTGACTCATAATCATATGGTATGTTTTGAGCCCCTAAGCTTATGGATAGTCCATGATTTGTTCTTGGACTACGTATTGTTATGACAAGTTCTTAAACTCATATTATTGTGAAAAGTTCCTAAACGCATATTGTATGGTAAGTTTGATGAACTATACTAGGGTATAGGAATGTTGTAGACTGTGAACTAATTATTTTCAGTGTATTATGCATTAAGAGTGTTAGACATAGATAGAATGACTAAATAGTGATATAATGCAGAAATTTGAAGTTGATAAAGGAAAAATGGATATTTCAAATCTTCTATCTATGTTAGACTTTAAAATTTATTGACATCGTGTTGTTAGATACATTTTAAAAAAATATTGGATCAGATTATTAAACTAATAAGTTTTAGAAGTTTTATTATTCATATGTATAAGCTAATTGTTTCAGCTAGATAAATATGATTTGAAAAATATCAAAACGTATTTTTTTATAGTCATCAATACATCATTAACCTGGTGTAGATATGACAGATGATTAAGTCATCAATGCAGTTTAACCTAGTGTGGATGTGATCATAGAATCGTCAACCCACTATGATATGTTGTAGTATGACAAAGTCATAAAATGACAGAATCCTCAACATACTGTCAAAACAGTATATTATCATGACGTCATAAAATGATTTATAGTTTCTTTTTAAAAAACTATGAAAGATTATGCCAATTGAGTTGGCTAAAATATTTCGATTGATATCCGAACTGTTGATATATGTCTAAGCTATTTATTTCGGCTAGACGATTATTGAAAGATGTTTATGAGATTCAAGTCTTCCTTGAGAATTCATGTCAAACTAGATTGTTCTGGTGAGAAATTTTGTACTAAGTCTGAGGTGAATAACCCTAAAAAGGGGACATGTTATCAAAAATATAAGTTTCAAACAACGTTTATGCGTTAAAATATTGTGCACAACGTAAGGATACGATAAGCTGATCCCCTAAAGTACAAATATAGGTAAAAAAATATGAAAAGTTTTTAAAGGAATCTTTTTACTTCTTAGTTATTTATACCGCTTCACAATTATTGAACAATTGTTGAAGACTTTTTAAATATATTCCAATATTCTGGAAGTTGAATGATAAGAAGGTATGAGCTTCTTAGAGGAAGGTGAGAATGTAAAGGTTAGGATGAGAACCTAGTTATGATGAATAGAATATATAGAGATTGGTATGCTATAATTTTGAGGACGAAATTCTTTGAAAGATGGGTGAATATGATATCCCAAATATTAGTAATATTTCTTTAAGGGAAATATTAAATGATTAAATAAAGGTTAGAGATTTAACCTAATTATTAATAAAGGAAATGTGAAAAGAGTGGATTAATTTTTTATTTTATTTATGTGCTTATAAAGAGCCCATAGGGTATAAAATGATTGGAAAGAAAAACTTTTAATATAAAAGACTCTAACTAAGAATGTACCACTACAACAAAATCGGCTAATTCCGACGGAATATTTCGTCGGTCATAAGCCTGTTCCATCGAACAAACTCTATATCCGACGGAAATATCCGTCCGAAATTCAGTCATAAATAATCACGTCGAAAATAAGATCCGTCAAAAATTCTGTCGAGTATTACTTATCTTCCACGAAATTATCTCCAACGGATTTGCGTCGAACATTAACTATTTTCGACATAATATATAGGACGAAACTTTCCGTCGGATAAAATAGGCCTATTTTCGACAGAATTGTTCCCTAGGACGTATCTTATTTCTGACTGAAAATTAAAATAACCCAATATTCATAAAAAATGACTACTTATTAAGTTCGACGGACTTTGCGTCGGACATAATTTATTTACGACGGATACGTTACGTCTAATTTATGACTGAAATTAGAATATTCTGGTATTTATTAAAAATTGGTTATTTGTTATCGCCGAGGGACGTTCCGTCGCAAATACCCTATTCCGTCGGAATTAACAATTTTTTTTAAATGCAGATTTTAAAAGTTCAGTTTCCAGGTGTTTAAACCCATTAATGTACCTGTAATCTGTCACAACCCAATACACAGTAATATAAACCTGTATCTCATATTCAAATATGCAATGTAGCACTAAAACGTAATCTTCAACTCATTTTCATTCATATTCACATTCAAATATCCACCAAAACGTATTATAAGCTAACCAATTACAAATATAAGCTAATATTCCATAAATGTTAAACAATATAATTTACAATAGTTGTACAGACGCAATTAGACAATACAATATATACAAAAGTTCTACAATATCATGAATATATACAAATGAACTATAAACTAGTAAAAGTATCATCATCGGGCGGAGGTGAACGACGCTGCTCTGGTGTATGGAAATCAGCCTCGTGCTCCTGCTCATCATCGCCAGCCTGCTCGCCATTGCCACACTGTTGATAGAATCAAAAATATAAATCATTAGTCCGTATATATATATGTGTGAATTAACAAACTAGCCTTAATTGAAAAACATAAACAATAAGAATACCTGAGTAGGTGGGGGCAGATGAAAAGCCTCCTCCAAGAAGGTAATCATCATCCGGAGCATCTCGGTGCTCCAAGCGTCGAACTGCTCCCGAGGTAATCCCGTACTCTCTGCAGAGGCCCCTGTTATAATATCCTGAGTAATCTGGTGAAGATGAGAACTGGAAGGCAACTGCTGATACCGAAAGACCGGATCGGTATGGAACCTATCCGACACGGCCCCTATCAGCCGCCGAAAGATATCATCATCCAAGCCAGCGCTCGTATGAGATGGTCCGACATGTGCTCTAGGACGCTGGCTGGAGCCTATAAAGAGATACAAATTCGATTACTAATAATAATTTATATAATGTGATAAATTCGGATAATTTCGTGAAACATAAAAAAATATTACCTCTAGGAAGTGTTTATACGGGTATTCTCGGCAGATCCAACACTCGATATCTGCCGGTACTGCTAGTAGGGGGATCTTGAGACGCGACCCATTGTCTCAGCTCCTCATCCCGATCTAATACAATATCGGGAAGAGGGGTGGCGAAATCTAACGGCTCAGAACCCCTCCTAATAGTCTCTAGCTCAGCTATACGCTCGTCCCGAAGCTTCTGAAATCGGTCCTGTAATGTATTCTGTATACGTATGTTAATTATATCATTTTATTTATGATTGAATATTATTAAAAGCTAAATAGTAAGATGAGTTTTACCCGTATAACTAAAGCTGCCTGAGACAAAGCACGCTCGTCCTTAGGCGTGTGGGCTCGATCCCAAAACTCTAGCATGGTAGGATCTTGGCCCAAGGTCCTCCCTAATGCCTAATACAAACATTCATAAAACATGTCTTAAGTATTTGTGTGAGAACTTGACACATAAATAACTAAATACAATGCACTTACCATCTTCGCCTCCTCAAATGACTGAGAACCAATGGTGTGTACTATCCGGAGCTGACCACTGTTCTTCTTCGCCTGCTCGAACTTTTTCTTGAAGTCATCAGCCTCCCAGTGCGCACACATAGCCTCCCAGGCTAAATCAGAGACTATGCGGGGCTGATGATCTCTGATGGTGGTCCTGGGCTAGTCCACAACTGCCCGGGATGCCTTCTGTCGCATCTCATACAGCCATCTAGAGTAATTCGCAGTGACGTGATGCTCAATCACAGCATCGCCAGCTAACTGAGAGATGCTCGGGTCAAATCGATAATAAACCTATAACAAAAGATTATTTAAAATTAAGAACAATTGATTTCGTCATCCCAATACAACTATGTGATGATAATATGCTTAACTTATGTGGAACTCCCGCAAGACGGTCTGCATAAAAGTGGCATCGTACCGCGCATACTGACTGAATCGCATGCACCCTCTCGGGAGATGCGTCAAATAAATTGCATGTAGGGTGTGCTTAGCCACCGGGTCTAGTATACTACAGAAAACGTATAATAATATGTGTTATGTGAATTGTGTTTTGTAATAACTGATAGAAATAGTACGAATATAGTAACACTTACTGCTGGAAAACGACATCCACCGGTACTGTAAGTGGCACTGTCGGCGGACGACAAAAGATACCGAGGTTCGTCCCTCGGTGTCGTCGACGAGGTGCATCTGTAATAATTGTATTTAACATAGTACTTCAATAATCATTGTAATTAATGCAGCCTGAGATATATTTAAATCCTAATTAAGAAAACTTACTCGCGCCTGAAGAAGAGCCTCCATCGTGGCTACCGTCTCCAGTACCGGATCGCCCACCACCTCGGCGACCTCCTCCACTATGTCTAGCCATGAATATCCTACTGCAATAACAAAATTGGTAGATTACGAATATGTCAGGTTTAACAATATGAGGTAAGTTGTAACGAGTCAAATTTATTGAGTCGTGATTCTGGGAACATAATCCTTTTAAGGGGGAAAGATGTGACGAATGAGATTTTTGTAAATTAATTTTAATATTTATTGGATTGAATAAATATTTTTCGATGAATTAATTATTAGATTAAATAATTAATTGATGCAATTGTGGTATATTAATTTAATTATATGTGTTACATTTATCAAATTAATGTGGAGAATTTTTATTATCAAAGTATGTGATTATGTGAGCTTATTGTATTAAAAGAAATATTTAATAAGCCTATTGGTATTTTAATTAATTTAATTATTAATTAGAGAGTTAATAATTTGACATTATTTATTTATGAGAAATTTAATTATGGGACTATGTGAATTTATGAGAAATTATTATATTTTATTTAAAGTAAATTAAATAAGATATTGATTTATTTTATAAAGGAATGTGATATTATTTAAACTATAATATAAGAGGTTTTATTAAATTAATTGGGTATAAGCTTTTAAATGGTAGCCAAACATGGCTTTAGTGGGAGTTGAGGGAAGTTACCCATGACTGGGTAACTGACCACTTTTGCGTCAGTTCTTCTCCTTTATTATCAGACGTCTTATTATTATTATTATTATTCTAAGTCTGGAAGAGCAGAGAGGGAGAGAGTTTGAGAATTGTCAGATAAAATTGAGAAATTTTGAGAGAGATTGTGAGTACTGTGATTGGAGTAGATAGAAATTTGTCATCCTTGTTCATCTACGCTTTGGGTAATTCTCTCCAACCCAATTCTCATATTTTACGTCAGTTAGTTTTTATGAAAATGACTTTCATTCAAGTTCTGTTAAATTTCTGTAAATTGGGAAATTGGGTTAGGGATATATGTAATAATTCGAGTAGCATAACATATTTTATATATATTTTATATGATTCCATATCATAAGTTTCAGAATATGAAGGCTTGTTATTTCAAAATTTATAGAGTACGTCATATGGCCATATGGCCCTTATACGTAATTTTAATATGTCAACCATAAATGGTTTTGTAAAATTTATACTTGTATATGATTATGCATGCTAAAACGAACAAAACGAAACTTGAATGGTTGGATTTGGCCTTATAACGAATCCGTAGTATTAAATTCTATGTTTTGTTTAAAAACCTTCAAGAACATCAAGAACAGTACAATTTGCATATTTTAATTCTGTGATTATGTGTTTTAATGGGTTAAAATCACTCTATAAACATTGGGTATTGATTATATATTAATTCTAATATGTGGGTATGTTTAATTTGGGGAAATAATGATCATATAATGTTTAATTCGCTGAACTCTGTGTTCTTCGCGAACTGGGAATCAAATTCTGGAGTGTTGCGCCGCGACGCCAACTCCAGAACTGATGTCCCGCGTCGCAGCGCCACCGCGCCAACCCCAGCACTGATGCCCGCGCGCAGCGCCACAGCGCCACAACGCCATGTACCAAGCCGCAGCGCCACGGCGCCGCAAGGCGAAGCCTTAGTACAAAAGTGGCGCCGCAGCGCCACTCTCCAAAAAGTTCAGAAACGAAAATTTTAAAGTGTTTAAGTCCATGAATGTGATGTTATCTTAATGTAATGAACATAAAATTATGTTATAAGTATAATGAGATGTTAAAATAGATACTTAACATGTAAATAACATAATTACATGTGGATTGAATTATTGATTACATTATTAGCTTGTAAATTGTGAGGTGTAAATTATGTGACAATGAATGTATTAAATTGATTAAGTATAGTCATGAATTCGAGATTAGACAAAGAATAACTTATGATGTTTAGTACGTTATTATTGACTGGTATTGTGAACATAATTGATATGTAGGATTTAATTCAAAGAACGAGTGTAATCTATGCACGAGGCAAGTTTCCTAACCCTACTTGTTATCGTTATATAAGAGTATTAATTCACCTTTCTACGTTGAGCAAGTTCTCATTATTATTGATCAAGTCTGTTTTGTATATTAAAGTTTATTAATCTTTCAAGCATGATGCTGTTATATAATACTTATTCTATTGTATACCTTTTGAGATTCTGTTCAATTTAAATATTCAATTACTGTTAAACCTTGTTAGACTAGCGAACCCTTAATGATTCGACTAGTCCATAGTTGATGAGCGTTCTAAATTTCAGAACCCTTGATGAATTATCCAAACCAAACTTCCGTTGGTGCGGACTCCGATGTCAAACTGAGATGAACAACCCTTTAATAGGGGATTATTTACGCTTTAGCGTTAAGATATTGTGCACAGTATGGTACTAAGGGCTGATCCCCCTAAGTACGAGAAGAAAGGTTCATAGTCTTATGACTGTTAAAGGTTTCAAGTATAACCCTTGACAACCTAGGACATAGTTCAAGGTCTTATGACCCTCAGAAATTTCTTTTGATTCTTGTTATTCATTCTTGATTCAAAAGTTGAGCTTTTATATTCGAAGTTATTATTTTTCTCGCATGTTATTATTCAATTGTTATACTGTTATACTTGTGGGCAATCGTGCTCACTCTTACGTAATAATAACATTGCAGTTAAGAACGAAAGAACCGACGAACCTTCCACTAGTAAAGGCAAGGGCAAGGTTAACAAGTGATGAAGACTTGTTGTTTTATATGATGATGTATTTTGTTTAAGACTTAAGTTAATGATGTTGTTTAAGACTTATTTGTTTATGATTCCGCACAGATGTTCAAGGTTAGAGTAACCTGGGATTTATTTATTATGTAGTTGATGTAACCCCATAAGGGGAGATTTATTATTATTTCTATCTATTACATGGTTTGCATTTATTTATGGGTAGATAGATGGATGATGTTTGTACAGTGAACACCAAATCCTGTGAAAATGGAAGTACCGGATTTGGGGGTGTCACATAAGTACTAATATAAATGCTCATTTTCAATTACGCACGTCATCAAACCCATCAGAATCAACGTGTATATCATTCTCGAATTCGGTATCTTCCTCATCCTTAGTTTTGAGATCAGTTTCGTCATCGTTATCATCCTCGACGACTACATAATCATTCATGTGTACGTTGGCCTCGACATCCTCATCGTTAGGTACGTCAATGACATCAGTACTCACCACATCTTCAGCATGGAACACTATGGCCAATGGGTTGCTCACATCTTCTTGCAACGCCTCATCTATACCAAACATGTTATCAGCATTAAATGAACGTGTTTTAGTAGTGACTACTGTGTACCAGGGGCTTCGAGTATTTACGACATTAGGAGCGTAATACACTTGAGTTACTTGACTTGCTAACACGTACATGTCATCATACTTTAACACTGACTTGATATCCACGGTTGTGATTCTATTACGATCAACTTTAACCCCCTTTTCAGTATCAAACCAGCTACACTTAAATGTAACTACCTTTTTGCTGCCGTGATAATTGAGCACAACTACATCCTGTAAATGATCATAGTAATTGGACTCAGAATCTTGGTAGCAGCTTCCTAACACCACAACCCCAGAATTGACTGATGTGAGTTCATGCAAGTCATCGACTCTAAATCTGTACCCATTCACGATGCAACCAGGAAAAGAACTAAGTAAGTGGTACTTAGTTTATGAGAATTGTTATTTGGAATCTATAGAGACTACTACTGTTCGACATTCACTCCTAGCTACTTAATTTATTTTGCCAATTAATGATAAACTAAGTAAGTGGTACTTAGTTTATGAGAATTGTTATTTGGAATCTATAGAGACTACGTACTGTTCAACATTCACTCCTACTTGTCAAACGGGTTTCTGATTAATTTATCTTGTATTATATTATATAGTTTTTAATTTTTTTTCTAAATTCGTAATTAAATTTAATTTAAATTATTTTAATTAAATTAAATTAAATTATATTTTATTATATTATTTTTATTTTATTTTATGTTTTATTGGGTTGTATTTTATTTGTATTACATTATATATTTTAAAATATTTTTTTATTTAATTTAATTTATTTATTAAATTAAATTTTGTTTATTTTTTTCATTATATTTTATTAAATTTAAATTATTATAATTTATTATTATTATTTTGTATTTTATTTTATTTTATCTTAGTATTACTCATATTATATTATATTATTTAATGTATTTTATTTATTTATTAGATATAATTTAAGTTATTTCATTTAGGAATAATTATTTTATTTTATTTTAATTATTTTATTTTATTTCATTTCATTTTATCTTAAATTATCTTATCTTATGTTATTTAATTTTATTATTTTATATTATATTATCTTATATTATTTTATTTATGTTTATATTATTTATAATATTATTTTATTTTATTTAGTAGTACAAAACTAAGTAAATATTACTATAAACTAGGTTATTTTAGTATTGAAAAATTAATTAAGTAACATATTTAAATAGTTACATGGGCCCACAAAATTTGCAATTGAAGACTTCTGACAGAAATTCAGTCAGAAATTCCATCGGAAATATCATGTGTAATTGCATACAGAAAAACAAATTGAAACATTTACCAGATGCTATACACTAAACAGAAGCTGCGACATAAGCTGCAATCCCAATTTGCACAGCAGTTTGCATAACAGTTAGGCAGAACACAATTTCGAAAACCCAATTTTCACAACAGTTAGGCAATTAACACAAATAATAACCCTTATAATTTTAGCAGAACATAAATAGATATAACCCATTTCGGCAAAACATAAATAACCCATTTCGGCAGAACACAAATAATAACCCTTATATTGACAATTAACACTTAAGTCCCAATTTCAGCAATGAATCCGAAATATATATAGTAGCAGTAATTATCATCAATAGACACATATATATAGTACCAATTTCAGTGTAATATGCACAATATAGGGCAGGAAATTATACCTAATTATACAAATAAACCATTACTACCCTTAGCCCTTAGCTAGTTTGAAAACCGGTTAAAGGAGGAGAAAGAGAAAGCAGAGTCCAACTCGGCCAGAATGCGAGTCGTTGACGTCGACTGTGTAAGGGAGGGTCGCCGACAGTGGCGCTATGTGGAAGGGTGGCCGGCAGTGGGGCTGAGTGCAGAGAGTGGTGAAGAGAGAGAGAAAGAGAGAGGCGAACGTGCGGCATGTGTGATTAATCATATTAGAACTTTCGAAGGTTGCTCAAATGAATGATTTCTTGGTGACAGACATGGAAAATATATATTTTAAAAGATCGACAAACATGTATTATGTAATATTTTAAAAATATGAAGGCTTGAAGAAGACTAAAACAAAATTGATTCTCTAATTTGTACATTATAGTTAACAATACTGTTCTTTAGTTTTAATATTCGTCAGATTCTGCCTTCCATGTTATGGGCCCAAGTGTAAATTAAGGTTCACATGACCTAATTGAATTAAATGCACAATTAGAATTCCACAACCTCAATAAATGTACAAATTAGGGTTCACATGTCCTAATTGAATGAAGACAGAAAAATCGAAAATAAATATACTAGACCCGAGAGAAGTCTTCACGTGTCCCGAGGTAGAAGACTCGTGGAGGCGGCTCGTTTTGGGAATTGATTGAGGGATTGAATTGGTGGCTAGAAGGACATGGCGATATGGGCATTATTCTAATGACCAAAGGGTATTTCTGGAATTTCTTTGAAGACATATGCCTGACATGTGACTACTTAAGTTCTAGGAAACTCTATAAATACCCCTTCCATTCTAGGAAGGGGGGGATTTTTTGGTGACTTGGGACTTGGACATTCTCTCTCAAAGCACTCAAGACTTGAACATTCTCTCAACTCGAAGCATTCAAGAAGGCTCTTGGAATCCTTGCTATCCTAACACGGTTTCCGGATTCTGATAGTTCTGCCATGTGTCGTTGGAGTAATTGTCCACCTGTTCTTCTCCCCTCTTCGATCAATCAATAAATTCCGTGCTCTTCATGGATTTCTCTCCTCCTCAGCTAACACGAAACCCTAACTAGCAAGGCACGATTTTCTTGCCCACATTTCTTTGGCGACTCTGTTGGGGAGGTGTAGAATTCGTGAAGGGCATGCCTACAACTCGAAGTGGGAGAACTATCAGAAGAGTGTCACCGACAACGAGCATTACTTCACCGGATCCAATTCCAAGGCAAGCAAATCAAGCTTTCCAAGGTGTGAATCTAGATCTCGATCAACCCATCCTGGAAGACGCCTCGGAAAGAAGTTCAACATCACCATACATGGTTGATCAACAACCAAAGAATGTCAGGCAGACAGGCGCGGGAAGGCAAGGCGAGGAAGAAAGTGAAGAGCAGGTAAATGTTGTGCAACTGGAGATGCTCAACGCGTTGAAAGAAGCACAGGAACGACAAGGGATGATGATGGCCATGATGCTGGAGATGCAGAGGAAGCAAGAGGAAATGGGGAATTTCTGCCAACAGTTGATGCAGATCCCCGCTTTTAAGACCATATTCCCAAGCAATTTGCAAGGAGAACAAGCAGGAGTAGAGGACAACAACAACAACAATAGAAACAATAAGGAGAATCATATTGCACCTCCATTGACGGAGAATCAGTCCGTTCCAACCATCCACTTAGAACCTCAGAACAGTGGTGACGTACCACAACCTAAACTGGAAGTCAACCAGCCTCAGACAAACATCATTCCGACTACTATCCCCACATTTTCACAAGTGCATGTACCATCCATCCCAAACCTCATCCAACGAACTAGCTCACAATCACAACCAATACAGAATTTACATGATGCAAGTGTACACCAACCAATTTCTGTACCATACACACGACCAATGCAGCCATACATCATAACACCACAGAGAGTCCATACCACGAGCCAATATAAGACAAAGGATGATATGATCGATGTGATCAATCAACTTCGCAGGCAGAAATCTCGACCTTCGGAGTTAGACTTTACTCCACCTTGCCCGACACATATTCGGAGACAACCTTACCCGGCAGGAGATATCGAGCATCCCCCGCAATTTCCAAAATATAATGGGGGAGAAAGGAAATGCCAGGGAACACATTGTTAGGTTCGTTGTAATAACCCAATAATTTTGATATAATTAAATAAGAAATTTTGCGTATAATTTTTTTTAAAAATAAATGTAGGAATATGTACAAGGTAAAGCGTATGTATATATGTGATAAATAAAAATTGATTTATTACATAAATAATTACAAATATTTTTTTATAGAAATTATTGATCATTATAAATTATATTTTTATAATAAATTAATTTTGTTGTAGAAATATTTTTATTATTTATTTTTCATGAAAATATGATTATATATTATTTCAATAATATATGAATGATTATTAGAATTATTATAATAATTATTTTATTATATGAATTTATTTCAGATTAATTAAGTTAATTATTTTAACTTAATAATGGTATATTTGAAAGTCATATTGGATACGGATTTAAAATCCTAATTCTGAATTTTGAATAAGGAATGAGAATAATAATATGATATTAATTATATTTCAGTGCTATAAATATATACTGTATGTGTAGATTGATAATGGTTGGTCAATTATGGTGCAGTAATTGAAAACCATAGTATTAAGCTGATAAACCCTAGTTCAAAAGTCAAATACGAGTTCAAGAATATTTAATGATTGTGTTATATGATTTATGGCACGTATTATAAAATTTATCATTAATTAGGGAAACCCTAATTATTATTTAAAAATCCTAATTATTAGAAATCCTAATGGTCAAATTAGGAACCTAATTTGCTAATTGGAAACTCTAATCGCTAATTTAGTCATCTTAATGCTAATTAGTGAATCTTTAAAATTAAAATTTTAAATTCTAAGTAATTAGAAACCTAAACTAATTTAGAAACCCTAATTCACAATTTAGGAAACTAAATTGTACATTTTTAGCCCTAATTAAAATCCTACAAAAAAATTCAATGTATGAAACCTTAGGGTTAAACCCTAAGGGTCAATGCCAAAGGGTTTGCCAAGTTACTAGATTGCCATTAAAATCACAAGCCTAATGATCAAAATGCCCTTTCTCATTTCTTTATTAGGTTACTTGTAAGATTTTGCCAAGTACTAGAGTTGGTGACCAACTCAAGACTTTCCCATGTGACCACATTCTCAGCACATCAGCCACAATTAATCAGCCACTTCATTGCAACATAATATATATAGAATTAGAGAGAGAAAAGTCCATTTTTAGCCATTTGTTCATCATATACTCAACCAACTCTCTCTCTCTCTTCAAACCCACGAAAATCTTTTGCATTTCAGTCCCTTAGTAAGTCCCCACTACCTCCATTAAGAAATCAGTAGCCTAGAATCAAGGATTTGATCAAATTCGATCTTTGATTAATGTTAAAAGTTGTGTTTTAGTGTTGTAATATGTGGTATGTAGTGCAAATAGATGATCTGGGTTAGTATTTGCTAGATCCATAACATCTATAGGCTCGAAATTAAAGTTTTTCAAAATCTGCAAAAGTTTAAAAATGTTGTCTGACAAGCAAATGTCAGGGCTTCTAGATCAGTGTGTTTTAGCTTTTTGTTGTGTTTTATGTTATGGATTTGTTTTATGCCATGTGGACTATGATTTGGGACTGGAAACAGGGTCAAATCATGTCTAGATTTCATTTTATAAGTAGTCAAACATGGTTGACTGACCATGACCAAACTGGTTTCTGGGTAACCCAGATTTCGAGAACGATCTGATAGTCGTTTTGCCAGCCTTTGATCTTGCTACTGTTAAGTGTTTATATAGGCCATTTTACTGTTTGGGACTTGTAGACTGACATGTAGAATACACATACATGCCATTGGATCACTTAGATCTTACATAGAATCAAATATATATCTGGTCAAAGTAGGCTTGACCATCTATTTTGGTGATTTTCTAGAAAACCCAGAAAAGTGAAGAACATGATTTCTGACATGGTTTGACCATGCCAAATCTTGCTCATGTATTGTTGTTATAATGATATGATGTTATAAAATTGTACCCTGACATCTGTTCTACAAGATTGAACCACTAGATCCTACAAAGCAAGCCCAGAATGCAAACTATAAGGATCGAAAGTAGCCAACACGAATTGTTCTTCATTTCTGGGTAACCCAGAAATGAAGAACAACTTCTGACATGATTTTTGAGAGCTAATAACTCTCTGATCTGTTGTTGTATGGCCATGAAACTTGATTCTAGTTGTAGTGTTACACTAATACTACAACATGGACACCATAACAAGCCCTGATAACATCAAGATCTAGGTTTAATTTATGGTCAAACAAGACACCTGATAACTGACTTTAAAGATATGGGTTTACTCAAGAACACCCAAGAACACCTATAGCGACGGTTCTGTCGCTATAGGCACCCTTTAGTGACACTTAATTTCTGAAATTATTATTTTATTAAATAATTAAAGAAAATTAGTTTTTAATTATTGAAAATACAAAATAAATTACAAAAAATTATTATAAAGCCAAAAAATGGGTTTTTTTAATAATTTTTAATATATTTCATAAATATTTTGTATTTTTGGAATAATAAAGGTATTTAATTTATTTAATTATAATATTGAATAAATTACTTAAAAATAATTTTAATGCATGACAAATCATTTAAAAATATATTATGGTTTTAGAAAATATTTGAAGTTATTTTTGATGACTTTTAATATTTTTTGAGAAATTTTATTAATAATTTATTATTAATGGTAATTGATTTATTTAATGAATATATTAAATAAATTGTGGAAACTAGAATTAATAATTTAAAAATCATATAAAAATGATTTAAGGCTTATAAAAATATTTTAAATTATAAAATATAACTTTTGATATTTTTTCATGAAAAATATTAATATTTTAATATTAAAGATATTAGATTTATTTAATAATTATATTAAATAAATAGTTTAAAAATGGTTTCACTAATTTAAAAATCATTTAAAAAGGATATAAATGGTTTAAAAATATTTTAAGTTATAATAAATGACTTTTAATATTTTGATGAATAGAACATTAATATTTAAATACTAATGATAATTATTTAAAAATAATTTTAAATGTTTTAAAAATCATTTAAGGGTAATAAAAATATTTTAAAAATATTTTGAGTTATTATAAATAACTTTAATATTTTGGCAATGGTTTCATTAATATTTTAATATTATTGAAATATTAATGATAATTGAATTATTTGATATTTAAATTATTTAATAATGATTCTAGTGTTTAAAAAATCATGATAAATTATAATAATTGTTTAAAAATTATTATAAGTCTAAATAAAATAATATAATTGATAATTAAAATATCTAAACGAATATTGAACTTCAGAATAGAGTTTTGAACTCGTTAATTACCCGATAAAGCCGTCGGTACACCAAATTGACTTCTAAACTGTTCTAGACCTAAATAGTTTGACTTGATAGGTGATTGTTTATGATTCAATGACTGATATAACTATGTGACAATGTGATTAGATTATGTGTAGACTGCAAATAGCAGAACTATGTGTTATGCTATGTTATTCTAATCGAAAGAACTTAATCTTATGAATGATAGGTCTTTGTATTAAATGTAGAACTAAGTCGTGTACTGTAAGCAGCAGACCAGACAAGTATCTTATCTTTGCATTTACTTTATACAATGGACATGTGTAAGCCAGTTTTAGAACTATATTGTTATTGTTATTATTCATGTGTCAATACTTTTGTAGACATGCCAGTTCTTGAATTCTATCCGATCATTGGTTATCAATACAGTATTATTATATAATTCAGATATTTATTCTGTTCGTTAATTTCTAAATATTATTATACAAGTGTCCTTACTTGGATAATTGTTGTACCTGTTGATACATACTTATTAAATTTCGGTATGTATACATTGATTAAAAGCTATCTAAGCTATTTGACTCGGCTAGACATAGATTTAAAGATAGCATTGAGATATGTCTTAGCTAATTATTCTGGCTAGACGAATGTTTGTTAGAACTTGATAGGTTCGAGAATAGAACTCAATTATTATTGACAGGTCGATACCAATTGTTTCGGCTAGATCGAAAAAGAGATTAGATATTGAAATCATAGTATTTCGTTATTATAATTCAAATTCTGATTATAAGACTGAGAAGAACAACTTTTTATATAAAGGGAACCTTTTGGTCGTATATTCGTCTGTTGCGCGTGTTTAAGTATTATGCATAATATAGGGTATAATGAAGCTGATCACTTATTATACTTACAGAGGGGTATGACTTAATCTTTATGGTTATCTGATACACCTGGGTATATCAAAGTAAATCTTTGATAGTTACTCGAGAAGAGAAGTTTAAGATCCTTAGGGATCACTCAGTATAAACTCTGAAAAATATTCCACTTTGTTATTGTGTAGAATAAAATCTTGTTATTCAATTGAATATCGAAAATCAAAAACAAAGTTCATAGTCTGTCGACTGATCACCAATTATAGTCAATATGTAGTTTCAAAATTTGATATAGAATTGTTACGTTGTTTATTGTTGCTTCAGTTTACTTCACAACTGTTGATTCATTGTAGAAGTGCTATTCACAGAAAACATTTACTTCTTTCAGCTGATGTTTATTGTTTGCTACTACTTGCTGGGCACCCAAATGCTCATTCTTGCTTTAAATGTAAATGTTTTCAGTTAAGCGTAATCAACCTGAAGGTTCAGACAAGGACAAATGAAAGGGAAAGCTAGCAGAATAAACTTTATGGTATCTTATGTAATAGTTAGGCTATATTATGATAATGATATTTATTATCTATCATGCAATGTAATGTATTAAAGGTCGCGTACCTGAGATTAGACAACTCTGATATATGTAAATTAAGTTTGATATTTATATTATTATTATTATTCTGCTCAAAGAAATGGTATCGTGAAGCACCGAGTTCGGGTTTCAAGTACCTGAATTTGGGGTAGTCATATTCGTGGAGTCGATGTCTCCATGGTTAAGATATGATGAAATGAACAATCATAATTTGTTGATGAGGGAATTCAACAAGACTTTGACGGATAATGCCTTCAGTTGGTACTACAACTTGGAGAAGGGATCAGTCCATGATTGGGATGATCTAAAGTTATAATTTTTAAGAAATTTTTCTATGTGCAGAAACAGGTAACCATCGTAGAGCTCATGCGATTCAAGTAGAAGCCAAATGAGGAGCTGTCAGATTACGTGGATAGGTTTAAGGCCCAAGCACAGAAGTGTACAGAGCCAATTAAAGAAAAGAACTTGATTGGTTAGCATATGCAACAATGTGCTTTAGACGCTTTCAAGCCCCACCTTATTACCAAGCTTTATGATTCATTTGTGACCCTCTCATCTTTTGCACAAGACTTGGGAGGAATCAAGACATTTCCCACTAGCCATGCGATGGTTACATGAAAGGGCAAGAGGATAACAACTGTGGCTTTGGCAGATTCTCAGTCAAAACCACAAGGGGGCAAGAGGGAGAAGAATGAGAAATTTGAGCGAAACAGAGAAAAATATAGGGACAAGTATACCAAAATGCCAGTTTTGGAGGCTCTCAAATGCAGTGAAAAGACATTCAGGGGCCTGTACGAACAATGGGTTGAGCACGGAGTGGTGAAGCCTCCAAGGCCAGGCCGGTTGGTTGTAACGGAAGAGATGAAAAGAAGTTCAGACTTCTGTATATACCACCAATACGCAGGACACTCCACTATGGACTGTTACAGTCTGCGAATGATATACCATGAGAAGTTAGCGGCTGGAGAGATTGAACTAGGAAAAGAAACGTGCAACACTATCACCCTTGATACAGTCCCAGAAGTCAAGATGATGGACAACCCAAATACTGGCTGTACCTTCGGAAGAACTTTGAACTATAGATACAATAATTGACAAATTAAAAATTCACCCAAGATGGTGGTCACCAAAAATAGTGGTTCAAGTCCTCGTAGATTGCACTTGCCAAGAAATTAGACGACTCAAGTGACGAGGCACCCGATTTTAAGTCCTCGTAGACCGTACTTGCTAAGAAATTAGACGACCCAAGTGACGAGGCACCCGAGTGTTACACTTTATCATCAAAAGTGAATAAGGCACCTGACTATAAGTCCTCAGACCCGAAAAGTTATACCTTCAACTTTAAAAGTAATTGAAGCACCTGAGTATAAGCCTTCAACCCCAAAAAAGTTACACTTTATCTTTAAAAGTGGTGAATGTTATGCTTTCTCCAACAAAAGCAAGATTTATTATATAAAATGTTATGCTTTTCATTAAAAGCAAACTGATTATCAATAAATTTGTCAAACTTTCACTTATACTTGATTGTTTTTTCTGATTTATTAAAAAACAGTGTAGACTCAAATGTTAGTTTGCATGAAATCAAAAAGAAAAAAAAACATGTTTTTTCTTTAACAAAATTTATGAGGCATATTGTTGTCTTGGAGTATTAATTTGGACAACTTAAGATCCAATGTTAAATATTGAGTTTTAAGGATTCATTCAGATTAAAGGCAATCGATAAGGATAAAAGAAACTACAATATGATGAATGAAATATATGTACATGAATTTTCTTATACAAGAAATGGAAAAAACTACGAAAGTTCATGATCTAAAGGCCATGACCTGTCGAACTGAAGAGAGGGGAATAGCTAAAGCCTCCAAGTCGACAATGGTGGTACCCCGAGCCTTCATATGGGAGGCTATCAGACCTTCAAGGTCTTGGGCAGCTGACTCAATTTACCAAAAGCATGGTCTTCAATTTATCCATGGCATCTTGAAGCTCCTAAAGCTCTACATAAAGTAAGTCATTCTCATGGTGACGTGAAGTGACTTCCGAACGAAGTGGAACAACATGATGATTGGAAAGTTAAGAGATGCCATGGGAGACGGAAGGTCATTCAACCCACCCAAAGTGCTATCCATTATACCCTACCGAGCAATCACCAACTCGACGGAATCCCCCTTGGGAGGATGAACATCAGTAATAGTCTCAGAAGGATTCCGCCTCAAAGAAGCAGGAGTCTCATCGGTACCCTCAAAACTGTCATATGGAGAAGTTGTAGAAAGGTGTGAAGAGAGTGCTGCACTACTCACAACAGGCCATCCGAGCTTACATCAGACAAAGAATTCTTAGCATCAAAACTAACACAATCATCACGTGGTGAAGAAAACTTGATACAAATAGTGATATGTCGAGACATCTTACAAGTAATGAAAGCTGCCACCGCTGGCCCATTTGCGGTACTCATAAAGAGCCCAATGGGAATATCATCATCCTCTTCATCAGCATTGGTCTTCTCGATGAATTCTTGATTCTAAAGAAAAGAGAAATTTGAAGATAGGGTAAGAAGGATTAGATCAAAGATTTTCCAAGATATCCTGGGAGAGCTCCTCTAGGGCTCGCCCTCCTAGGGTTTGCTCCCCTAGAGGTTCCCTCTCCTAGGACTTTCGTTTTTGAGGCTTGTAAAAAATCAGGCTCCGCGAAGTGTAGACTTCAATACTTAAAATATTTTACGCGATCATCTCACTAAAGGCATGACTCATGCGTAGGGGGAAAATGCTTACTGGTAGATGACATATACATCCTCCAGAGTAGAGGTGCATTCCCCCCAAACAGTGACAAATGTGCATGTAGAGGAGCATCATGGTCCTGTTGGATACGAGTGTCCCTGGCATAGCTGAATGCAATGAAGAATGTCAGCCTTTTCTTTAGTATATCCACATAATCAACATTCCCAAGTATCTCATCGATCCAATGATGCTAATCCTGAAAGAGGCTAGATGAATCAGACAAGAAGTGAAGAGGACTGAAAAGGTACTCTTATTTCTCTATGCAAAGACGGGGAATGCGATCGGAATGGGAAAAGACATCCCAACCTCCACAAGTCGCTACATATAGAAACAAGCCTTCATTCTCTGGCGGAGGAAGAGTTGTACAGTCATAAGTCTAGACTTGCTCCCAAAAGACGTTGTAAAGACCAAAAGAGGGGAGCCCTTCCCTAATCACTAAGAAACGGGGCCTCCTTGGTGGTTCCCAGGTCTACAGAATGTACTCTACTACCAACTTCAGTAGAAGTTAGTTTTTAGGCCACTTTGAGGATGCTTTTGGACTTTATGAGTTAGCCCATTTGATCTTTTGTTTGTGCAAGCATCTAGATCATATATCATAGTATTTTTCCATGATTTTGGTTTCTTAAATTCAGTTATGGATGTTAACCAAAACTGGGCACAAACTAGTGTGTTTACCCATTTGCACTTTACTATTTGCACTCTACGATTTTCACTCTACTATCTGCACTCTACTATTTTCACTCAACTATTTTCACTCTACGATTTTTAGAGTTCACTCTACGATTTTGAGAGCCATTCTATGATTTTTAGAGTTCACTCTATGATTTTAGAGATCACTCTACTATTTGTTTAACCACTCTACTATCTGCAGAGCCACTCTACTACCCAATTGTTGCAGAATTGAGTTTACTGCCTACTTTGATTATTTGTTAGAATTTCTTGGTTAAGCTTTTGGCTCTACCATCTGACCCTACTTTTAGACCACATACCAAGGTATTTTAATAATGGTTTAGGTTCCTCATTCATATCAGTTAGGCCTACTTTAACTGAGGCTCAAACTGGACAGTTTAGCACTTTTTCCCCAAAACTGATTGTGCCACTTCTTAAATTTCTTTCAGTTTTGGCTACTTAGACAGTCTAGGCATGTGTATTTTAGTTGCCTAAGATTAATTACTTTTTTCATCATCTCACTTTGTTTAGTCATCTAACTAATATTAACCTATCAAAGCTCACTTTAGGCTTAAAAAATAGATCCTAACTTGGTTTTCTTACTAGCTTTGGTAATGGCAATGATTAGGAATCATCACAAACATGAATTAGCAACTTTATATGTGTTCATTATAGTCTTACAAATTTAGGTACTAAAATTTACCTAAAATAGACCATTTTGGCCTAAAAATGTGATTTTAACAAGTCCAATATTTAAAATGGTTTATGCTTGGTTTCTTTAGATTTTTTAGCTTATTTATGCCATATTATAACTATTGAAACTTACTTACAAGGTTCAGGTGTGGCCTATTTTCGTTTAAGTGTTAGATGACACTTTAAAGCTTACTTTTCATGACCCTAAACATGAAAACTGAGTAGTACTCAATATGGACCTCAACTTAGTTAAGAAACAACTTTTAAATGTTAATTATGGTCTCCTTACTGACTCAAAAGTTCAGGTACTGCCCTTGACCAAAATAGTCCTCTAATTTAAAGTTTAAGTTTAGTTTTGGCTATTACTCACAAACAGTCCCTAAGCTATGATTCAAGGGTTATCTAAACATTCATATAAATTTCAAATTATCCTTAAAACTCATCCTCACCACTATAATAAAAAGGCTTATCAGCGACTGCATATCTGCGACCGCATATGGTCGCTGATGAGTATTAGCGACCGAATGCGGTCGCTGATATTAGTCCCAGATAATCTGGCCGATCGCTGGATGGACACCAGCGACCATTAATAGCGAACGACTTTATCAGCGACCGACTCCATCGCTAATCTAACTCATGCTGAGTCAGTTGTCAGGGATGACGTGGCACACGTGTCAGCGACCGATAATAGCGACCGCATCGGTCGCTAGTTTCTAAGGAGCTATCAGCGACCACGTTTTAGTATTAGCGACCGCATGCGGTCGCTGATGTTATTTTTTTAAAAAAATATTTTTCCTGTTTTATGAATTTCCCAAAAATACCTTGCTTTGTACCTGCTTCTATCCCAACACACTGCAGTTTATATAAGCATCATATATATATATATATATATATATATATATATATATATATATATATATATATATCCCAACACATCCACAATAGTATATATAAACATCCATCCATATGACCATATGATAGAATTGTAAACCAACACAATACAATGTTAGGACCAACACAACACAATACAATCGTAAACATCCATATGATAGAATCGTAAACTAATACAATTGTCCAAAGAATGAATGTAAAAGTATAAGGCTTTAAATATCTAAAAAACAAGTCTAGCTCTTCATGGATCATTCAGATTAGGTTCCTGTAATTAACAAAAGAATAAAATATGTTACATGTGTTGATACTTCTATGACTTAGAGAAAGCTAAATACTAGAATACAATGTACTGAAACATATAAGTAAGACAGTGATAGTAACAATATCTATATAAGTTGGACTTCTTTGCTTTGGAGGCTTCTAAGTATTAGGTAAATTGTTCAAGTTTACTAACGTTCACATGCTATGGAAGTGAAGAGAGCGAGAGCCATCATTTTTACGTTGTAAAGAGCCTCTCATGTTCTTTTTAGTCTGGTATTATCTTTAGGTTGGATTGTGTTGAGAATCTTGACGGTGTGATGTGAAGGAGTTGTTTTATATTGGTTCCTATACAAAAGAAAGGGAGAAGATATGACCTATATGATGATCCCATTATGTCTTTTTCAGTGCATTTGGCTGGACAAAAATCATACTGAGGTGTATCTTTCCCTTTTCTTTTCCAGAATGAGGATTTAAATCTGCAAAACTGGAATTATGTGTCTTCTTCAAACAGTATATTATTTAAAGGTAAAGACCTCATTCAGTCCCCCGAGCTCAGATGGTCTTTTACTTTGTAACTCAGGGAACAAATCATTGGTGATCATAGAAAGGTGATGGTATACAAACTACATGTAAAACAGATGTGACTAATTGAGGTCGCTTTGTAACACTTGTCATGTAACTTAAATATATTAAGTATATGCCTTTGCAGAGAATTTTCATTTAGTGCCTTCAGTATCTTTCCTAATATGCTATAAAACTTCCAAACTAACCAGAATGAACTATACATTGGGTTAAATCCTTTGCTTTGATAAAAAGCTTTAAAATGTGAACAATTTGTACACAAATGGCTTTTTAGTGGCCTCCAAACAATCTTCAATCACAAATAAAATAAATAAACTATTGTATACACTACAAGTCCACAAGAAAATCAAAGAAAAAAGAAGGGGGATTTTTTTTATTCAAGTCCAACACAGAAGAATCCCATTGAACAGACTCAAAGATTGTAGAAATCCTAATTTTTAAGGTCAAAAATGGCATTTAAAATTTTAGAAAAGAATACTGCTAAATGAGGATTGTATTAGTACACACAGAATCATGAATGGGCACTGCTTTGTTAATGCTTTCCCCTATAACAATGGCTACACTTTGCATACTTTCTACTCTAGATGGCTTCAAGAGGATATCCTAAACTAAACTAATGAATCGTGTTGTTTGTTACCAAGACAAGTACATCTCTAACATATATAGAATCAGAATCAATAAATCGAACAAGATATATAGAGGGGACATGGAAAATTAAAACTTAAGATTTGGAACATTTATACCTTTCATGTTTGAGGTTGTACCGGACTTGTAATGGTAGTAGCAATGAAATAGCCCTCGTACGTGGTGAAGGCCTCTTCTCTTCTCCCCTACTTCCTCTTTTCCCGGTCTGTTTCTCCCTCTCTTTTTCTCTTCTGTACTAAACGACGAGCGAACGCCTGAATCTGATTTAGTTTATGAGAATCAGCGATCGCCATCAGTGACCACATGCGATCGCTAATTTTTAATGATGTGGACATATCAGCGATCGCTAGCGGTCGCTGATATAGAGTGGTCACCGCGCCGAAGTTTCGCACCAATTTTTGGGAGGGAAATACATGACAGTGACCGATTAGCAACCGCATGCGGTCGCTGATATAAATTAACTAGCGACTAGAAACCTTATCAGTCGTAAATAGCGATTGCTAGTACAATTATCAGCGACCAGATATGGCGGTCGCTATTATCATTGGTCGTAGATAGGCGTTTTTTTTGTAGTGCACATACCTTAACAAGCTTGAAACTTTGCTCATGTATCAATACCAAAACAACTCATTTCTAAGCATTATTAGCATGAGTTAGTACTAAACCACCATAACAACCTTCAAGCTTTCAAGTACAAGTTTTATCACAACAAGTACTTTCTGTATACTATATGTTCATGGTTTAATACATCTAAACGCGGGGATTCTATCTTTTGTTCAAAAAAGTCCCTAATAGGCTTTTAATTCTTCTTTCATTGGTCTGGGAACATCAATTTACAGTATTCCAATTTGAGACTCAAAGTGGGGGTGCACAGATGACTCATAAGTTGAGATCTACGATCCTAGAGTAAGGTACTCTACTATCTAAAATAAAAATTTTATAGCATGTAAGTTATACTACAACATGGTATTTTTAAGCATAGAAGCATGTTTGAGGCATTCATCTCAATGTATGAGCCCGTAGACATGATTTGGACTCTAATTCATAGCTATCATGCTTTTATACTATAACAACCCTTACTTGGACATTTAATCAAAGAGTTGGTGAGCATGATTTTATTTACATGTAACTATAAATTTCCTGTCTATTTTCCCCAGCCTTTTGGCTTTTAATTTATTAAGGATCTCTATATAATGCCTCAACAACCACACAAAGCCCAAATATTATCATAACAACCACCATAGTCTTATTTAATACTATAGCCATTAACAGCCCATTCTACTATCAAATATGAAATGGAAAAGGAATGGAAAGAGTCTAAGATTGCTTACCTTGCTAACTTCTAGAGATTAAAGTAGCTTTACTGCTCAATCCTGAAAGTAGTATGCACTCAAGCCAATCATGTTTGATGATAAAGCATATACTTTATAACAATCTTATTCATTTATTAATAAAAAGTATTAATTTATTAAAGACTTTTAATTATCTACATGATGCTATTTTATAATATGTGATAAATCATAGTTTTAAGCAATACTTTTAGAATAATGATGATGATCATTCTAATGAGATCTAAATTCTTAGAAAGCTTAAAACTAAAATAGTTCCCAATCAATTGATTAGTAAATTGGGAATTAGTGAATCCGGATAGATTGGTACATACGTTGCTTGCTCATTGAATGAGGATGATTGATTTCATGATCATTTGTGTGGAGACACTAAAGCAAGTATGTAGGTGCTTATTAGAGAATAAGTTCACTGAACGTGGCTCGCTAAGGAATACCTAATGGAGTTTTACTTGCATGTCAATAAGAATTCTTGTAGTGATAGTAGTAGAAGTGATCTTTGGACTTGAGATCATCATAGTATCTTGGGTATCATGAGTTATACTTTGACTTATTCCTTAAGACCCTTAGGGTATATCAAAGGATATGCTTGGGTATAATAAATTATACATGGAGATAATGTATGATCAATAAAGAATCTACCACTTCTAGTAAAAGAAGAGAAATGTCCTATGTGATTCGATAAATGACAACCCAGTAGTCCTTGGCCAAGGCAGAATGAAATTAGAAAGGAGTTTCTAATTTACATTATTTAGAGTTATGCATTTAAGAGTCGAAATACATATAATTAAATAAAATAAGACTTGAAAGTAATTCCATGTCTTATATTTAATTGGGACATTGTATGGTGGAAGGATTGAATTGTACGGTAACTATTTACTCAAAGGTTCTTTTATGATTAATGTTGAAATCTATATTATCTGGAAAGTTGTTAATCGCTAGGGAGGCTTATCCCTATTGTAGAATAAAAATTATTTATTTAAATAAATTAATAGTTTAATTTATTTATTTAAATAAAATTAGAATTGTTCTAATTGATTTATTCACAACCGGTTTAATATGAAGAACCTAAAATGTCACACCATAAAAGGAAGAATAATTATTTAAGAAGTTAATGGCATAATTGTAATAATAAGTTAAGTATATTTAATTTAATCTATGGTGATAGAATAAATTAAATATTTTAATATTTATTATTTAATATTTTGGAAATATTAAATATAAATTAATAAGAGGAGTCTTATTATTATTATTACTATTATTATTATTTAATTACTAAAAGAGTTTAGAAATTAATTAATAAAAGTAATATCATATATTCCTAATAAGATTATAAGATTAAATTAATTAAAAGAGTTTAATTAATTATCCCTAATAAGATTAGGGAGCTTAATTAATTAAAATAATTTAATTAATTAAATAATATCCTATTTTCTAATTAGATTAGAAAGGTTAACTGATATCTTTATAAGAAGAGTCTTATATCAGATATCAAAGATACGTGATTCCAATTGTTGGAGAGTACACATTTTTATAAGAGATAGAAAAACTAGGGTTTTGCCAAACACCCATCTTCTTGAATTTTTCTTCTTCCTTGGTGGATCACCTCTAGAGGCCAAACACTTGGGTGGCTAACGTTGATCAAAGGAAGGAACCAAACCCGGTGGATTCAAGTTGAACGTGAAAAAGATTTGGAGGAGAACTTGTATTTGAGGAAGCTCGAATCTTCAAGGGTATGATTCTTGTTCTTTATATTTTCGTTTAATTAATAATTGTGCATAAAGGATGATCCGAGTATATGGTTTGTAAAAATTTTAAACTCTATTTTATCTCGTTTCCGCTTATTTTGTGCAATTTGATTGCGTTCATAAATATTACAAACCTAACAAATCCTTCCTTCCCTTCCAGTCGTAGCTTGCCACTCTCTCTATCTAATGGACTACTATTGATATTTCTTTTAGAACTCAGATAAGTATGGAAGTGACCTGATTTCAGGTGCATTATATGGCCATATATGGTTGAGCTTTCTTTCTCTCTCTCTCAATCAGCCTACTTGGCATGTTGCTGCTTTCCATCATTATCTCTACCTGGCTTCTCTCTTTAGGTCCTACCCGGCCCCTATATTGGCCTTCATCATTACCACTACACAACCCCTATAAGGATTAACAGCCACCTAATACTCTGCAGTCTACTTGGCCCCCTATGTTGGCCCTTATTTAGTCTTATAGTAGCTACTTGGCTCATACAATAAACTTGGCTCTAACAGACACTCGACACCTTATATCTACTAACGAAATCACTAACTAATTGTTAGCTTACTGATTGACCAACAACCATCTCATTGATCTTTTAATTTGAACTTATAGTTCCTTTTCTCTCCAATATGGGCTGCTGAATTGGACCTAATGCAAGGCTGGGCACCACTTTGTTTTGGGCTCAATGTACTCATATTATATTAATAAAATAAAGAAGGCTTGAAAGCCAACATGGAAAAATTAATTTGACCAAATTTATATAACTTGAACTCTTATTACAAATTACTAGGGGGAAGAAGAGTAGCGTGACACACCCATCTGACAGTGTAAATAGAGAAAGATTTGTAGATATCAAATGAATCGTGGATGATTGTTTGAATACAAGATATTATTAATATATATTTCTTTGATAAATATTAATTTTGTTTTTTCTATCATTTCATAATAGGTTAAATACTGTTTGATATAATTTTTATTTAATATTTTTAAAGTCAACATGTCAAATAATGTCGTATGTGGTCTAAGATGGCAATAAAAATTTTTTATTCCAACTAATATACACATTAGTTGTGATGTCATCTCTAGTTAACCATGGTTGGTGGTTTGATCAGAATTTCAATATTTTTGACAATTATTTGAAAATTCAATGTTATTCATGTTAAAAAAATATTTTGTATATTTTTCAAATCACTTAACAAGAGTTTATTGGTTTTTTCGATAATTAAGTCCAAGTTTAATTTAGTTATGAAAATTACTTAGTAATGAATTCATTATAATTTTTCTAATAATTTGAAAGTTATCATATTTTAAAAAAGTTAATATATTATTAATACAATTAATCGTGTGATTTGGTATAATTTCAAGTTTTAACAAATTAAATTTAGTTAAGACATTAATTTAATAATGAAATTCATGATTAAAATCTTACAAAAATTGTAATAATAGAATTATCCTAAATATATATAAAAAAATTTAAAAATATATTATCTTATATAAAATTGTTATAAAATAACTTGTAAAAAATTTGGTATAAAAATTCTTTCAAAATTTTAATATATTACTTTTCCTTAACAGGTTAGGTTTCCTTTTGAATACTTGACAAATTTAGATAGTATTTAATTGTTACAAATTTGGATAATACTTATACTAATTTGTATACAAAAACAAAAGGTTGAACCAAAAATTTGTGAAACCAAAATTTGATGAAACCTGTAAGACCCCAACTTTTTATGAATAAAGATTGAAACTCTATAATTAAGCACACTTAGAGGGGGGGTTAATAGGTGTAAATACTTAGAAGTGATCTACAGTGGCCAATTTTTAAAGTTTACAGGCTATAATTGGACGGTCTATCCATGTCCGTATTAGTTATATTCTTCGTCTGTTATAAACAGACAGCTAATACCTATCCGTATTAGTGAAAAAAAAATTCGACGTAAACAAAATCTGCAGAATATAGAAGATAAAAACAGAAGCAAAACAACAGTAAATCACACCGAGATTTTTACGTAGTTCGGCCCCTATCCTCTAGTCTAGTAGCCTAATCCACGTCCAATCCCAACTAGGATTGGAAACTCACTTTATTAAAATAATACTCAGCAATTACAAAGTAAATAAAAACTCCCTGTTACAACGACAATCGATTGGACACCTCTGCCCCATTTGCACCTCTGCAACACCTCTCACCTCTAAGACTTTGATAACTTCGTTGAACAGACTAAGTATTACTAAAATAAAAACCCCAAGGCAATCCTAGACTTGTACTACTATGTTTACAATAGATATTGAAATAAAGGATACAAGAACACTGTAAACCAAGACTAAAAGAATGATATGATAATTTGTATCTTGGATAGCTTGAAGAATTTCTGTTTAGTAGTCTTGTCCTTCCAATGCCGAGCAAAGCAGTATATATAGAGAGAAGATAGCAACGGCTATGTAACGTTCCAACTCCTCCTACAACGGCTAGTACTTTTTGATTGAAATAGGAGATCAACGTTACCAATGACAACCTTAGTAGATAAGGAAATACAGCTATGAAGAAGTCAATTAAAAATCAAATACTAGTTGAAAGAGTCCTATTAGCAATTAACAGGATCTCTTAAAAATAGCAATTACTGTTTAGCATGTGACAAATAACAGCTCCATCAACTTTAAATAAGAGTCCTTAATAAAACCAATTTCTAAAAAATCTCCCAAATACGTATAAATTGGTAGCTCAATATATATATAATAGATAAAACACACACACACACACACACACATATAATATATATATATATATATATATATATATATATATATATATATATATATATTGGAAGGATATAACCCCACAATTAAATATGAGAAATTTAAGGAATATTAAACAGATTTTCAATCTCCTTAAAATACTCCAATTTGAATTAGTCTTCAAAGCAAATTAGGATTGGAATATATATATTATATAAAAACTTAAAATATGTGACAAAAATAACAAACTTGTTTTGCTCATTCCAATACTGCAGTAACTTGCGTGAGCTTGAAAAACAAAGTGATTACTCCATGCAATAACCACTACAAAAAAATAGGGCTTCAGCAACAACCGATTTTCGTTGCTAAAGGTGCTAAACTTCGTTGCTAAAGGGTTTTGGCAACGACTTTACTGTCGTTGCGTCTTTCGTTGCGCAATGAGCGTTGCTAATTGTTCGGCAACGAACGTATTTTTTTCGTTGCCAAAAGTAATACATTTTGCAACGAAATTTGGCTTTCGTACAGAGACATCGATCCTTTAGCAACAAAATGTATTGTTGCAAAATAATTAAAATGTCGTTGCTAAAAATCCCATTTCGTTGCAAAAGCCTGCTAATTAGCAACGAAATGAACTCTTTTTTTTTTGCAACGACTGTGCATTTTCATTGCAATTGACACCATTTTGCAACGACATTTTTCGTTGCAGTAAATTATGAAAATTGTTGCGTAAGCTTGCTTTCGTTGCGGAATGTAAACTTTTTAGCAACGATTTTCGTTGTTGATTATATTATTTGGCAACGACATGCTGAATCAGCAACAAAAATGTTTGTTGCTGGTTATTTTTCAATAGCAACGAAAGTCGTTGATTAGCAACGACATTATATGTTGTCGTTTCTTTATATGTGCAACGAAAGTTGATATGATTTACAACGATAAAAAATGTTGCCTTTTATTTTAATATTAGCAACAATATCATCTCCGTTGTTATTAGGTTAATTTTTCGTTGCCAAATATTATATTTTTAATTCCATTAGCAACGAAAATTTGTTGCTAAATGTATAAAAAATTGTTGCTATATTAAAACTTGTTCAATGCTCTGATAACGAATTGTATTGTTGCCAAATCAAAATTTGACATTCTTTTTGTATACTTGACTAGCTTAATGTCCCCATAGCAAATAATGACAAATACAAAAAACTAAAATATTATTAACTTAATAAAATCATCCACTACATAATCATTCATTATCTTTACAATTAACCATCTAAAACTACCACAGTTCTTCAATCAAAGTATATATCTACATATATAAAAAGAGTACACTTCATAATTTCGTCTCTGAACTATAGGGAGAGAATGCTTGCACTTCTCCAACATGCTCACTATCAAATCTTCCTGCAATTACACATGAATTCATATTCACATGAACAGGTCTATTAACTTAATTAGAAATTAATAAATAATAGACTTTCAGGATGAGATCTAGAAATAAACCAATACCAGCTTTATTGTTCACCTGAACTGTTTAAACTTTTACGCTACCTTGTGACAATATCAGGGTATCCTTTTGCTGTGATAAATACGTGGTCTTTAGTCAGGCGCTGGAATATTGCATGCTACAAGAGGTAGTTGTCCAAAATTATATTGAAGCATCAGTAGCAAAGCCATCACAAACAAAAATGAACAAGCATACCTACTCCACCACGAAAATATATCGAGCATTTGTCTTCATGACCAATTTCTCTAACAAATTCAGGTCACCAAAAATAGCATAACCAGAAGATCCACATGTAAAACAGTCTACAATGTCAAGGCTTGGCTCCTATTTCATAATACTTTAGAAGAAAGAGAATAGCACGTGGAAAAAAATTGTTAGGTTGAATTTGTTGCTTCCAACTACAAGAGAAAACAGAATATAAATATGACAAAATAAATTCATTATAGATTTTAAAACTTCCAACCTTATCATCAGACTAAATACAGGGTAGATCCCTTTTACTGTCTTACAGATAGAGACTAATTTTCATATATAACAGATAACTCCAGCCTTTTAGCATTGATCTATACATATCAAAATATAAAACTTTCTTATGTGGCAAGCTTATGTCATTATAAATGTTAAAGGAAGAAGAGGGATGGGTACCTTCACATGGTTTAGTTCACCAATAATAACTCAACTGCTTGAGTACCTCAAAAGTTGGTATATATTAATCTAACCTGAGGGTCAACTCTGACTATAGTTACCACAGGGACAATCAATGATTTGGCGATTTAAGTGAATATGTTCCAAACTTGTGTAAACTTGAACGAAAAACAATCGTGAAAGTACTGTTATAATTTTATGATAACAGCAATAAATGGCCATGATGGAAAAGCGATAATCTCAATGCACAATGGTTTCATATTGATCCCCAGGTTTGGTTCTGGTTTATTCCTTGAAGGACCAATCCTCAACCTTAAGGCTAACAAATTAACTGTAATAAATGTGGCCATGCATCACGACCAGCCAGGAAAATATTACCTTTATTAGTACAAGTGATACTTGCCATAGTCACCCCATCGGATGGTATAGTGTACTGTGGCAAAGGCTGTAGTGAAACGTCTGCAAATGGATCAGTTCCATCACCCTTACTGGAGCAGTATACTCCTACAAGAATTAACTGGACACAGTAGAAGGTAGGGGTCAAGATCAGAACAATAAATAAAAAAGAGAAGAAAAATATCCAAATAAGTACAACTAGGAGTGTCATTACAAAATGTAAAATATGGAGAGAAAAATAGTAGTCGAATAAATAAAGAATAATGAACAATTATTCCATGCCAAACAAATTAAAAACAGAATCACTACGAGTAAATACTGGGTAGCCTCAACAAAGATTTAATCATAATATAGATAACTTAATTCCAAATGTGTTAGATTTATAAAATGGGCCCAAAGTCTAGTATATAAAGACATCGGGCTCCTTAACTCAAAATCAATTGGCAATGAGACGAGTTGGCTCAAGTAATTATATACTAGACATATGTAAAAAAACATATAACCGTGTTTTTTGGTTACATCTTAAAATTCATAACCGAAAGTAGTCAAGGAAAAGTGAGCACGAAAAGTTGGACGTTAGTAGAATACTACACAATTAGATTCACAAATCATCCAATATACAAAGAACCAACAAGACCAACCAAAGAAAAATGGCCATGTGTTTCCCATAGTTGTACCACCATTACAAATATAATTAAGATATCAAGATGCAATTACTCAGCTAGTCCCTACTCCCTATGCATCACCATCAAATATCTATTAATACATAAAGAAATAAAAATTAAAATGGTAACCGTCAACACATAACAATACTATATAACAGAAAAGTTGCTACAGATAGGATTTCACATTTATCTAATTTTTTGGTAATAATAATATAAAACTAAAAGATGCTAAAGAATTGAAAACATATTTTTGTGTTGCTTACCCATGCAATATCAAGTCATTATGTTAAACTTCAAATCTTGGAAATTTGCACCAAACATATCACATTTACTGCATTATCTACTTGAAGCTAACTTTAGTAACTACAATTTTGAGCATGAACAATCACCCTGCAGCTACATATTTAAATGCTTCCCTTTTGGTTTTTCTCTAAACTAGAATAATCAAAGAAAATGCTATAGTGTCTCAGCAAGTCTACCTTTCCTATCTAAATCTCAATACATATTCCCTATAAAGAGGAGAACACATGTAATTTTGTCATGGTTATGGAAAGGAAAGAGAAACCCAATTAATAGTAGGTGATGTTATACATCCTGTTAGCAACTTATCAGAAACCAAAATATGGGCCACATTTCAGATGTGTGTGTGTGTGTATTCATGCATAAGAAACAGTTCTCCCATCTTTACCTTTCCTGAACGAGTAGACCTGTACAGTTTCTCCAACTCATGATGTCTGTGGATCTCAACCTCATCAATAACCATGACGTCTGAGCTTTCATAACCACTAGCGCTGAATTACTTTATTACAGCCTGCATCCAAATATCAACATCACAAACTGAAAGATAATAAGGACTAGAATAGCAAAGCAAAATTATTTATTAAGAAAATCACTTAATAGCTTTAAATTGGTCCTATTCAATAACATTTATTGAATTTTTTTTATATTCATTTAGGATTTATTGTAAACATTATGAAATCTGCTAATATATTACTTGTTTCCTTGCATTTGACTACTCATATAATCCATACCTAGTCTTGTCCCTCCCCTCCGTTGTTACCCAGGATTTCCCCTCCAGCACATATTTAATTTCGTTAGACCAGTTGACAGATAATGAATACAAGCATAACACTTGTAAACACTTATGCTCTATTAACTACATGGATTCAAGCTCATTCCTTTTAAGTACCTTTCCAACTTTGAATCAAGGTCGAATTTTTATCCAATAATGCACATAACAGTCACTATATACACAGCTCATAGTAATGCAGGATTACTTAAGCTAAAAAATTAACTAACAAAATAATACCTCCGTTCCACAAAAGAGTCTCATATCACACGACACCCATATGGATGTGTCGTAAGAGTCACAACTTAATTAAAGAATGTTGAGATAATGAATTGAATATGTTCTTCAGGAACACATTCAATACACTTTTGGATTGAGAGGTTTTAACAGAGGAATTCATCTGGATACATCTCAGGAAAGACTATAAACAGATATATGTAACATGTGGGGCATAACATTATTATGAGAATATATAGTACTATATATATACTATTGTGTTGATAAACATTAAAGTGCAACATAATTAGAAATGACACCCTACTCAAACTAATATACATCAAAAATAAAATTCACCTTAAAAGATTCATTCAGTAGTCAAGTGAAGATGTTAAGAGAATGAAGAATTCTTCACACGGCCAAACAAGAGCAATACAAGAAGAAAAGAGACGTAATGTTAACATATAATAGTTAATTACTTCTATGGCTTGTTTTGGACACATTAATTTCCTAAAAGATCCAAATATGGAGTTGGGCTCAACCCGTAAAGTTTTAACGTAGATAGTACACTGGATTTTCGTCTAGCCCGCGCAAGAAAGGCTTCAAAATGAGACAAAAGATTTACTTTTAATCCATACAATAAAATAATAAATTAAAGAAGGGTAATAAAAAGTTGATAAACCCGTTGTCATGATAAGTTAATAATCCCGCCACAGAGTTGGGCTAGCTGTAACATCAAGCAGCTAGAGCAGAGCAGAGACCACGCTTGCCAGTAGTAGTTAGTTGCCTTGTTTCTATAGCAAAATCTCTTGAATATAAAAAGGATAGGAAAAGGGAGTTGACCAGTTTTGATATTGCTAGTACTCCTCTTCCATTTTATTTTCTTCTCTCTATAAAGACAACTTTATAACTAATAAAAATTGAGATGCTAATATTAAGGGAGGTCAATGTCCAAAAAAAGAAGTATTAAGGAAGTATGACTCTATTACGTACCATCAAATAAATATGAGAGGGTTATGGTGCTTTTTAAAATATAGTGATATTTTCAGCGTAATAAGCAATATTTATAGGCCAACCTACAACTTTTAATACGGTATAATTTGGCGGGGCATTTTGGAACCACATAACACATATAGTTGCGGCTAATATGCAAGAGAGAGAAAGAGGATAATTTCTATAAGACCCCGAATTTTATGAAATAAAAGTATTCAATTTTTCTTATAATTACTATTCAGTAAATGGTTAAATTGATAAATGTTAAAGTTAAGGGTGATATATGAATTTTTTTTCAAAATACACAAGTGGTTATAAAATATTCATTGTTGTCGGGGAATATTCGCTTGGCCGTGGAATATTCTTTCTGTTGAGGAATATTCGTACGACGGCGCAGCCATTTGTGGGCCCCATAACAGAATAACTGTCGGATGAAGAAAACGACAAATTTGAGTTTTTACAAATAACGGCGTAGTTGTTACCGTTAACACTGTTGGAATACCCGGTGGTTAAAATACAGTAATACGTGTTATTGCACAGTAGCACACGGTATTGCACAGTATTTTTGAAATTATTGATTCTTACGTAAGAAGGCACTACTCAATAATTGTTACAGTAATTACTGCAATATTTTATTTTATTGATTCAATAATTGCTACGTTGAAATTTTATATTATTGTTGTTCAATAATTATCACTGCACAGTATTTCCCATTATCAGATCAATAATTCATATTATTTGATTAATATTATTAGATAACATTATTGGCAATGTCAAGAAAGTTCTGTCTAAGGAGAGGTTTGGTCACCTAATTGCGCGCCAGTAAGGAGAAATTTTTATTGGAAAGCCCCCTCTTTCCTGGGAACGGCCTGGTTGTCATAATTGTGACTTTGTAATATTATTTGTGAATAATTAATTATTGATTCATATGATAAGGAAATATTTATTTTATGTGGATATAAATGAGGGATATATTTTTGTGGTTAAAAATGAAAGAATTAATGTTGAGATTTTTATCAGTATTTTTGTCGGAATGGAGGTATTAAAAATTAGAGTTTTTGAGATATTTTGCGGGGGTTATAATTTTTAATCCGACCGTTGGATCGTGGTAATTTTTGGATATGTTATACATATATAAGTTGAGTATATGTCCACAAATTTTGAACCGTTAAAAATGAATGTATAATTTATTATGAATTTTACGAGATGACTGGTTCAGAAATTGTTGAATTTTCGGAGTTTATCATTTTGGTGGAAAATTCTAGAATTGATTGGCCCCACTCTTGGTTGGTGAAGAAATGTGCTGAGATTTTTATTCAAATGTGGTGAGTGAAAATAGTAGTAGGTAAAGCCATCAAGTTGCATGTTAAGTCTGCTTCGGCGTGCTAACATTTTCCTATAAATAGAGGGCTAAGTTAGAATTAAAAATCACACCAGAAACATAAGCTTTCTCTCTTTCTCTCTCTATATTATGAAGCATATTTTGTGAGTATTTAGATACTTTGAGAGTTGCTATTCAGTGCAAGTTTCATTCGGCTTTGTATTCCAGTCAGAAATACTGCACTTTTGAGGTAAGGGATAGTAAGGGATAGTAAGGGATATTATATTCTTCATAATGATGTTATTCTTTCAATATCATTATACTGAAATATTGGTATGAATTTTATTGTGAAATTTCTACCTTTTTGAGTCGGGGTTACTATTCACGTATACGGCACTATTCACGTATACGACACGATTCATGTATATGGCACTATTTACGTATATGACACTATTTACGTATACGATACTATGTACGAATACGGAGTACTATTCACGAGTTACTGTTCACGAGTTACTATTCATGAGTTACTATTCACGAGTTACTATTCACGGATACTATTCACGACAAAAATTAATTTCTTTTTCTGACCAAATTATCGTTGATTTATGATTGTTGCTCTTGAAAATAAATACAGTTGTTGATAATATTGTTTTTATTATCATATATAACATTTTTATGACCCTGATGTTGAATTTCTCTTTGACTTGAGCGTAAAGATGGGTAAATTTTTGGTACGATCATGACTATGGGTTCTCTTTGGCCAGTAGTGCAAAGTTGAATGGTTGACTGGTATGGTCATGACCATTGAATTTATAATTGAATATCTTTAGCTTAAGTGCAAAGGTGAATTGATCAACATGATTATAATTATTGTTTATATAAATTTTGAAATGATTATATATTTCTTTGAGATATTAATATATTTGGCCTGTAGTGCAAATATGAACTGTTGATGAATATATTTGGCATGTAGTGTAAATATGAACGGTTGAGGAATATCTTTGGCCTGTAATGCAAAGATAAATTGTCGATGAATATCTTTGGCCCGTAGTGCAAAGATGACCTGTTGTTAAATATCTTTGGCCTGTAGTGCAAAGATGGTCTGTTGATGAATATCTTTGGCAGTAGTGCAAAGATGAAATTGTTAGTATGATTATAAACAGGAACTGTAATTTGGTATAACTATGATCTTTGATGTTTCAGGTAAAGACATGTGAGGAAAATTATCTTCGTCCTGGATGCGAAGAGAAATTTAGAATTACAATTATGATTATGAGTTATTCATATATTTGTGAAAAGGAACTGTTGATTAATGTTACAGGGATAAAATATTATTGGTGGACTTTTAATGTGGAGAAGATAATAGAATTTATGGTCTATTTGACTCTTCTAATGGATTGCTCGTTCCGCTGCAACTATGGTTGAAATTTTTATCATCTACCATATGTTCTAAATCTCTGATTTAATTCTGTTGAAGGCTATTGATAACGTATTTATCTTTAGTCATGATATTTTTACTGGGCTAGTTGTGCTCACCCTTCTGTTTTACAATTCCTTTCAGGTAATAAAAGTGTAGCTAGGTCGAGTGTGGGATAAAAGGGAATAGAACGGTGGTCTATAGCTGTTGAGGGTGAGGCGAACCCAACGTTAGAAGGGTGTTTTGTCACTATCATACAAGATGTCTAATGACATACAACCTCGTATCATCATAAGACAGGGATGTGCTCATCCACTTGCTAAGTATATTTACGAGCACTACCTATATAATCTTGGTGTTTGTTTGAAGTATAATTCTCAATTAAAGACAATGGAGATAATGATATGTCAAGAAAAGACTCCCCATTGGGAAGAATATGATAGTAATCTTCTCGTTTTTCTTTGGGGTTTATTGGGTCAACCAAGGATAATTTTGTGGCCATATGATATCTATCATAACCGAAAAGCATGGCCTTCCATGTACGAAGATTTCCTTGAGCACTTCCCAAAGATTCTAATTTCTAAAACAGTCTTTGACTATACCTTTATGTAAGGTGCCACTGTGAGGTGTTGTCCACGGTTGGGATATGAGTCACATTTGGTATATATTTATATCCAAACTCACAGCATATGTGTTGTTGTATTTTGCACGACAATTGTTGTAATAAAGTTGTAGTTGTTTTCTGTACCATGTATTTGGCGACTCAGAATAGGTTGGATGGAATGGACCTATTTTGGGGTTGTCACAATTTCAACATTTTATTATAGTGAAATTGCATGTCTAACTATTTGAAGAACAGAGTTAACACATGCAGTGTACGTCCTTGAAACTGGAGATTTAGAAAGTTAATAGAACAATAAAATAATTTTACCAAAAGAGCAACAATTGTAAAACTCCAATCCAAGCCAAAAGCAAGAGGTGCATCCCAATATCAAGAACATATCTTAGTCTAGTAGCAGCTGCATAGACAACCAAATTAAACGGATTATCAGTGGGATACAATCCCCCCTTGGCGGGCCTGTGAAGTAAATAAACCTTGGTGGTGGTGGTGCTCTTGGAGTGCAATACTGTGTGGACGGAGGTGGCGACGGTGGTGGAGGTGAAAGCTGCTGGGTACATGGGTTGACGCACGGGCACTCCCCGCACTTTATAGAAGGATCTGCAGGCATTTGTGGCACCAATGTTTCATCATCAAGCTTCACAGAATTAGAAGTATCAAGCTTCACAGAACTAGAAGTACTAGGCATTTGTGGGTTTTTTTTTTGGGTTGTAAACTTTAGTTTTCTCTCAGCCATAAGCAATTGCTTATAGTGATATGTTGATATTTGGGGAGGGTTTATTGGTGGAACTGAGTAGGGATTTTTCCAAAATAGACTTTTAGGAATAGACCAAAGCTTGCATATTGTCGTTATAGTGATATGCTGTGCAGGTTGTTCTAACCACAAATGGTTGTCTTTCTCACAAAAACAGAGAAAAAGTATCCCAGAAATCACAAAAGTAGCACAGATCTTCACAACATTTTGAAATTATATATGTAATGATTGAAATAATTAACAAATTAACAATACAATCATTCCAATTGCAACAGAAATTGACTCTAAATAACAAAAATTAGCAGGAAAAATTAAAACCTAAGTTTTAGGAGAAATTAACAAGGGATGAAATTAAAACCTTCATTTGGACAAGGAGAAGGAGAAGAGAGAGCAAGTCGCCATAACAATACCGCCAATATTTATGCCGCCACGGCGCCATCACTATGCCGCCATTACTGCTAGGGTAAGAGGGAGTTGAGAGAGAGAGAGGAAAGAGGCGTGAGAGGGCTGATCTGAGTGAGGGGAAAGAGGGGCGCAGCCGACCTTGAGATGCATGCCGCCGACTTAGGGGTACCGCAATGGATCTAGTGAGGGGAAAGAACGATCAAGGTCATTTTTTCCTTCTTTTTTTTTTCTCTGCAGCTGGTGAAATAAGTGTGAGAAAGCTAGGCCACATCGCTCCTTATTGAACCATCTGTTTATGCAGACACAGCCCACGTTCATGTAGCTCTCTGATTAAAATATCCGTACATGAATTTTGGCTCCTAAATTAAGGACTTGATTCAAAAAAGAGAGTATCATTTTAACTTATAAAAAAAATTAATAATATAACCTCTTTAAAAAATAATATTATAAATAAAATTATTATTTCAAAAACTTAAATTGATTTAAATTTTAATTTTACTTTTAGGATGTCATAAATTAGTTAATAACAAATTGAAATATAACTTTTTTTGTAAAACAGAATAGTAATAATTTAACAGATTTGTGATTTATTCTACAAAAAGAGTCTTAATTATTATAATTTTTTATTGTCAATTTAAATTATTGTAACTTAATATTTTAATAAATAAAACATTTTATATTATAAATTATTTAAAAAATATTATTAAGAATAAAATCATATTTTAAAATTTTAATTACATTACAATTTGAGTTGTCGGATATCATAAATTAACTAAAAATAAACTCAAAGTTAACTCTTTCTGTAGAATAGATGAGTTTAACATCTATTATTTTTTCTCTTAGAATTTATAGTATTATAATTTAATTTTATAATATTTTTGAAAAAAAGGTAAAAGGAGAACTAGGAATAGCTAGGGGTATACCATTACTATTCTTCTTTTTATATTTTATTTTTGGACTTAAAAATATGTTCATGATTTAAGTTACTCCCTTTGTCTAAGAATAAAAGTTCTTATTATTTTATGTAATCTCAAGTTAAATATTTACTTATATTAAATAATATATTTTTTTACAATAATTTGTGCGTAATATCTTTAGTATTAAATGTCATATTTTTATTATTTATAAATATTTATATAATATCACTAGTCATGTATAGAAAAATATGCAATTAGATGAGAATTTAAATATGAATAATTTTATCATTTGACATTTTTTTTAAATTCGCATAAAATCAATCATCACTTTCATTCTCGGAGTGAGGGAGTACTTATAAGTATATCCTACTTCTATCTAGAAATAGGAAACATTGGGAAGCATAGATATAATAATCATGTTTGATGAGGTTGAGTTTATTTGGGTGGGAGGCCTGGAACTAACATGCTTGGCAATCGATTGTCACGAATATTATTTCAACAACCATAATCTATACTGTTGATCGCAACATTGGATGACACAGATTGAAATGGATTTCCCCCTGCCGCTACAAGCTATAGCAACATGAAAAATTACTCATTTGCCCTTCATTTGCTCATGTGTTACACTGTCTACCGCTAATAGTTATGACGGTAGTTTAGTTAACTAATAAATTAGAATCGCTCAGTGGTAGCTTAATGGCCCAATAATCCATAGGTTTTAGATTCAAAACCTAGTTGTGATATTTTTACTTTTTATGTTATATTTTTTGTGTATTAGATAAATTTTATTACCATATATATATATATATATATATATATATATATATATTAATTCATCTCTGAATATTCATATAAATATTTATAAACAAATATTCATATAAATTTATCTTTTAAATTTATAAATATTTCATCTAAACTTTACTTTAATGTTGAGATTTATTTAGTTAAATAATAAATTAGAATGGCTCAGTGGTAGCTTAATGGCCCAATAACTATGAATATTTATATAACGTAACTATGATATATATATATATATATATATATATATATATATATATATATATATATATATATATATAAATTTATCTCTAAATATTCGTATAAATATTTATAAACAAATATTCACATAAATTTTTCTTTAAAATTTATAAACAAATATTTATTTATAAATATTTCATCTAAAATTTATAAAATTTAGATATGAATATTTGTTATAAATATTTAAATGAATATTTAGAGATAAATTTATAAATATTTATATTAATATTTGTTTACATATATATATTTTTATATAAAAATATTCATAGTTACTTTATATATATTTAGTTTAATGTTGAGATTTGTTTAGTATTTTATACACACACACACATACGTACATATCATATGTGGACGGGCTGACGTGGCGAATATTAAACTTTATCCCAAAAAATATGTTGATACACAAATTCGAACCCACGACCTTCAATTTAGAATATTGATCAAATGATCACCCAAGCAACTGGGCCTAGTTGCTATTATTTTACAAGGATTAGTATTTACTATTATTATTACTATTATTATTATTAATATTGTTATTGTTATTATTATTATTAGTATTAGTATTATTATTATTATTATTATAGTAGTAGTAGTAGTAGTAGTAGTAGTAGTAGTAGTAGTAGTAGTAGTACTACTACTACTACTACTATTATTATTATAATTATTATTATTGTTATTATTATTATTGTTAGTGTTATTATTATTATTATTAGAACTATTAATATTATTATTATTATTATCTTAATTTAAGACAACATTTTAATAGTCGTTGCAAAAAGTTATATAAAATATGCAACGAAAATAAAAATTGTTGCCAATGAATGTGGTTCATATTAGGCAATGAAATATAGCAACAAAAAATTTTCGTTGCCCATGATGAGAAGAAATTAAGTGGTTAGAAATTTTGCAACGAATTTTGTTTCCAAATTTTACAACTACTTATGAATTTTGTTGCAAAAAGTGAAAGCCTGTCACAATCTGCAACGAAGGACAAGTTTCGTTGCTAAACATACACTTTTAGCAACGACTTATAAAGTCGTTGCCTGAAAAATTGTTGCTAAAGTCCCATTTTGAGCAACCAAAACACTTTCGTTGCCCATGATGACGGGAAAGCAAGTGGTCGAAAATTTTGCAACGAATTTTTAACTAAATTTTTTCCCGCCATTGAATTAGCAACGAAATTTTGTAACGACTTATGAATTTCGTTGCAAAAAGTGTAAGAATGACACAATCTGCAACGAAGGACAAATTTCGATGCTAAACATATACTTTTAGCAACGACATATAAAGTCGTTGCTCGAAAAATTGTTGCTAAAGGCCCATTTTTTTTGTAGTGAACCCATGCAAACTATTATATATTATATAATTAATATGCATAAAAATATTTGAATATCATGACCCAATTAAATTATAAGTCAATATAAAATCAATTATGCTCATATAAATATTGTCATCATTAAAATCACAAAGTATATAAACCAACATTCTCCCCATTTTTGATGATGACAATATATTATCTTTTAAATTTATATGCTCCCCCTATCTATAAGGTTCCCCCTAAATTTATGCATATTGAGGAGCAAAAAAAGTGACTTGATCCAAATAACCATCATTGCATATAGTATCTCACTACCAACATGAATACCAAGTCAACTCAAATTTCAAATACCAAATATCTCTCCCCCTTTGTCATTATCAAAAAGAAATCATTAAGTACAAGGTGGTTATAACATAATCATCATTACCCAAATATCTCTCCCCCGTTGTCATCAACAAAAAAAGGAGAAATTAATGAGATCCTTTCATTTCACATCATCCTTGAATTTAACATTCTAACTGTGACGCCCCCAAAATAGGTATACAACACCCATTCTGAGTCGCCAAATACATGGTACCGAAAATAAACTACAACTTCAATAATACAATTGTCGTGCAAAATACGACAACACATACTGTGAGTTTAAATACAAATATTGTCTTCTAGACAATATCCACACTCAAATAAGTCCTCGTTACAATTATTCAAACACTATTTTACAGAAATAGTGAGGACTGCTAAAACATCTTTCTAGAACCATCACTCCGTACCCCGACTAGTTCCTGCTATGTTCTCACCTCCTGAGAAGAAAAATGGAACAAAAAGGAAAAGGGTGAGCTCAACTAGCCCAGTAAAGAATATTATGACTAAGATAATATACAAACAAATTATCGTTAGTCTTCAACAGGGAAAAATCTGATAGAATATAATCGACAACAAGTTTTAGATCAACAACTGCAGCGGAAACAACAAACCATTAGAAGAGTCAAGTAGAGAAAGAATTCTACTATCTTCTAAGATTTAAAAGTCCATCATCAATATTTTATCCCTGTAACATCAATTAATAATCATCTTTATCCAAATATTCATCTTTGCACTACAGGCCAAAGATATTCATTTGTATCACATGTCGGTCATGTTCACCTCAACTCCTGTTCATCTTTGCACTACAGGCCAAAGATATTCATCAAGTAATCATACATCTTTGCACTACAGGCCAAAGATATTCAGTAATATCATCATTTAGGACTGAGGATGATGAAAAATATCTTAAAGAGAACGAATCCAGTGAGACAGAAGGACAAATATTAGGGATTCGTATAACAGCTTATCCAAGATCAATAATACTTCATAATAATCAATTGTGAAGCAGAATTCAAAAATAAAGATCAAAACATGGATACAATCAAAGATAGTAACCATAATAGACATCTTGGACAAAAAAGGAAAATTTTATTTTTCGGTGAATAGTGCCGTATTCGTGAATAGTACCGTATACGTGAATAGTGCCGTATACGTGAATAGTAACTCCGACACAAAAAGTTCCAAATTTGATAAAAACTCATATCAATATTTCAGCATAATGATATTGAAGAAAATAATATCATTTAAGAAGAAAATAATATCCCTTACCTCAAGATATCAGTACTTCTGGTCGGAATACCGGTATAAGGCTGAAAGAAACTTGCTCTGATGAATAGAAACTCTCAAAGTATCTAAATACTCACAAAATACACTCAATAATCTAGAGAGAGAAAGAGAGAAAACTTGTTTCTGGTGTGATTTTCAATTCTAACTTAGCCCTCTATTTATAGGAAAATTTTGGTAGGTTTGACCTGCAACCTGATGGCTTTACCTGCTACTATTCCCACCCACCACATTTGAAATATAATTCAGTACATTTCTTCACCAACCACAAGTGGGGCCCACCAATTCTAGAATTTTCCATCAAAATGATAAACTCCGAAAATTCAACAATTTCTGAACCAGTCATCTTGTAAAATTCATAATAAATCATACGTTCATTTTTAACGGTTCAAAATTTGTGGGCATATACTCAACTTATATATGTATAACATATCCAAAAATTACCACGATCCAACGGTCGGATTAAAAATTATAACCCCCGCAAAATATCTCAAAAACCCTGATTTTTAATACCTCCATTCTGACAAAAATACGGATAAAAATCTCAACATTAACTCCTTCATTTTTAACCACAAAAATATATTCCTCATTTATATCCACATAAAATAAATATTTTCTTATCATATGAATCAATAATTAATTATTCACAAATAATATTACAGAATCACATTTATGACAACCAGGCCGTTCCCAGGAAAGAGGGGGCTTTCCAATAAGGATTTCTCCTTACTGGCGCGCAATTAGATGACCAAACCTCTCCTTAGACAGAACTTTCTAGATATTGCCAATAATGTTATCTAATAATATTATTCAAATAATATGAATTATTGATCTGATAATGGAAAATACTGTGCAGCAACAATTATTGAAACAACAATAATATAAAATATCAACGCAACAATTATTGAATCAATAAAATAAAATATTGAACAATAACTACTGTAACAATTATTGAGTAGTGCCTTCTTACGTAAGAATCAATAATTGGTGCAATACCGTGTGCTACTGTATTTTAACCACCGGGTATTCCAACAGTATTAACGGTAACAACTACGCCGTTATTTATAAACAACTTATACTTGTCGTTTTCTTCATCCAATCGCTTTCCGTTATGGGGCCCACACAAGGCTGCGCCGTCGTACGAATATTCCCCGACAGCAAGAATATTCCACGACCAAACGAATATTCCCCGACAAAATGAATATTTTATAACCACTTGTTTATTTTGTAAAATTTGCACATTTCACCCATAACCAAAGTATTATATCAAATTAACCCCTTATTATTCACAATAACATTTAAAGAAAATTTGATTTTATTCATTAATAAGTTGGGGTCTTACACTAACCACATACAGACATTCCAAGTTCTCTTCTCAAAGTGCAAAAACGCTCTTCACTTAAAGGTTTTGTAAAAATATGTAAGACCCCAACTTTTATAAATAAAGATGAATTTTCTATAAATATTATTTTTGAATATTATGGAGTTAATTTGATATAATGTTATAGTTGTGGGTAATATTTATAAATTTTGCAAAGTACGCAAGTTGTTATATAATATTCGATTGGTCGGGGAATATTCGTTGTAACAGGGAATATTCGTACAACGGCACAATCATTGGTGGACCCCACAATGGAATTATTGTCGGATTGAGAAAACGACAAAAATATTTTATTAAAAATAACGGCGGAAGTTTTACCATTGATACTGTTGAACTACTCGGTAGTAAAAGTACAGTAATACGTGTGGTTGCATAATAGCACACAGTATTGATTATTAATGCTTATGTGAGAAGTCACTCAGTTTGATTCAATTATTGTCAGTTAATAATATGAATTATTTAGCGATAATGAAGTTTTGTTTTATTCGTATTATTAACGTAGTAAAACAGAAATATCTTTTTATATAAAACAGAATACTTTATTAAAGTTATTCTATAAATAGAATATATTATATTTTATTTAAAAGATTTTTCTTTAAATATGGACCGTCAGATTAAAGTAATCAATCTGGACCGTTCATGGATTAGTTACTATGCATTCCATTTTTCTATAAATAGCAGCTCATTCCTTCATTATTTCTTACGAATTCACTGAACTCTAGAGAGAGAAACTATAGAGAGAAACTATAGAGAGAGAGAAGAAAAGTATTCTGCTACTTAACTACTTTCTTATTTCAGTTCTTCTTTAAAACGGTATGGGGTGTTATTCTTTCTTATTCATGAAGAGAACTGTTGTTATTCAATTTCTTATTATTCTGTTGGAATAACCTGTATACGCGGTCTACCCTATACTTGGTGACATTCTTCTATTATTCTGTTGGAACATCATGTCTGTGTGTTTTACACCGGACCTGATTCCGTTTTTGTTATTATTCTGTTGGAACATCTTGTCTGTGTGTTTTACACCGGACCTGGTTCCATTATTTATTATTCTGTCAGAATATCCTGTCTGTGTGTTTTACACCGGACCTGGTTCCATTATTTATTATTCTGTCGAAATATCCTGTCTGTGCATTTACGCCGGACCTGGTTCCATTATTTATTATTCTGTTGGAATAATCTGTGTGTACGGTCTATCGCATGCATGGTGATTTCTTTTGTTATTCCATTCTTTATTATACTTAGTTGGTTAAGTTTTGACTTCTATACTCCATAAAATTTGTGGAATATCCTTGATAATTGCGTTTCATCCAGTATCTTTTCATGAAAATATTCTTCTAAGCATTCTTGAATTTTACTCCACAAAGCAGTATCATGTTGACAATTTAGACGTTGTTAATTCTTGGATAAATTAATTCTTGAACTTGTTTTATTGAATTCTTATATCATTGTCATCATCCTCATGTTTATAAAATGTTAAAAGTCATCTGTGGCCTGTAGTGCATAGATGGACTTGGTATGATTATGACCAGGGATTATTCGGTATAATCATGACCGTAATATTACAAATGATGTGGTAAAAGTCCTTATTGGCCCGTAGTGCATTGATGGACAGTTGTTGGCATGATCATGACCATTAATAAATACACGAATATCCTTGGCCGTAGTGCAGGGGTGATTCGATGATGTGGATTATTTTATTAAGTTGAGTCCCATCGATAACATTGTTGAAAAACCTTTTAAATCATAGAAGATATTAGATTTTATTTTCTACTTGACTCTTTTAATGGATTGCTTGTTCCACTGCAGTTAAACTTGATGTTTGTTATATTTTATCAGTTTAACACTGTTGAAGGCTAATGATAATTTATTCTGCATTATCTTAGTCATAATATTTCTTACTGGGCTAGTTGAGCTAATCCTTTCTTTCACTGTTCTCTTCAGGAAATGAGAATATAGCTGGAACGAGTCGGGGAACGGAGTGATGGACCAGATGATAGTATTAGTAGTCCTCACTATTCTGTTAAATAGTGTGACAATAATTGTAATGAGGACTCCTTTTGAGTTTGTATAGTCTCTAGTAGACAATAATTGTATTCAAACTCACAGTTATATTTTGTCTTATTGTACACGACAGTTGTATTAATAAGTTGTATTTGTATTCTGTACCATGTATCTGACGACCCAAGATGGGTGATGTATACCTAATTTTGGGGGCGTCACAAAATATCTGCCAATTGATGTACAGTAGGGACAAATACTAATTTAATTAATCCTTTAGCAACATTATCTCTTAAAAATTGATGTCTCACTTCAATATGCTTAGTACGAGAATGAAACACATGATTTTTTGAAATATCAATTGCACTAGTATTGTCACACATAATAGGCACATTTTCACATATCACATTAAATTCATGAAGAGTTTGAATCATCCATAAAATTTGTGAACAACAACTACTTCGCCGCCAAATATTCACCTTCCATAGTAGATAATGCAACAGATGTTTGTTTCTTGCTGTGCCAAGCTACAAGGTTTTGACCTAAAAATTCACAAGCACCACTTGTGCTTTTTTTATCAACTTGGCACCCTGCATAATCTGCATCTGAGTATCCAATTTGTTCAAAGCTTGGAGATACATGATATTATAGGCCTAAATTAATTGTGCCAGCTAAATATTTAAATATTCCTTTTACCGCTTTAAGATGAGATTCTTTAGGTTGAGCTTGAAATCTAGCACAAAGGCATACACTATACATAATATCCGGTCTTGATGCAGTTAAATAAAGTAAACAACCAATCATACCTCGATACATTGTCACTTCAACATCTTTACCTGTAGCATCCGTAGTAAGCTTGATGGTAGTACTCATTGGTGTTGACTTTGGTTTGGTATTTTCAAAATCAAATCTATTTAATAACTCCTTTACATATTTGGATTGGTGAATGTGAATCCCTTCATTGGATTGTTTGATTTGAAGCCCCAAAAAATAGTTTAATTCCCCCATAAGGCTCATGTCAAACTCATTATGCATACATTGGGAAAACCACTCACACAAAGAGTTAGTAGTAGCTCCAAAAATTATGTCATACACATAAATTTGAACAATTAATAAATCTTTATTTTTGGTTTTAATAAAAAGAGTAGAGTCAATCTTACCGCGATTAAAACTATTTTCTAATAAAAACTTGCTTAGTCTTTCATACCAAGCTCTTGGAGCTTGTTTTAATCCATACAAAGCCTTTTTCAATTTAAACATATGATGTGGATATTTTTCATGTTTAAAACCTGGTGGTTGCTTAACATATACTTCTTCATTTAAGTAACCATTTTTAAAAGTACTTTTCACATTCATTTGATATAATTTAAATTGTCTAAAGCATGCATAGGCTAATAAGATTCTTGTAGCTTCCAACCTTGCAACATGGGAAAAAGTTTCTTTATATTCTATACCTTCCTGTTGATTATAGCCTTGAGCTACCACTCTAGCCTTATTTATAGTGATTATGCCATTTTCATCAAGTTTATTTTTGAAAATCCATTTTGTACCAATTATAGAAGCATCTTTAGGAGGTTTGACAAGATCCCATACCTGACACCTTTTGAATTGGTTTAATTCTTCCTACATGGCAATAGACCAATTTTCATCTTGAATTGCTTCCTTGGCATTAATCTTTGGTTCTATTTGTGAAAGAAATGCGGAGAATGCACAGTAATTCCTTGCTTTCCTTCTTGTGTTCATCCAAGTGTCAGGATCACCTATGATCAGATTTGGTGGATGATTTCTCACTGTTCTAGATGGTTTAAAAAGCCTTGCTGTAGTCATTTTTTCGTTGGATTCAAACTGTGGTATGTCACATTCTGCATCAGTGTGTTCGTCTAATTTTTCTTCTATATTGGACAGGTCTGACTGTCTATTTTTCGGTGTCTGCATGTCTGAGTTTTATACTAAAATGGACGAGTCAGGCTGTCTGATTTCAGGTGTATTTCCTTCTGATTCGGACGACTTAGGCTGTCTGATATCAACTGTATTTCCTTCTGATTCGGGCGGTTTAGGCTGTCTGATTTCAACTGTATTTCCTTCTGATTCGGACGGCTTAGGCTGTCCGGATTTAGCAGTTTGGCTTTCACGAATCAAATTGTTATTTCCTGCAGAATCCTCATCTTTTGACAGATCATGGTTAACTTCATTAAATATTACATACACTGATTCTTCAACCTTTGACTTGTCAAGACTATAAATCCTATATGCCTTATTATGTATTGATTAACCAAGAAAAATAGCTTCGGTTGATTTTGCATCAAATTTTCCAAGATTACTATTAGTATTTAAAACAAAACATTTAGCACCAAACACTTTAAAATAATTAATATTAGGAATCCTTTTGTTTAGTAACTCATACGGTGTTTTTAATAAAATGGGTCTAATCAATACTCTATTTAGAATGTAACATGCAATACTTACAGCCTCTGCCCAAAATCTTTTAGGCAGTTTACTTTATTGAAGTAACGTTCTTGCAGTTTCTTGGAGAGTACGATTTTTGCGTTCCACTACACCATTTTGTTGTGGTGTTCTTGGTGCAGAAAATTCATGTGTAACACCTTTCTCACTGCAATATGGTATAAAGTCTTTTCCAAATTCCCCACCATGGTCACTCCGAATGCCAATCAGCTTGAGGCTGTGTTTTGTTTCAACATTCTTTATAAGCTTTTTAAATTCTACAAAAGCTTGATCTTTAGTTTTCAAAAATAAAACACATGTAAATCTTGAAAAATCATCAACAATAACAAAGGCATAATGATTATTTCCTAAGCTAGCATATCTCTCGGGTCCAAACAAATCAAGATGCAATAATTGAAGAGGTAAAGAAGTTGATACCTAATTTTTGCTGATAAAGGAATTTCTTGCTCGCTTACCTAACTGACATGCATTACAAATCCCTGTATTTTCATATTTTAGCTTTGGCAATCCTTTGACAGGGTTCTTGGTAGCTAATTTGTTAATCAATTCCATATGCACATGTCCTAACCTTCTATGCTAAAGAATAGTTTGATCTTGAATAGCAGTTAGGCAAATATCTTCATTTTGATTTTTAAAATTAATTGTATAAATATTACCTTCCCTTTGAGCAATTAAAGGAACATTCTGAGAAGCATGAATAATAGCACATTTATCTTTTTCAAAAATTACTTTATGTCCACTATCCATTAGTTGACTTACAATAATTAAATTATATTTTAATCCTTCAACATAATGAACATTATCAATGAAAGCCTTACCATTTCTAATTTTACCTTTACCGATGATTTGGCATGTGGTGTCATCTCCAAAGGTAACAGTTCCTCCCTTCTTTGTAGCTAGTGAAATGAATTTAGTACTATCACCCGTCATGTGTCTAGAACATCTACTGTCGAGTACCCATTTATGTTATGGTACTTTAGCTTTTAAACACACCTACAAAACAAAGAAGTAGCTCATCGTTTTGGTACCCAAATCTGTTTGGGTCCGGTATTGTTAGTAGCAATTAAATTTCTTTTCTTTACCCAAACTTGTTTTATTTTAATTTTATAACAGTTTGTATCAAAATGTCCTTTTAAACCACAATTTTTGCATGTAACAAAAGGTGATCAATAAAGAGGCTTATTCATTGGTTTATTATTTATTACTCTAATTTTATTAGTAGTGCTTGTAATGTTCTTAACAGGATTGTACCCAATTCCTTGTTTATCTGGACTTGACCTTTGAGCACCTAACATTATATTTAAATTCTCTTCCCCTTGAAAAAATTTTGCAAGATCCTTTTTCAATGAAATTATTTCTTCCTCATTATTATTTTGCATGTTTAATATTTTTCCATCATTAAAAGCATCAATACAAGTATCTCTCATTTTCAAACTTTCTTTTAAAACATCATTTTCCTTTTTAATATCATTAAATTCTTCATTTAATCTGTTTGCACGATTATATAGAATTTTATTATAGTTATCAAGATAATAAATTTTAGCATTTAACTTAGATACTTCACTTGATGTGCAATCTTTAACTATTTCTTATTTTTTTTCAATTAATGTTTCTACCTCTTTCATTAAATCATTTATCCAATTTTTTAAATGAACATTTTTCTCTTTAATACGAATATTTTCATTTTTTAAAATTAGATAATCAGAAATAGTAATATCACCAAGTTCAGAGTTTACCTCAGATGATTCTTGATTGCATAATCCAGTGAAACACAGTTGAGCAGTTTCATCTTCTCCCTCGTCATGATTGGACTCATTATCGCTCCATGTCATTAACGCCTTTCCTTTTGAATTGCTTGCTTTGTTCTTCCTTTTTAATTGGAAACAGTCTCTCTTGAAATGTCCGGGCCTTCCACATTCAAAACAGTTATCTTCTTGTGGCTTTTGCTTGACGTATTTCTTGTTGTTGAATATCTTACCTTGAAACTTTGATTTATTCTTCTTTCTAATCAGCTCTCTCAATTTTTGGGACATCATAGCTATTTCTTCATCGGAGTCTTCATTATCATCTTCTATGTAGCTTTCAACTTAAAGAGCTAAGGTCTTCCTTTTAGGTCCTTCATCTTCTTCATCATACATCTTTAGTTGATTTTCAAATTCTTCAAGTTCTCCAAACAAAGTTAGAGTTTCCATCGTACTGATTGTAGTTGAGTCTTGAAGAGTTATAACTTTTGGTGCGAACCGTTTGGGCATGACTCTAAATATCTTTCTATTTATCTACCTTTGATCAATTTTTCGGCCGAGCATGATTAGAGAGTTCATAAGAGTGAGGAATCTAGCTTGAGCTTCTTTGATGGATTCATTCTTCTCTAACCTGAAAAGTTCATATTCTTGCATTAGCATACTTAATTTGACTTCTTTTACCTTTGTAGTTCCCTCATGGCTCATGATGGTTGTATCCCATATTTCTTTAGCAGTTGTGCATGCAGAAACTTTGTCAATTTCAGCTTGAATCATCCCACTTATATAGCAGCGTGTTCATGGCTTTGCAGTCGTAGGATACCATGCATGATTCCTTTGAATTCATTTCCATGAGAGTCTTCGGTTTTCCATCATCATGTCTTGGAATGACAGGGCCATTCTCAACAACCCACCATTCCCATGGATCTCGTTTGAGATAAATCATCATTCTAAACTTCTAAAAGTTGAAGTTTTCACTTCCGAACAACAAAGGTGGCCGACTTGTGGATTGACCTTCTTGAAAATTGAGGTGTGCCATAGGATCTTTCCCTACGACATGCAAAGATCAATATTAGTAGAGCCTCGCTCTGATACCAAATGAAATTCTGTAATTAAGCACACCTAGAGGGGGGTGAATAGGTGTAAATACTTAGAAGTGATCTACAGTGGCCAATTTTCAAAGTTTACTATAACAGGCTATAATCGGACTATCTATCCCTGTCCGTATTAGTTATATTCTTCGTCTGTTATAAACGGACAGCTAATACCTGTCCGTATTAGTGAAAAAAAAATTCGACATAAACAAAATCTGCAGAATATAGAAGCTAAAAACAGAAGCAAAACAACAGTAAATCACACCGAGATTTTTACGTGGTTCGGCCACTATCCTCTAGTCTAGTAGCCTAATCCACGTCTAATCCCAACTAGGATTGGAAACTCACTTTATTAAAATAATACTCAGCAATTACAAAGTAAATAAAAACTCCCTGTTACAACGACAATCGATTGGACACCTCTGCCCCCTTTGTACCTATGCAACACCTCTCACCTCTGAGACTTTGATAACTTCGTTGAACAGACTGAGTATTACTAAAATAAAAACCCCAAGCCAATCCTAGACTTGTACTACTATGTTTACAATAGATATTGAAAAAAAGGATACAAGAACACTGTAAAGCAAGATTAAAAGAATGATATGATAATTTGTATCTTGGATAGCTTGAAGAATTTCTGTTCAGTAGTCTTGTCCTTCCAATGCCGAGCAAAGCAGTATATAGATAGAGAAGATAGCAACGACTATGTAATGTTCAAACTCCTCTTGCAACGGTTAGTACTTTTTTATTGAAATAGGAGATCAACGTTACCAATGACAACCTCAGTAGATAAGGAAATACAGCTATGAAGAAGTCAATTAAAAATCAAATACTAGTTGAAAGAGTCCTATTAGCAATTAGCAAGATCCCTTAAAAATAGCAATTATTGTTTAGCATGTGACAAATAATAGCTCCATCAACTTTAAATAAGAGTCCTTAATAAAACTAATTTCTAAAAAATCTCCCAAATACGTATAAATTGGTAACTCAATATATATATAACACACAACACACACACACACACACACACACACACACACACACACACACACACACACACATATATATATATATATATATATATATATATATATATATATATATATATATATTGGAAGGATATAACCCCACAATTAAATATGAGAAATTTAAGGAATATTAAATAGATTTTCAATCTCCTTAAAATACTCCAATTTGAATTAGTCTTCAAAGCAAATCAGGATTGGAATATATATACTATATAAAAACTTAAAACATGTGACAAAAATAACCAATTTGTTTTACTCATTCCAATACTGCAGTAAGTTGCGTGAGCTAGAAAAACAAAGTGATTACTCCATGCAATAACCCATGCAAACTATTATATATTATATAATTAATATGCATAAAAATATTTGAATAACATGACCCAATTAAATTATAAGTCAATATAAAATCAATTAAGCCCATATAAATATTGTCATCATTAAAACCACAAAGTATATAAACCAACAAAGATTTAATTTTCTCTAAATGTTATTTTGAATAATAAAGTGTGTATTTGATATAATGCTATAGTTATGAGTGATATGTGCAAATTTTGCAAGGCAAGAAAGTTGTCATAAAATATTCGTTTAGTCGGGGAATATTCTTTTTGTCAGAGAATATTCGTACGCCGACACAATCATTGGTGGACCCCACAACAGGATGACTGTCAGATATAGAAAGCGACATAAATAACCCTTTTATAAAAATAACGGCAATACTTTTACTGTGACGTCCCCAAAATAGGTATACATCACCCATTATGAGTCTCCAAATACATGGTACCGAATACAAATACAAACTTAATTATATAACAAAAACTGAGAGTTTTAACCGGAATATTGTCTTCTAGACAGTATCCAAACTTAAATTCAATCTTCATTACATTTATTATCACACTATTTCACATAATAGTGAGGACTACTAATGTAAACATTTAGACCGTCACTTCGTTTCCCGACTAGTCCCAACTATATTCTCATTTTCTGAAGAGAACAATGAAAGCAAAGGGTGAGCTCAACTAGCCCAGTAAGAAATATTATGACTAAGATAATACAGAATAAATTATCGTTAGCCTTCAACAGTGTTAAACTGATAAAATACAATAGACATCAAGTTTAACTGCAGCGGAACAAGTAATCCATTAGAAGAGTCAAGTAGAGCATGATATCTACTATCTTCTATGATTTAAAAAGTTTATTAACAGTTTTATCGCTGAGACTCAGCTTAATAAATAATCCACATCATTGAATCATCCCTGCATTACGGCCAAGGATATTCATTAGTATCACGACCACGAATTATCCATGCACTACGGGCTAAGGATATTCGTGTTTTCATCAATGGTCATGATCATGCCAACAACTGTCCATCAATACACTACGGGCCAATAAGGACTCTTACCACATCATTTGTAATATTACGGTTATGATTATACCGAATAATCCCTGGTCATAATCATACCAAGTTCATCTATGCACTACGGGCCAAAGATGACTTTCATAACAATATAAGCATGAGGATGATGACAATGATATAAGAATTTAATTAAAAGAATGCAAAGGATAAATTTTTAAAGATCTATAATTTAATTTATCCAGAATTCAATAATGCCCAAATTGTCAATATGATACTGCTTTGTGAAGTAAATTTCAAGAATAATATTGTATCAAAAATGATTTGGACTGAAAAGAAATCAATTTTTGTCATAAATAGTACCTCGGGTGAATAGTAACTGAGTAAATAGTACCCCATGAATAGTAATTCGAGAATAATATCCCGTGAATAGTACTCTGGCATAAAAAGGTTAAAACTTATCAAGAATGCTCAGAATAATATTTTCATGAAAAGATACTGGAAGAAGCGTAAATATCAAGGATATTCTACTAATTTCATGGAGTATAGAAGGCAAAACTTAACAAAATGAGTATAGAATTCGAAATCTGAAACGAAATAATATTACTTACATACTACAGAGTATGGAAGAAAATATTATTTTATATAAGTACTGAACAAAAATAATATCCCTTACCTTGAAAGGAAGAGTATTCTAACCGGTATAGCGGATGATATTCTTGAAGAAAACTTTCACTATTTTCTACACTCAAAGCTTCCTTAAACTCTAAAGAAATACGCTCAATATTATAGAAGAAGAATTCTTTGATTCTGGTGTGATTTTCAATTCTAACTAAGTATCCTATTTATAGGAGAATGGAAAGGATACTATTTGAATAAAATCACGGATGCATAGTGTTTGAAATTCACGGGCGACGCACCAACGAAATTTTCTGAAAATTTTGATTTTACTATTTATTACTGTGCAATAAAATATTCTAATAAAATAAAAACTTTAAATATAATATATATATATATATATATATATATATATATAATACTAATACTCCTCCCTCCCATTCACGTAATCATCTCCCCCCTTTTTTTTTCTTCCTCCTGACCATTTCATCTATTTCCCTCCCCCACCAAAATGTCATAATCATGTGGGCCCCACCATATTATATATATATATATATATATATATATATATATATATATATATATATTTACTGAATAACTTTCTACCGATTATTTTGAAAAATAGATAAGTGTGGGTTCATATAATAAGCAAAATTTATAACAAATACTTCATAAAAATCCTCTCAATATTTTTAACAATATTTACTCATCATTATTATTATTCGTAATATTTAACAACCATATCATTCCTAGGAAAGATGGGGCTTTCCAATAAGAATTTCTCCGTATTGACGCACAATTAGGTGACCAAACCTCTCCTCGACAGAACTTTCTAGACATCGTCAATATTGAAAATAATAATATGAATAACTCTATCGTCTCAATTATTGATTTAATAATATATAAAAATATTGATAATAATTGAATCAAATTACGTGAGATACTATGCAGCAATTACTGTAGCAATAATTGAGTATAATTGAGTAACTTCTCACGTAAGCATCAATAATCAATACCGTGTACTTCTATGCAACCACGCGTATTGCTGTACTTTTACCACCGGATATTTCAACAGTTTAACGGTAAAACTTCTGCCGTTATTTTTATAAAAAGATATTTATGTTATTTTCTCATTTCGACAATAATTCTATTGTGGGGACCACCAATGATTGTGTCGTCGTACGAATATTTCCTGTTAAAACGAATATTCCTCGACCAATCGAATATTTTTTGAAAACTTGCATACTTTGCATAATTTATAAATACTACCCACAACTATTATATCAAATCAACACCATAATACTTAAAAGAATATTTTGAGAAAGTGAATCTTTATTCACAAAATTTGGGGTCTTACATTTACTGTTAAACTGTTGAAATACTCGGTGATAAAAGTACAGTAATACAATATCTCATATTATTGATTCAATTATTGTTACAGTATCAGCTGCCCAACATTTTATATTATTAAATCAATAATTGAGACAATACAATTATTCATATTATTATTTATATTATTATCAATGTCTAGAAAGTTCTGTAGAGAAAAGTGGTTATGTTATTTAATTGCGCGCCAATAAAGAGAAGTCCTTATCGGAAAGCCCCCTCTTTCTTGGGAATGATCTGGTTGTCAATATTGTGAGTTATAATATTAATGATGCATAATTGTTGAAAGATTAAAAATGTGCTTATTGAATATAAGTGATTTGTGGTAAATATTTATTCAATTTTTGATATAAATAGAGGGGGTTTTCATGGAGTATTTGTTGTTAGTTTGACTTATTGCAACTACCCACACTTACTCATTTTTCAAAATCGCCGGTAGAAAGTTATCTCAGTTTTATTTTATTATTATTATAATAGTAATAAAACAGAAATCTTTTTATATAAAACAGAATACTTTTTATATTATATATAAAGTTAATCGTTGTATTAGATTATAAATAGAATATATTATATTTTATATAAAATTTTTGTTTTATTAGAATATTTTATTGCACAGTGATGAATAGTAAATATAAGACCCCAACTTTTTATAATTAAAATTAATTTTTCTCTATTCATTATTTTGAAATAGTAAGGGGTGAATTTGATTACTGTGGTTAGTTATGGGTAAAATACGCAAATATTTTTAAATAAGCAAGTGGTTATAAAATATTCATTGTTGTCGTGAAATATTCGTTTGGTCATGAAATATTCTTGCTGTCAGGGAATATTCGTACGATAGCACAGTCATTTGTGGGCCCCATAACGAAAAATAATCGGATGAAGAAAACAACAAGTATGAGTTTTATAAATAATGGCGTAGTTATTGCCGTTAACACTGTTGGAATATCCCGTGGTTAAAATACAGTAATACGTGTGGTTGCACAGTAGCACACGGTATTTCACAGTATTTTTGGATTATTGATTCTTACGTAAGAAGGCACTACTCAATAATTGCTGCAGTAGTTACTGTTTAATATTTTATTTTATTGATTCAATAATTGCTACGTTGATATTTTATATTATTGTTGTTTCAATAATTGTTACTGAACAGTATTTCCCATTATCAGATCAATAATTTATATTATTTGAATAATATTATTAAATAACATTATTGGCAATGTCTAAGAAAGTTCTGTCTAGGAAAGGGGTTTGGTCACCTAATTGTGCGCCAGTAAGGAGAAATCCTTATCGAAAAGCTCCCTCTTTTCTGGGAACGACCTGGTTGTCATTATTGTGATTCTGTAATATTATTTGTGAATAATTAATTATTAATTTTTATGATAAGAAAATATTTATTTTATGTGGATATAAATGCAGGAATTAATGCTGAGGAGTTTTATCAGTATTTTGTCAAAATTGAGGTATTAAAAATCATCCGTATGTGGATTTTGGTCCTTTTCTGTTTGAAATTTAGAAAAATTTTCTTCTATAAAGTTGTAGAGAATTAAATTTTCCTATAGAATGGACATAAAATTCGTATTTTTCTGATAAAAGGGCTATTTATTATGAATTATTGAAGTTTCTGAATATTGTTTAAATTTAAAATATTTTTAGAAACTTTCTAGTATAGGTGGGCCCCACTCTTATCCTTGTTAGTGTGCTGAGAATTTTTTTTCAATGGTGGTGTGCGTGAATAGCAGCAGGTAAAGCCATCAGGTAGCAGATTAAGTCCGCTTTGGCGTTCTAGTATTTTCCTATAAATAAATTGCTTAGTTAGAATTAAAAATCACACCAGAATCAGAAGTTTTCTTTCTCTGTAATATCGAGCGTATTTTGTGAGTATTTAGATACTTTGAGAGTTGCTATTTAATGTAAATTTTTTTCAACATTATATCCGATATTTCAGTCAAAAGTAATGTTCTTTTGAGATAAATGATGTTATTTTTTTCGTAAATGATATTATTTCGTTCAATATCATTATGCCGAAATATTGGTATGAATTTTATTGTGAAATTTTTTCCTTTTCATATAGAGATTACTATTCACATATACGATACTATTCACGGGCACTATTCACGAAGTATGATTTTTATTGTGAAATTTCTTCCTTTTTGTGTCGGGGTTACTATTCACGTATACGATACTATTCACGTATATGCCACTAATCATAAATACGATACTATTCACAGAAAAATAAATTTTCTCTTCTTTGTCCAAGATGTCTATTATGGTTACTATCTTTGATTGTATTCATGTTTTGATCTTCATTCTTAAATTTTACTCCACTATGGTTTATTACGGAGTATTTTTGAACTTGAATTATCTAAAGTACGAATCCCAAATCTTTGTCCTTTTATCACACTGGATTTATTTTTTTTAAGATATTGTTCATCATCTTCAGTCCTAAATGATGATATAACTGAATATCTTTGGCCTGCAGTGCAAAGATGAATGATTACTTGATGAATATCTTTGGCCCGTAGTGCAAAGATGGATAGGTGTTGAGATAAACATGACCAACTGGTGATACAAATGAATATCTTTGGCCCGTAGTGTAAAGATAAATATTTGGTTCAAGATGTTTATTGATTGATGTTACATAGATAAAATATTGATGATAGACTTTTAAATCATAGAAGATAGTAGACTTCATTATCTACTTAACTCTTATAATAAATTGTTATTTTCGCTGCGAATATTGATCTAAAACTGGTTGTCCATTATATTTTATCTGAAGTATTGAAGGCTAACGATAATTTGTTCTACATTATCTTAGTCATAATATTCTTTACTAGGCTAGTTGAGCTTATCATTTTCCTTTTTGTTCTATATTTTCTTCTCAAGAGACGAGAATATAGCGAAAACTAGTCGGAGTGTGGAGTGATGGGTCCAGACAGTTGTTTTAGCAGACCTCACTATTTTATAACATAGTGTATCAATAATTGTAATGATGACTTATTTGAGTTTAAATATTGTCTAGAAGATAATATTTGTATTTAAACTCACAATTTATGTGTTGTCGTATTTTGCACGACAACTGTAATAATGAAGTTGTAGTTATTTGCTGTACCATGTATTTGACGACTTAGAATGAGTTGTGTAGACCTATTTTGGAGGCGTCACAGTAAAAATTAAAAAATCAGCCGAATTGCGCTCGTGAAATTTTCGTTCTGTTCACCCGTGAATTTTTTTTAGATAGTTCCCTGTCATTCTCCTATAAATAGGATGCTTAGTTAAGAAATGAAAATCACACCAAAATCATAGAATTCTTTTTCTATAATATTGTGCGTATTTCTTTTGAGCATAAGGATTATTTGAGTGTAGCAAATAGTGCAAGTTTTCTTCAAGAATATCTTCGCTATATCAGTCGAAATTACTCTCCTACTAAGGTAAAAGATATTATTTTCGTTCAATATTCGTAAGAAATAATATTTTCTTTCATACTCTGTAGTATGTAATTAATATTATTTCGTTTTATATTCTTAAATCTACACTTATTTTGATAAGTATTGCTTCTATACTCCTTGAAATTAGTAGAATATACTTGAATTTTATGCTTCATCTAGTATCGTTTCACTGAAATATTTTTCTAAACTTTCTTATTAAATTTTAATCTTTTCATACTGAGGTACTATTCATGGGGTACTATTCACTCGGGTGCTATTCACCTGGGGTACTATTCAGGATAAAATTAGTTTCTTTTCTGTCAAAATTATTTTTGATACATGAATATCATTCTTGAATTTACTCCATAATTAATTATCATGTTGACAATTTGGACATTTTTAAACTCTGGATAAATTAAATTATAAATCTTTAATATTTATTCTTGATCTCACTTGATTGATTTCTTATATCATTGTCATCATCCTCATGCTTGTATTGTTGTGGAAGTCATCTTTGGCCCGCAGTGCATAGATGGACTATTGATTGGTATGATTATGATCAGAAATTGTGTATTGGTATAATCATGACCTGTAATGTTACAGACAAATGATGTGGTAAAAGTCCTCTTTGGCCCGTAGTGCATAGATGGACATTCATTTGGCATGATCATGATCACTGGTGATACTAACGAATATCTTTGACCCGTAGTGCATGGATAATTCGATGATGTGGAATATTTATTGAGTTGTGTTACAGAGATAAAATATTGATGATAAACTTTTGAATCATATAGATGATAATAAACATCATTCTCTACTTGACTCTTCTAATGGATTGTTTGTTTCGCTGCAGTTGTTGATATAAACTTGTTGTCTATTGTATTCTATCAGTTTTTACACTGTGGAGAACTAAGGATAATTTATTCTACATTATCTTAGTCATCATATTTTTTACTAGGCTAGTACTACACAAAAAATGGCCTCTTGTGAAGGACAAATCCTTCATAAGACATAATATATCATTCACAAGAGGTTTATTGCGAAGAAATATTTTCTTCACACGATTGCTCGCATAAGACCTCCTTGCAATATGTTATCCTTCGTTAAGCAGTAACTAAATATTTTTTGTGAATGATATATTGTGAATAACTTTTTACTCACAAATTATATTTGGTAATGAAAAATTGTTATTTAGTGAAAGAATGGTTTCCTTCATGAATAATATTTTAAGAAGGACTATTTCAAATTAGTGAATAACTTTATTCCCTCATAAATAATATATTGTGTAGATCAAATTATTTAATGAGAGAATATTTTCCTTCACTAATTATAAACTGAGAATCTTTCTTCAATTTAGTGAGGGAAAAATTCATTCACAAATTATAAATTTGTAAATAAAAAATTAATTGCTAAATAATCAAAATTCATTGGAAATTATAATTGATTTTCAAATAAGCGATTTCATATTTATTATTTTTATTATTAATTTCTATAAAAAAATATTAAATTTATTTTTCAAGTAAATATAAATATTGTCATACTTGTTTCAAACTAATTGATAAGTTAATGCGTAAAGAGCTAATAAAATCAATACTTCATATATAAATATATAATACTTGAGTCACAATAACTATAAAATTTGTTATTGTATCTTGGTCTCTCAAGGACCATAGTACATACAAAATTTATTAACTAACATAAAAAATTGAAAGAATAACAATGAACTAGAAGGAATAAAGTGTGTCATGTTAGATCCACTTTATCATCATTTTCTTCAAGAAAATCAATGTTGGCCGTGTAAACTTCATGTTATAAGAGAAACACCAAAATTCAATTTTAATAAGATAAAGAATAAGAAAAGATGAAATTGGCGAACTTAAATTAAGAGAGAGAGATTAACGAAGGATAAAGACAAAAATATAGCTATCAATAAATACCTTAATTAATTCATAGTTATTAAATGCCAACCATCGCAATTCTAATCTGTTAAAAAATGGAAAAAAAAAACTAGGAAGACTGAAAGAAAACAAAAAAAAAATTGAAAGACCATCCAATAAAATTTACAAACAGAAATAACTCAAACAAAATGTCGATATTGACAATGCTTTCACCTGGAAGCAACGTAAAGGATACAACCAGTAATATATGATCACTACTTACAGAGCTAATAGTATATATTATGCATGATCCATTACCCAAATTTCACCATCTCTTATTTTCTCATCACCCCAACAAAATAAAACCCATAATTTTTTTTTCTCTTTCCACTATGGCTTCAGAGAATTTCAAACCCTCTAGCAAATACTTTAGTCATTAAGAATGAAGTTTTAGTAAATATTTTAGTCATTTTATAAGTTTTAATGAGCATAATGTTCAAATTGTATTTCATAAACTATTAATGTAACCCATGTACGAAAAATCTAGATACAGTTATTAGTCAATACCTATTCAAGAGTATTACTTAAGTGAGCAGTGCTACAGACACTAACTATTTTACAAATTACTGATGTGGTATACTCCACCTCAGCATATTGATTAACAAATTATTTCAATATGGTTTTCGACCCCACACAATATGCTGAGGTAGAGTATGGCACATCAAAAGTTTGTAAAATGTTTGTAGAATAGCTTGTGTCTCTAGTATTATTCTTAATTAAGTATATAGTTTAAAGAAATAAGAAAAGAAGATAACTCAAATAAACATGTAACTCACAGCTTGGATCTTTGTTCGAGGAATCCCATCCAAAATGAACTCATTTCACCCCTGCAGTATCCTTCTTCAAGCTTCTTTGACAAGAGACCAAAAATTACTTCCTCTGGAACAAGCTTCCCTTGGTTCATAGAATTTGCAATCTAAGTGGGGGCAAGGACCAAGGAGACAAACAACCTACATAAGTTACAAACATTATATTCAAAGAAAGAGGGATACATTCAATTCAATTAGAATGTGACCTCAGTTAGAGAATATGACCCCAATTAGAAATACTAATCATAAATAACAGTTTGTATTAATATCGGTCACACTAGTAAATGTGGAAGATGTTGTAAACAATTTAAAATGGAACCTTTCCGTTTTAACACTGAATATATTAATCAAGTATTTTACTAGTACAAGTAGAATTGGTTTAGAAGGGAAAGTAACAATAGGCGGATATAAGAGTAATTGAATCTGCAAAGAACTTCATTATGACAATCTATTAGCTTCAGTAGGATGAATAATGCATTGATAATTGATATTTACGATAGAACTGATGATTCGTTGAATATAAAGATGAACTACAGTCTACAGTTAATACCAAGCGGCTAAATTGAATATGCCCTCAACCACATAATAAGGTTTTTACAACATAATGATAAGTATTCTGTAACTGATAAATATGCCCTCAACCACATAAAAAGGATTTTCAACCGTTTCCCATTAGATTGACTTTACTGCATTCCACATCTATTTCTTTCATCATCTATGACATGATGAATCCCTGATATCTTTCAATCACCTTAAAAAGTTTGTGCCGTTAAAAATATGGATTGCCAATTAAAAGGATAACTCATTTAATTAGCATATAAATCTGCTATCTGTTAGCAGATATATTTCATCTCTAATTTGTGGGATATGCAACTGTTTTAACCTATTTGCAGGTAATAACGGGTTTGGCTCCACCTGATTCTGGACCATAGTTGAGTTATAACAGTCTTGATGACCAGAAAAAACTTCTTACAAAGGTATATCTCTTTGCTTCTTTCTGTTTTGATTTGATAGTATTTGGATTTGCAGTTCAATTATGGGGCCAAAGTCCAAAAAAATAAATAAAACAATGAGTTAGACTTGGGGGAGAGCCACTCCTGAAGGGCCATCATACACAAATATTTTCCTAGGGGAACTCATATACACTGTATTTTCCTTGTGCTGTGTATTTACACCTATATTACCAATTTAAATCATATACTTTATTATTACAAGTATGTTACCATATATATATATACGGTCCGGATCAAGTGCATACCCCTTATCTTACTCACCCGTGCTCACCCCCTTTTAGGCGACAGTTTCGGTCATACAACCGTCGCCTGTACTTTTAGTGACGCTATATGTTGTCCGTCGCTAAAAGTATAGGCGACGGTTGTATGACCGAAACCGTCGCCTAAAGGGGGGTGAGCACGGGTGAGTAAGATAAGGGGTATGCACTTGATCCTTGCTCTATATATATATATATATATATATATATATATGTGTGTGTGTGTGTGTGTGTGTGTGTGTGTGTGTGCGCGCGCGCGCGCGCGCCCTCAACCACATAAAAAGGTTTTTACAACATAATGATAAATAAACACACAATTGACACTCATAAATTAATTTTTGTCTCAAATATATGTCATTTGTTTCAATAACTGGTTCCATTTTACATCAATTATATATATTCCTATTTAATTCAACAAAATATAATGTGGTTTATGATTTTTTAGAGGCCGTGCTAAGATATGAGGTTGATTGCAATAACACATGGTATATTGGGAGCTGTCGTTGATACTCCTAAATTAACCTCACTTTCACTTCACAATTTATAATAATTAGCACAGTAGCAAGTAAGGATCGATCCCACAGAGAGTAAAATTGTTTTAGAATTATTCTACTATTTAAACAGAAAATAAAGATGGGGGTTTTTGAAAATTATTTTTAAACTAAGAGAACAAGAATTAATGATGAAATTAACCAAATATGTAAAAAACTTCAGTTCTGCAGTTCAGTTTCACCAAGTACAATAATCAATTAATCAAGTTATTATTATTTTTCCTTCAATGAAACTATTAGCCCTAGATAACAATAAGCTCTGCTATCCGAAATTCTCCTTAGATTATCACTGTATGAAACAAGCTCTCCACCAGATTCTAACTAGCATACAACCTAGAACAAGCTCTCTAGATTTAATATGATAGAAGCATTAAGAAATAGAGAATTAGGCTAATCCAAGCAACAAACACATAAGCTCGATTTGTTTAACTTGTTTTCTGATAATCTTAGTAATAAACAAAAGTTTGTCCACAATTATTATTACCAAGTTGCTACTTATGATAAAGACAGATATCAATTACACGTAATACCAATCTTAATCTAGCATATGATAATGATCAAACTAATTCAATTGGCCATATTAAATTAATTAAATCAATTAGCATGCAATCAATGAAAATATATTATCAGAAGAAATTTCACACAAGAAGAAATAAATAATAATACTCAATTAATCAATTACTTGTAACAAGGATTCACCTCCCTTTAGAACTGAATAAAAAGAACTAGCCTGACATGCTCTTGAGTCTGCACTCCAATAGATGATAGTTGATTATTGAATGAATAAAACCTTGACTCTCATCATCTATTTATAGTGCTAGACAAAGTCCTAAATCCAATAGGAAGTAAAAATCCAAGTCCTAAAGGAATTACAAATTACCCTAATTTCCATAAAGAAATAGAATTCAATTTGGAAATAAATCTTAGTCTAAAAGAAATCATAATTACAATAGAATTGTAAAAATTAATCTTCTAGAATCCAAAATTCAGAATTGAAATTGGAAATAAATTCTACAATTGCCATGTGCTTAAACTCATTGCCGCGTGAATCCAAATCCATTTATGATACTAATTGTTGAATCCTTGTTTTGCTAGGAATCCCGTAAACCTCTTCCAATTTATTTTCAAAATCATGAAACCCCTTCAATTGTACCTAAAATAAAAATATAAGAATAATGAGTTTATTTAGGCACAAAATAAATACAAAAGATTAAGTATTAAGGAATAAAAATATAGCATATTTCATACTCATCATATATGCAAAATGTCCACGATGGTGTTTGAGAATAAACCACCACATGAATTAGAAAGTTTATATTTACCAAAAAAAGATTCTATGACGAACGGTATGACGAACGATTCTACTTTCTTCAGTGATTGAAAAACTACCCTCTTATCGGTATGACACGAACGATTCTACTTTCTTCAGTAATTTTAAACCACCATGGGAGATGTTGTCCATAACATGCATAAATGATGAGAAAAGGAGACAATTCAGATAACCTGAGTTGCTCAGAAGAAGAGTTGATACATGTATTAAATATATGCACATTGTATTTGCAGTTAACCACAAATTATTTTGCACTGTGTAGTCGTGCACACCGAAGGAACTAAGAAAATATCTTATTGTACCATATTTTCATATTTAGTAACAAAATATGATTTGTAGTAAAATAGATACAGATGTGCAAATCTGTTACACGCTAGGAAATAAATCAAGCTATACTAAGAAATTGGATTTAATAGGCATAGCCAGCCAAGCAGGATGTGAGTAGCAACCAGAAGAATAAAACATTCCTTCACTTAATATAGTAAAATCCAGCAAATTGTTTGATTTAGTTAGTTTAGTATGACATATATTTATATATACGTGTAATGTATATATAAATAAATATGTATATAAACACAAACATACGCACATATATACACACACATATATTATTATGTGCCATGTCTAGTAATTTAGACAAATCAACATACATAGCAGCTATATTTTTTGTGAGGATGGTGTTCATGCAATGCGAGTTAAAAGTGTAGGAAATCAGTAGGACATTCAGAATAAGTTCCAAGATAAAATCTCTTACTAGAAAGTTGAGAGTATATGCAAAATACCTATGGTGTTTGAGAGTAAACCACCACATGAATTAGAAAGTTGAATGTGAGTTAATATTTAACAAAAAAATATTTTAACAATAAAACTCAAAACATAATGTTAATAAATAGATAGTTTTTAGGTGAGTGAGTTTTCCAAGATCTGGTGACAATACTCCTTCCAAAGAAAGCACATTAGATCCCTTCGCATAAAAGAAAAAGAATATGAATAATCCATAGTGCAAAGCATATAAACATTCTTATATCAAAACTAAGAAACATAAACCTGCTATAATTCTGCATACTAAATTTTCAAGACTAGACCATTTGATATTAGTACAATATGGATTATCACCTAAGGAAAAGAAAAGTAACATACATATCGAGGAACTATTAGTTAAACACATATACTATGTTAACTGAAGGAAGTATACATTAATTTTGCTTTCATTTTTTTACTTTTATTTAACTGTAATATTTTGTAAGAAATATCTATGGGACTTACAGCATTTGCACTTTACTGTCGACACAATGAACACCTGACCATATGCATGGGTTGCAGTTTAGGCTTCCAATACGAGAAAACACCATATGGATCCAATTCCACAGCAGCACGAAACTCCAATAACGTCAATCCTACATTTCCAATAAATTTGGGAGCTGTTGTTTACACTTCTAAATTTACCTCACTTTCACTTTACAAATTCAAATAATTAGCACAGTAGTAAGCAAGGATCGATTCCACAGAGAGTGATTTGTTTTATATTTATCCTATGATTTCTAATGAAAAACGGGATTTTTAATTAATTAACTAAATTAACAAGAATAAACTAAAAAGAATAAACAATGAATAAAAAGCTTCAGTTCTTCAGTTCAGTATCACCTTTTTACAACAATAGAGTAATAAAGTGTAATATTATTTACCCTTCAATGAAACTAATAGCCCTAGGTAACAACAAGCTCTGCTACCCGAAACTCCCCTTAGATTGTCACTCAATGAAATAAGCTCTTCACAAGATTCTAACAATTATATAACCTAGAACAAGCTCTCTAGATTTAATATAATAACAGCATTAAGAAATAGTGAATTAGACTATTCCAAGTAACAAACACATAAGTTCGGATTGTTTAACCTGTCTTCTGATAATCATAGCAATACTCAAAAGCTTGTCCACAATGTATTACTAATTACTACTTGTGATTAGGAACAATATCAATTACACGTAATATTATTCCTTAATCTAGCATATGATATTCGTTAACCAATTCAATCCTGCAGAAATCAAATTAGTTAAGTCAAATAGCATTCAGAAAATAAATCAGATTATCAAGAATGAATTTCATATGAGAAGAAATAAATAATGAATATTCAATTAACCATTAATTATAAATAAGGTTCAACATCCCTTAGAACTGAATAAAAAGAACTTAGCTCATGTATTCAATCCTCTAATATTGTAGATGAGAGAATATAGTAGATGATTGAATGAATAAAATCCTGACTATTATCCTCTATTTATAGTGCTAGACAAAGTCCTAAATCCTATGGCAAGTAGAAATCTAAATCCTAAAAGGAATTACAAATCATAACTAGTTTTCATAAGGAAATAGAATCTAATTTGGAAATAAATGTTAGTATTAAGTAAATCCTAAAGCTAATAGAAATAATAATCTCATTCCATGTTGAAATCTGCCAAAATCTACATTTAGAAACTTTCCAAAAATCCAAGATTTTTCAATTTTTGCGCTCAAATTCGCTGGGGCGAATTTTCATTTTCTGCTGTGACGTCTTTTGGTAAAACGACCATAACTTTTGATCCGGAAGGAGTTACAGGGCCTGCTACCTATCAAAACGAAGATATCGACAAGATCTACAACTTTCATGTATTGAGATTGGACAGATTCTATCTGCATAAAGGAATTAAAATAAATGAATAATATGCACTCAATATGAGAAAACACCATATGGATCCAAGTTCACAGCAGCACGAAACTCCAATAACGTCAATCCTACATTTCCATTTCAAATCATATCAATAAAGATCAACAAACAAATTCATATTTGGGAAATTAGCATTATTGTTCACCAAAGATTACCTTCAGAATTCAGCAAGCATGTTTTGACGAAGACGTAATTGGCGACAACAACAGTGGCGACGATTCCATCAAGAATAGCACCTGGTCTTGTTAGCAGACTCAATTTTCAGTATATCATCTTCTCTCTCCCCTTCTTCCTTTTTTGAATCGCTCTTTCTTCTACCTGATTATTACGGGTAGAAAATAGAAATTAAGGCAAGGCGACCACGGCTGGCTGGCTATATTGTTATTTGGACTGGATTTTGGCCCAGACCATGTCATTGGACCCACCATTTACCTTGTAATACCTTAACGGGCATTTTGACACTGCTTCTCTTGAGTTAATTTGAGCTTTGTACTTATGAAAATGAAATCGGGTGTCGAGGGTGAAGGGGCTGGAGTGAGGGGAGGAGAGAGAGTAAGGCGGAGGAGAGGATGGTGGAGGTGGAGAAGTCGAAGTAGAGAGAAAGGGAGATGTGGGTGGTTTCACTACTACAAAACAGTAAATAGACAACGCAAAAAAAACATTGTGGTTTTAGTCAGAAAAACGTTGTGGTTAAGGGTGTTATCTATTTGACACCCTTACACAACGTTTTTAAAACGTTGTAGTTAAGCACATTTCACAACGTTTTTTAAGAAAAAAATGTTGTAGATTTGTTTTCTATAAATTAGCAGATGCTTAAAAACGTTGTAGAATGTATGATTCCACAACGTTTTTTGGATAAAAACGTTGTAGTTTAATATATCAGACAACGTTTAAGCACTTTCACACAACATTTTTAAATGTTGTAGATTAAAAAAAAAGAAAAAAAATGTTGTGGTTCACCTATATTACTAATGCACCTGTAATATGCTAATGCCATGATATATAGCTAAAATTACAAAGAATATTAATACCATACAAAACGTTTACATCCCAATAATTCTTTGTAATGCCAATTACAAAGAATATTAATACCATACAATACGCTTACATCTCAATAATGCCAATCTATCCATACATCTCAAATTCACTTTTGAGATAAACAATAGTAATCCTGTTAATTTATAGCTGAAAAGTGGGGAAATACAATTGAACTTTGTCAACAACAAAAAAGGAAGCATTACAGTTTCATGCCCCAAGAGTCCACACACCTTTTGAAAGTACAAAATACCTTAAGTAGCTGCAATGACCTATCATCGTCCACTTCAAATTCTGGCTTTTCATCAGAGCTTGAACTAGGGTTTGCCTCTGCTGCATTCCCATTTCCTCCAAACCTTACTTCCTGCCATCGAGCAATTGCACTAAATTATGGAATTAGTGCAAATTCAGCAATAACATCATCAACAATACTTTACAGTACCCAAAAGATTTACAGTACGAAGTTGTCAGCATGGACAACACCCATTAAAGCACTGCACATGAAGAGGACCTTAAAGAAATACCACCAAAACACTAACATTAATGTCATATTCAAGACTCTTCAAAAAGATTACCTTCAATAACTAATGCTGACACAAGTACCAAATAATTTCTTTTTTTGCTTTCCTTCCAGCTTGTGTGTATCATATAATGTATCATATAAAAGTGAAACAATGTATCATGACACAAATAACTGAACAGTTAAAACAACAACGAATTGCATTTGCAGCAAAAGCGTAAGAATAAATCATCTCAGAATTAGACTGTTTCCCATTCAACAAATGCTCAACTTTGGTCATGTATATAAATCATGTGGAGCAATCATACAAGCTTCAAAGAGTTAAAAGAGTAGGGTGCCTGATCTAATCCTAGTTAGACTAAGAGAATCTAATCAGTTTTATAGTCGTGAATTACAATGCCAAAAAAAATCATAACAAAATATTTCAGACTAGTCATTTTAAAGCCTATCAACTGATTCACACTGCTAAATAAGGTGCCTTTAGCAGTCGCACACACAGACAGGCCGACACAGGTGTCCACTGCATATATACCACCAAACCACCTAGTAGTTCTCAAATTCAAACTCCGTCCTAGTCAGTTAGAAGGGCATGGCTAACTAATAAAGATGCTCCCACTACTTGACCTTCCACCATCACTATGATTATACCAGGATTTTGTCATTTATAACTTTTTGTTATACATATATGACCATCAAGACAAACAATTATACCAAAAAGAGAACATCTGATATTGAAAACAACATCAATCACGAAATTACTTGAACTTAAATGTTGCACAACATAATCTTAAAAATGATTAATGAAATACTTATAGCTTGCTTGAATAGTTAGTGCCCTTTTACTGGTACTTGATTAGTCTTGAAAGACAACTTGATAAGTTGTCCACTTCCAGTGCATTGGTTAACTGACTTCAAATAGGAGCCTTCATCCCGAAAAAAAAAGGAAAGAAGATTAAGATTAAAATTATTAAAATATCACACTGATTATCACAAACGTGATCTACAACCAAAGCTCTAATAGGAAACATTCAAAACACTATAGAAACACATACCTTGCTTCACCCATCATATCAAATGCAGAATACATTACAATCAAAACACTATAGAAAATCTCATTGCTTGTTCCAAGATGTCAAGATTAGAGGCACCAATCACTTCCCCTAGTTGCTCATATGAAAAAATGGTTACACTAGCCCAAGGAAACTGATAAAGATCAGGAAAACTGATTAAGATCATAGAGAAAACACAATGCATATGGTAATAGAGAAAACACAGCAGCATACCTTGGCATTCCTTTGCCCCAAAATACTTTGCATCAAGATTTGCAACGGTCCCTGTAGCGAGTGTGAATTATAATGAGCCATCAACAGTCAATCATATTATGTGAAGCAATAACTTTGAAACTTACAAAGCGAAACAAGTCACTGACCATTTAAAATATTCCTAATTGTCCCATTTGGACTCTTCCACATCTACTTCAGGCCAAACTCCTCAACACGAGCTTCATCTGTTAAATAAATAACCATATGTGAGCACTCTGGGTATTTTTGTTTAGTAATGATAACATACCAAAAGTCCCTGTAAAGCATTCATCAATGTACGTATTATCTAAAAAAAAAACTTTCTGTCAAATCCAGCAATGTATACCTGGATTAATGGTTGCACACTTGATTGCCACATTGAACCTAAAAGGATAAAATACACCACAACTTTCAAAAAAAAATAGACACGCACAATAAGACGCAAGCACACGGAGACAAGAGGGTAGAAAACATTAAAACTCGACGCACAAGTTAATCAAAGTGCACAAATGCCATGAACAGTAAACCAACAAGGTGATAATACCAAAAAAGACCAAGATAGAGCTGTTAGAATTTCTGATAATTTTCAAGCAAAAAAATCTTATAGTATTTTTTTTTTGAAAATAGAATTATAGAAACATTAAAGAATTCAATTACATACTTGAGGGTGGCCTCTGCACTTTCAATAGTAACTTTATCATCAGTTGCATCATGGTGAGGAAGGCCAAGGTTAAAGTATTTTATATCCAGCTCCACAAAGGGAAAAATGAGCTGCAGTATATCAATTCAAGACATAAGAACGAGATAAATTCTAATTGAACAAAATAGCAAAAAGCATTGATTAAGTAAAAGAAGAAAATTACCTTGTCCTTTATTGATTTCTAGAACACTCGAGTCATTTCATCTCCTGCAGCATATATTAGGAGGAACCACGTAAGAGACTAAAAAGGGAACATAACTGAAATTTGAGTTCTGCCTCAGAAGCATAAAAAATATGTGTATATGCACACGCAATGACCTCAGGTCCTCATTGGGTTGCTCATGAAGCATACAACTTTCCCTTTGCAATTTAGAAAAGGATTTTTTACAATATTTTACAAGTACTTTTACAGAGATTATGAACATTTAGTTATCCAAATTCTATTGCTATATTTATTAATGAAATAATATGTATTCAGATCTAAAGAAAGCAAGCATATAAAGAAACCAAATGCAATATTAAAGCGTAGAAATATTCTAATCTCCCTTCTCATCCGAAAATTATCAGGAAAACACATCAAAAAAGCAGAAGTATATCCTACAATACAAAGAAATCCAAGCAACATACCTACTAAAAAAGCTTCAGTGAAACAACATTACTTTTTTGTATCATCTTTAGATGTACAATCAGCACACACAAACAAGTCTAGTTGCTTTGCTTGGTCAGTACTCATCTTCAAAGCGACAATAGTAATCCTCAGACCCAACATTCTCAAGCTTGGTGTAATTCTTGAAAGAGTGAACAATGCACTTACCTTCAAATGTGTGAGCACTCTGGGTACAAAACCAGAGCAATATAAAAAATACGTTTATAATATTTCTTTCCAGTTTACTCTACTGTCTTTTCAATTATACCCTCCCCCTTCCTCAATCACTCAAAAATTGCATAAGCATGCATTACATACATACATGTATATATGCATCAACAAAATACTCACTTCAAGAATCTAAAAAAGACAAAATAAAACCAATTAGTAGGGTACGAAAGCTACATTTATCATTGGCAAGCAGTACAAATTCAAAGAGATTTCATGAAGTACTTAAATCAAAATATTAAGAGATAATTTCAATTATACGCATCTTCCTATTGAATTCTAGAAGGGCCACCAAATATAAAAGGCAATTCGAGTTTTTACATTTATGAAAAAATTATCACAGAAAAAGGAATACTAGAATAATACCTCACACAAAATAGAAAGCATATTGCGAGGGCTACAACTAACTACAAACCGATCAATAATACCATCTGAAACACTGATACACCTCTTTGAGGCGCTTGAAAACCTAGCAACAGCCTTTGTTAACTCAAATGAAAGTGCATCCATAGCTTCCTACAGAGGAACATCAAACAACCCAAAAACCACAAGCTTAGCCACAAATTACAAAATCGGAATTACAGAAGTTCAAAAAATAGAATGAATCATACCTGGTCCAGTGAAGGAGAGGATAAATATGTATGAATTTCTGAAAGGATTTCAAACGCAGTGTTCTCAAATTCTTCATTTTTCGGATCCATTACAACCGAATTGGAAATAGTATTGAGAAAATCAACCAACACGGATGTAGACTCTTTCGATTGGGATTGTGAAAAATATAGGCTTGACTAAAATTAGGAGAAGAGAGAAGTTTGGTCTGTTTTGTTTGTGTTAGGGCTGAGATTTTTAGAGAGTGGTGAACAAAATTGGAAAAAAATATAAACCCTAGATTCATACCAGATTGTCGTTTGCTAATAGCGATGGTGGTTCTGAGTTGGTTAAGGAGCAGAGCAGCGGGAGAGACGCGAAATCGGGAGAGCTAGGAAGCCACGAGAGAGAGAGAGAGATTGACGAGGGGAGAGCTAGGAAGCACAAGAGAGAGAGAGAGAGAGAGCGATGGTGGTGTTGAGATGGTTACGAGTTCCTTATGTTATGTGAAAGCTACTTCAACTTTATGTTATGTTATGTCAAATTTAAGTTTTCACTTCTCCGCCCTTTATTTGAAGCTCCATGTTTATAACATAGATAACGTTTTTTTTTTAAAAACGTTATCTATTTAAAATCAAAAAAATGCCCTTTTAAATAGATAACGTTTTTGCATATATATCTACAACATTTTGTTTAAAAACGTTGTGGAAAAAAATACCACAACGTTTTTATAAAAAAACGTTGTGTTTTAAGCGTTGTCTATTTAGTACTTTATACTAGTGTTTATGGGTGAGTTGACTCAGTGTTGGAGTGTGAACAGAGAGAGAAGGCAGGGGATTGTGTGAAATAAATGTAAACTACCAAGTTTACCCATCTGTAATAAACATTACAGCCTTAGACGGTCACTTTTGACTGGTTAACTGACGAAATTGTACTTTTTGTTACGTTTAATTGAAGTTTGGAGTGTACTTAGACACTTTTTTCGGTTTGGGATGCAAAAGTCAACATGGGTGTAAAGTTTGGGGTGCACATTGTCTTTTAATTTGACTTTTACATACGTATGGCTGAAGAAGCTCACCACTCAGAAAGAGTACACGCCAATAACAAACCTTTGAGATGAACAAGCCCGCCGTGAATTGCTGGACATCTTTCCAGGTCTAATTCTAATAAGTTAACTAAGCCAGAAACTGAGCTATGTTTTAAAGCAATACAGGAAAAATTGAGTTATGTTCAAGAATTTGAACCTAAAAGACTCACCATATGTAGATACGAACACACACAGATAATTAATTGACAGTGGGTGTATGTATATTGTGTGTGATAATGTGTGTGTATGAGTATAACAGTGGGTGGGTGTATGTGTGCGAGTATAGCAGTGGGTGCGAGAGTAACTTACCAAACAACCAAATCAAGCCTCATCCGTTCTCCTCCTCACGCCCAGATCAAGCCTCCTGCATTCATTTCCACACGCCCAAATCCTCCATTATTCTCCTCGTTGTGTGTATATGTGGGCAGTGGAGAGGAAGAGGGAAATTAAGTGAGAGAGGAAATCGTCGCCGGTGAAGAAGAAATAGGGAGTCGCCAGTTAAGAAGGAGAGGGAAAAGGGAATTGCATGTGGGAGGGAAGAGAGCGAGCGCGACAAATTTTGGGCAAAAGGGGTAATAAAAATGCAATCATTGAGCTAGGGCTTATAAACTTTGTTTCACGCTTTGAACTCCTTTTCAAGACCAAGTTCAGGGAAGTTTGATAAAAACAATTAATATTAAACTCTTTAAAAAGTAATATTGTAAATAAAACTATTATTTCAAAAACTTAAATAGATTTAAATTTAAATGTTAGGATATCATAAATTAGTTAATAACAAACTGAAATATAACTCTTTTGTGGAACATAAAAGAAATAATTTAACACATTTGTGATTTGTTTCACAAAAAGAGTCTTAATTATTATAATTTTTGATTGTCAATTTAAAATATTTTAAAATTTAAATTATTGTAAACTAATATTTTAATTAATAAAACATTTAATATTTTAAATTATTTAAAAATTATTAAGAATAAAATTTTATTTTAAAAAATTAATTACATTACAATTTTAGTTGTAGGATACCATAAATTAATTAAGAATAAAACTCAAACTTAACTCTTTCTACAGAATAGATGAGTACTTTTTTAGAATTTGTGGTCTATTCCACAACTTACCTTATCTTTTGTTTTTGTTTTTTCAGTTTTTTCATGGTCAAAGTATGAAATTTTAAAGTTTAAATTGTTGTAAATTTATTTACTTTGATTAAAGAAATAGTCGATATTGTAAGTTACTTAAAAAGTATTATTAAAAATAAATTTGTTACTATAAAAAAATTAAATTTATTTATATTACAATTTATATTCACCACAATTAATTCTAAAAAATTTATTTAGAACAAAACAGTGACCAATTTTATTTCTCATAAAAAACCTCTGAACAATAATATATAGTGAGTAATATATTAATAGTTTTTTTTCTCTCAATTTTTATTATAAATTAGTGCTAAATATGCTTCTACAACTCAAATTTGCGAAAGAAAAAAAAGTAAATTATGAAGGATGTTTTGTTCGCTAATAACTATATTGTCACTACATTTTTTTCCTTCATAATTCCTTCGCTAGAAAACTATTATGTGAAGGAATGAATTTCTTCACAAAATTTCCTTCACTACATCCATAATTTCTTCTAGTCCCTTTTCTTTCATTGTTCTCTTCAGGAAATGAGAATATAGCTGAGATTAGTCGAAAAATGGAGTGATGGTCCAAGATGGTGGCTATAGTAGTCCTCACTATTCTATAAAACAATGTGATAATAATTGTAATGCGGACTTATTTTGAGTTTGGATATTATCTACGAGACAATATTTGTATTAAAACTCACAACTTATATTTTGTCGTATTTTGCACGACAGTTCAATAATTGTATAAATGAAGTTTGTATTTAAATTATGTACCATGTATTTGACGACTCAAAATGGGTTGTGTAGACCTATTTTGGGGGCGTCACAAAACCTATTAAATATGTGCTTTTAATTATATAGTTTATGGATTAGTAAAATTTTAAAAAATATCAAATTTTATTGAAAGAGTATTAATTCTCAATATTTATTATGCAAAAGTCATTTTATGTTAAAATAATATAATAATCATCTTTAGTCTACAACTAATATCTAGCGGCACATTATAATAATTAATATTCCCTCCGTCTTTAAAAGGATGAATATTTTTTTTTTTTACACAAATTAAGAAATTAAAAGTAAGAGTAGAGGAAAGAAAATAAAAAATAATTCTAAGTTTATCGTTAGTGACCCTACAGAATTACATATAGTGATGAGTTGTTTTATTTTTTTTATTAGCTCATCTTTTTTATGACAAAAAACATTATATTTTAGATCATCCTTTTAAGAACTGATCGAGGGAGTATATCTTCTTTAATTAGTTTACGATTAATATCTAGGGACCATTAGGGTATATATAATCTTTAGACTACAATTAATATCTAGGGGGACATTATATTAATTAAATTTGTTATATGTAATCTTTTTAATAACTTTGACAATTAAGCTAGCTTGTTGTACGTGTTATAATAAATAAATTACAATATTTTATAATAATAATTTTAGGTAATTCAAGTAATAATATTGTACTATTATAAAAAATAAAATAGGTAGATATAGCATATACACTAAAACTTAAAAAATAACAAATTTATAATAATCTCAATAATATCAGTATAAAACTTAAAATTCTTGACATGAAATTGTCCGTCTAAACATATCTAGTACTTCTATAGTTGAGGAATTCTTTACCATAAATAAGAACGCTACTCCCTCCATTATTTTTTAATTGTCTTTTTAGATAGTAAAATTTGATTCTTTTTATTTGTCATTTATAAATTTTAAGAAAATATTAATAAGTTACTTTTCATATTATTCATGCATTAAATAATAATTTATTTATAATTGTATATAAAAATTATAACACGTATTGGGTAATTGGATATTTTTTATGTTAAAATTTTGAAAAAATATATCGACTTAAATTTTGAAGTATTAGAGAGTCTAGTTGTTAAAATTATGCAAATCTAAATTTCTATAAATGGTCATAGTTTACTCGATATTGAGATGGATCTAAGTTTAATTATTAAATATATACATGCACGGAAGGTGAAATTTGACAAACATTAAAACTAAAGAACAACATTTTTAATTACAATGTAACAAATTAGAGAGTCAAGTTTGTATTTGTAGTCTTCTTCAAGCCATGATAGTTTGAAAATATTACATATATACATCCATGCTGATTGTTTGAAATATATATTTCAATGTGTGTCACCAAGCAATCATTTATCAAGCAACCTTGAAAGTTTATAAAAAGAGGTTTCATATTCAGTGTTAAAAATCTAGCGCTGTTTACCTACATATATTTAAGCTGCTTAAAACTCATTGGTTTCCTTCTCCTCATCAAATATATATATATGCCTAAGTGCCTAACCTAGCTCTTCGATTGTCTAACAAAAACCTATATACTAGAATATTGAACTTTCCTTTTTAAACACTGAGGTGATGTGAGACCTAAAACTTGTACTACTATAAAACCTTTGCTTTTCCATTGTTATATGCATTCACTCATCTTTCGTCAAACACTGCTAGCTAAATCTTCTACATTACATGCATATATATACCTAATATATAACTCATAAATAACAGAATTTAATAGATGAAGTCGCTGACAGATGACGAAACATATTCCTCCAGTTCCACCATGCAGTAACATTGGCACATATATATAGATCATGATCTCAGGTGATCTGGAAAATGAAATGGGCATATACAACATTTTTGCTAACATTTTCCAATGTATTCACGATAAAAAATTTCAAATTGTATTTTCAGATGTACCAGTACTGATATTTTTATATATGAAGGTACACTAATAAAAGTACAATCATGATGTAAATAGTGTACTCGATAACAAAAAGTTTGTGATCTTCTTCATATCAAAAGTATATATGCTGAAGACCTTACTATCCTACAGAATATTTCAATAATAACATACTATAAAGAAATTAAAAAGTAAAGAAAAAATAGAGAGAAGAGTTTCACATGGAGTACTGAATGGTAGGGAGATTCATTCCATTTTTTAATTTATTTTTTGATCAACAAAAAACAAATTTCATTAATACCTGAAAGAAGTATAAACAATGACAAACAATAAGAATTTGATAAGGCCACAAGAGATTACAAATTTTCAACTCCAATCAAAATTCAAAAACCATAAAAACCCAATTAAACTCCATAGCATCTAAAAACCTTTTATATGCATATAGAAACCTCAAAGCAACTATCTTGAACTGAAAATCATACTGAAATTACCCCAATCATAAATATTTCAAAACTGATTATACACTAGTAAAACTGCACTAATTAGCCATAAAGACTTGCATCCAAAGCACCTCAATTTGCAGCTCCAAAATAACAAATTGCTTGGACAACACCAGCTCTCCAAACCAACACTTGCAAATATTGTCAAAACTAAAACATGTCATGAAGCTGATCTGAAACTGACGAGGCCAATAAAAATCTAACTCAAACTTTGCCCCAATAAAGACACAAATTCGACAACATAAACACTACCAACCTTTTGCATTAAAATGTCTCCAACATTACATTGTAGGAGCTGACTATTCATAGGCTAATAAAAACATAAGGATTACTGAATCCTCATTTTATCAATTCACTCAATATTATCTTTATCACTCATCCGACATTATCACTCCCTTTTTTTAATGAAATTCTGTAATATAGCACACCTAAAGGGGGGTGAATAGGTGTAAATACTTAGAAGTGATCTACAGTGGCCAATTTTTGAAGTTTACTATAGCAGGCTATAATCGGACAGTCTAACCCTGTCCGTATTAGTTATATTCTTAGACTGTTATAAACGGACAGGTGGCTGTCCGTATTAGTATAAAATTTCTCCAACTAAAACCAAAATCGGCAGAATATAAAGCTTAAAAACAGAAACACGAAAAATAAATCACACCGAGATTTTTTACGTGGTTCAGCCCCTATCCTCTAGTCTAGTAGCCTAATCCACGTCCAATCCCAACTAGGATTGGAGACTCACTTTATTAAAATAATACTCAGCAATTACAAAGTAAATAACTCCCTGTTACAACGACGATCGATTGGACACCTCTGCCCCCTTTGCACCTCTGCAACACCTCTCACCTCTGAGACTTTGATAGCTTCGTTGTACAGACTGAATATTACTAAAATAAAATTCCAAGTCAACCTAGACTTGTACTATGTTTACAATAGATATAAATAAGGAATACTTGAACACTGTAAACCAAGACTAAAAAGAATGATTATCTCAGATAGCTCTCTTGAAGTTTATGTTCTGCAGTTTTTTTATCCCTTCATGAAGCCGAGTAAACAATATATATAATGAAGAGAGCAACAGCTATGACAAGTAACGTAACAATTCTTCCAACAACGGCTATATTTCTTGTTAATAAGAGATGAATAACAACCTCAGAAGATAAGAGAAGTAGTCAAATAAAATATCAAGACTAGCTGAAAGAGTCCAATTGACTGTTAACAAGTTTCCTTCAAAACAACAACTGCTGTTAGCAAGAGAGAGTCCTTATTGACCGTTAACAAGTTTCCTTTAAAACAACAACTGCTGTTAGCAACACTCCAAAAAAATAACTGTTGTTCCATTATAAATAAGAGTCCATAGATATACCAATTCCTAAAAATATTAAAGACACGTAAATTGGTAATACACTATATAACATATAATATCTATATCTATATTGGAAGAATATAACCCAGCAAATAAGGAATTAAAACAGATTAGATATAAAATCCAGCTCGCACATACCTGTTAAAAAAAATCCAATACCTGATTTTCAATTTCCTTAAACTTCTCCAATTCACATTAGAATTAGTCTTCACAACAAAATAATCATATAAATATTATATTCCAAAAACTTTGAATCAGGTGACAACCTGCAGAATCCTTTCATGCAATAACCCATGCAAAATATATAACATGACTAAATAAAATTATAAGCCAATAAAAATAATTTAGCCCATATAAACATTGTCATCATTAAAATCACATAGTATAAATACTAACATTCTCCCCCTTTTTGATGATGACAATATATGTGACGCCCCCAAATCCAGGTTCTCTAACCACAGATTCAGTGCTCACGACTTATCATTTATCATAAGCATTCTATAAACTATTGCAGAATAATAAACATACATTGTTCATTATAATAAAGTTTCATAACATAATCCCAAGGTCTTCTTTACCTTAACTTAAACACACCTTTAATATTACAAAAGGTTTACATAAATAATGTCATCAGATAATATAATAATTAACATTCATATTAAACTAGTCTTGGATCTTGCCCTTGCCTTTGTCTTTTTTATTCAATCCTTCGGGCATGGCTGAAATAAACGTCATGATATAGCAAGGGTAAGCAACTAGTTTGCTTAGCAAGTTTAAATACAAGAAAGGTATATCATGATTAGAAAGGAATTTAGCTTTTAATGTTCAATAATAGAATCGATTGTGAAAGAACATGAATTAAGTTTCAATAATTGAATATTCGAATAATTGAATAATAGATGCTGAGTGGTTTGAAATAACCATGAACATATACTAAGGTTGTCAGTAGTTAAACTGGTCCTTTTAATAAGTTTTGGTAATCAAGGGGATCAACCTTTCATACCCGGTGCATTATGCATAAACACTTAATAGTCGAGCAACAATTATTTTACAATATAATGCTTTAATAAAATTGTTCTTTTTCTCAGTCTCAAGTTATTACCAAATCAATTGGTTAAGAACAACTTTTACAACATATTTGATTTAACAAATTTAGATATATTCGATCTAGCTGATACAACTAGCATAGATCTATCTCACAAAAAGTTTAAGAATGAAAGAACTTTAATTAATTCATAATTCAATAATAATTGAACACGAATTTGATTTCGCAAAATGCGATTCACAATAATCGTTAAAGATGTGGAGTAATCAACAATAATTATCCACTAACATGCTTTGAAAATAATAACTCAAGTTTGAGTTAGAGAACTTGCCTGTTTGATGAGCTACAACTAACTAGCTTTAATTAAAACTCTTTGAACGACCTAGCATTGACAATGTTGTCTATTAATTAGTACTGCGTATAATTGTATGTCTATACGCTTACTTATGCTATTAACAATTAATTCAATCACAAAGTACACATAATATAATATACTATCATTAGTCCTATAAGATATTAAATAAATCTTAGGTTAATGATTTAATTAATTCATAAGGTTTTTCTTAAGTAATAAACACTTATTAGATCTTTAAACAATTTACTATAATTGTTTAATTAATGATTTATTTAAATTCTCTTCATTTATTAACTCTATCTTTATTTAATTACCATTTAATATTAGTTAAATAGTAATTAATTAATTACCTTTAATTATTATTTAATAGATAATTGCTAATTACATCTACTTATTATTTAATATTAATCAAATAATAAATAATTAAATTATTAATATTATTTGTCTTTAATTATTATTTAATTTTAATTAAATAATAATTAATTAATCATTATCCATGAATAATAAATAATTAATTTATTTACTTCATTAATCTTTAATTATTCATTACTATTTATAAATGAATAATTAATTAACATTTGTCATTATTTATTATTTAATAAATAATAAATAATTATTCATTTATCCTTTAATAACAAATAATTAATTCACTTCACAAGTCTTTAATTATTCTTTCTTGTTAATCTAAGAATAATTAATTATCACTTGTTCTTATTTATTATTTAATATTAATTAAATAATAATTTTAAAAAAACTATTTTATAAATTTTATGCCAATGTAAGTAAGTACTTACATTATTATTACATAATCTTACTTAAATTTTCTTTAATCATTATTTAATATTAATTAAATAATAATTAATCAATGGTTTAACTCTATTTATTATTTAATCTTAATTAAATAATCAATAGTTAGTTTATTACCACTAACTCTACTTAATTATCACTTAAATAATAATTAAATAGTTAATTACAATTAGATTATATTTAATTAGTTTAATAATCATTTAGTGGCATTATTAATTATTAAAAAGTAAGTTTTAAATGATTTAAATGAGTTTAAACCATTAATTACTTAGTAATTACATAACTGTCCAGAAAAATTCGAAATTAAATATTTTAATATTCTTCACAATTTTAGAAAATTTTTGGTCCCAAGCCCACCACCGGAACCTGCCGGAAACTGGGTGAACCGGTCGCCGGAAAGTTACTCCGGTTCGCCAGAAACTGAACCGACAGTTAATATATTTTTTTCCCCTGATTTTCCAGATTTGGGGTCCTTTACTAAAACTTGAATAAAATGAAATCTACAACTCTGATTTAGGTCCAGTTGGTCTCGTTGGATTCGTATCTTCCCGAACTACAATTTTCGTTTATCAAACACCAAATTTGGACATGTTTTGGTTACTGAAAATGGCCAGAAACCGGACTGTTTTTGCACAGTCCTACAACAATGAGGTGTTTTTAGAAAAAAAATCATATCTTGCTCATTTTAAAACATTTTTACATGCTTCAAAAAGGATTTTGTTCTTAACTTACATATCTAACATAACAAGAAATCATAAAAACTATTAGTAAGTTTCAAAATGAAAAATCTTCTATCACACCTTTCGATTAGGTTTTTCGGTAAAACTCATTTTCATACATTTTACCAAACTTTTCTACACAAACACATACCAATACACAAGTTAAATCCATTAAACTCTATATCTATCATTCTAGCATGCTTCTAGCCATATAAATCTTGAACTCTAAGTATCTAACATAAAATACACTAAGCATGCAAGATTAGGATGTTTTTTTTAACATTTGTACATAATTTCTTTTCTTTCCTTTTTGATCAACTTTTAAACACCCAAGAATGTAAGATCCAAACATGATGCACTAAAAAGAAGTAAATCAAGAGTTTTGAAAGTTCATGAGCATAGGTTCTTTATTTTTTATAAAACCAACAAAATACATGAAATTAAAGCTTGATATTTAATATTTTTACCTTGATCTTAATGCTACTTTTCTTGTCTTTCCAAAGTATGTGATAAATCTAGGTGGCACCAAGGAAATTTCTTTCCCCTCTCCTTCAAAGTTTCCCACGTCTCTCACTCTCTATCTCTTTCTTATGCTTTGCTTTTTGCTTGTTGCTAGATAACTAAGGAGTGAAAAGTTTCTTTATAAAAATATGTGGGAGTATTTATAGGCAATTAGTATATATAGATATAGCTTGTATATATCTATTAATCTTCCAATATCTTGCTTGCCTTGGTGGACAATAAATTATTAAGCTAAAAAAAATAGGGGACAATTTAGGTGGGTTGGTAAACAACCCATTGACCAACAAAATTGAAAGTTAAATGAAATGAATCATGTGCTTCTCTTGCTCCTTTGATTGTCGGATCCATACTCCATCTAGGCCAATTTTATTTATTGATTTATTTGCTAATTAATCCTCTAGAAGGTCCATACAAATTGGGCCATAGCTTGGGCCAATTAATTTCTTGTTTGGGCTCTCTAATTAAATTGTTTGGGCTATGCAAAAATTGCATTATCCAATAGATAAATTTTATCTTACCCTAATTATTTAATTAGGATTTTCATTCCACTCATTTAGGAATTTAAATAATTATTTATGTACATTTAATTTTATAACCTAATTAGACTTACTTTAATTAGGTTTAAATTAAATATTAAATTGAGATAATAAAATTGATCTCTTAAGTTAGTATAATTTTAAATACTACTATTCTTCAATACCATAACCCTTAGGTTATTTAATTTCTGTACCTAATGTATAATTAGGTTATGTAACTTTTTCGTTTAATTCTCTTTATATAATTCATACATGCATATGTATTTAGAATATATATATATATATATATATATATATATATATATATATATATATATTTATCCATAAATAATTTTCACATAAATAATAACATATTTATTCACTATATGTCACAAAGTTTTTAATAACATTAATATTTAATTACCGCGTGACTTAAAATTCTTGGTTATTACATTCTCCCCCCCCCTTATAAGAATTCCGTTCCCGGAATTTCACATAAGGTTACTCAAAAAGATGTGGATAATTCTTCCTCATTTTTTCCTCGAGTTCCCACGTAGCTTCTTCAGCATTGTGGTTCCTCCAAAGAACCTTAACCGAACGAATAACCTTATTCCTTAGATTTTGCTCTTTCCTATCTAATATTTCTACATGAATTTCTTCATATGACAAGTCCTTCTCAACTTGAATTGGCTCGTGTGATATCACATGCTTGTAGTCAGGCTTATATGGCCGCAACACTGACACATGAAATACATTGTGAATATGTTCCAGTTCCGGAGGTAGAGCTATCTCGTACGCCACTTCACCTATCCTTTTCAATATCTTAAATGGTCCAATAAATCTTGGACTCAGTTTACCTTTCTTCCCAAATCTAATCTTCCCTTTCCAGGGAGATACTTTCAAAAACACATAGCTTCCCACTTCGAAATCCCTTTTCTTGCGATGTAAATCTGCATATTTCTTTTGACGATCCTGGGCTGCTACCAGTCGAGCTCTTATAAACTTAATGATCTCGACTGTCTGCTGTACCAATTCTGGCCCCAACAATCTTCGTTCACCTACTTCGTCCCAACATAAGGGCGTTCTGCATTTTCTTCCATACAGGGCTTTATACGGTGGCATGCCAATGCTTGCGTGATAACTATTGTTATACGCAAACTCCACCAATGGAAGATGATCTTCCCAGCTTCCTTTGAAATCCATCACACAGGCTCTGAGCATGTCTTCTAATGTTTGAATCGTTCTTTCGCTTTGCCCATCTGTCTGTGGATGATACGCAATACTCAACCTTAACTGTGTCCCCATTCTTTCTTGAAGACTCCTCCAAAAGTTTGATGTGAAACGCGGATCTCTATCAGACACAATTGATATTGGCACTCCATGTCTCGAAATAATTTCCTTGATATACAATTTGGCTAACCGATCCAAATTATACCTAATCCTGATTGGCAAAAAGTGCGCTGACTTTGTAAGACGATCAACAATTACCTATATCGCATCGTAACCTTTCTGTGTTGCTAGAAGTCCCACCACAAAATCCATCGTGACGTGTTCCCATTTCCATTCTGGAATCTCCAATGGCTGCAATAACCCGCTGGGTCGTTGATGCTCTGCCTTGACTCTCTGGCACGTTAGACATCTGCTGACGCATTCTGTAACTTCTCTCTTCATGTTCGGCCACCAATAATGTTGACGCAAATCTTGATACATTTCGTGCTTCCCGGGTGTATCGAATATCTCGTACTATGAGCTTCTTGCAAAATCTCTTCTCTTAACTCTGGAACTGCAGGTACCCATACTCGTCCTTCAAATCTTAGCAATCCAATGCCATCAATCTTATACTTCAACTCTTCGCCTTCAGCTAATCGCTTCTTGATATTACCACACTCTTCATCATTTTCTTGTGATTCTTTCACCTTGTCCAATAAAGTTGGACTTACTTCTATTTCTATTACTCTATCCGAATCCTTCGGATTTTTCACCTCCAACTCCATTTTCTCCATTTCTCTTACTAATTCTTCCTATTCTGTCAATACAAATAATTTTTCCCGGCTCTTCCTGCTTAAAGCATCTGCCACTACATTAGCCTTTCCCGGATGATATAGAATATCACAATCATAGTCCTTGATCAATTCTAACCATCTCCTCTGCCTTATATTTAACTCCTTCTGTGTAAAGATATACTTCAGACTCTTGTGATCTGTGTATATCTCACACTTTTCTCCGTAGAGATAATGTCTCCAAATCTTAAGGGCAAATACTACCGCAGCCAATTCTAGATCATGGGTAGGGTATCCCTTCTCATAGTCCTTTAACTGTCGTAACGCGTACGCAATGACTTTACCATTCTGCATCAATACGCATCCTAATCCTTTGTGTGACGCGTCACTATACACTGTAAAACTTCCTGTACTATCTGGTAAAGATAACACAGGTGCTTCACTTAGTCGCTTCTTCAATTCCTAAAAACTCTGTTCACACTTTTCCATCCACACATACTTAACAGTCTTCCTCGTTAAATTAGTCAATGGTGTCGCTATCTTTGAGAAATCTTGAATAAACCTCCGGTAATATCCTGCCAATCCTAAGAAACTTCTGACCTCAGTTGGCGTTTTCGGTTGTCCCCAATTTTTCACCGCTTCTACCTTAGCTGGATCAACAGAAATTCCCTCGTTGTCAATAACATGTCCCAAAAATTGAACCCTCTTCAACCAGAACTCACACTTTGAATATTTTGCATATAGCTTCTCCCTTCTTAATGTGTCCAACACAATCTTTAGATGTTCAGCATGCTCCTCTTCAGTTTTCGAATACACCAGAATGTCGTCAATGAACACAACCACAAATCTATCCATATACGGTTTAAATACTCTGTTCATCAAGTCCATAAAAGCAGCTGGTGCGTTTGTCAGTCCAAACGACATCACTAGGAACTCATAATGGCCGTAACGAGTTCTAAATGTTGTCTTTGGTACATCCTCCGTCCTCACTTTCAACTGATGGTAACCAGTCCTTAAGTCAATCTTCAAAAAACATCTCGCTCCTTTAAGTTGATCAAACAGATCGTCTATTCTCGGTAACGGATATTTGTTCTTGATTGTCACCTTATTCAACTCTCTATAATCCATACACAACCTCATCGAACCATCCTTCTTCTTTACAAACAACACCGGTGCTCCCCACGGAGATACACTAGGTTGGATGTACTTCTTATCCAACAACTCTTGTAGCTGGATCACCAACTCTTTCATTTCTACCGGAGCCATTCGATACGACGCTTTCGATATCGGCGCTGTCCCCGGTACTAAATCAATCACAAACTCTATTTCTCTGTCTGGAGGAAGTCCCGGAAGTTCTTCTGGAAAGACATCCCCAAACTCATTAACTATAGGTATCTGTCCCATGTCCGAATTCACAACCCGTGTATCCACTACATGAGCCAAATAACCTTCACATCCTTTTTGTAACATCCTCCTGGCCTGCATCATCGTCAGACAACTTGTTTGCCTTGGCGACTTGTTACCATAAAATACAACCTTAGACTTATCTGGTGTCTTAAGGCGTATACTCTTTTTTGGCAATCTATAACTGCCTCATGGTTAAACAACCAATCCATCCCTAAGATAACATCAAATTCTCCTAAGCGTATCGGAATCAAATTCACGCTTAGCTTATGTCCCTTTATTTCCACACAATAATTTCTATGGATAAACACTACAGGGATCACTTCTTTGTTGGCAACTTCTATATTCATTGGGTTCTTTAACTTTTCACAGGGTAAATTTAATCTTTTTGCAAATTCATCAGACATAAATGAACAGGTAGCTCCCGAATCAAATAATACATATGCATTTATATTATTGATCAGAACAATACCTGACACAACCTCCTTTGATGCAACTGTGTCTTGCGCAGTCATGTTGAATGTTCGGGCTATCGGCTTGCTCTGTTGCATTGGCCCACCAATTGTTAACTTTGTGTTGCTGCTTCTGTTTCCACTTCCTCCATCTGAATTCTTTTTCAATGGACAATCCTTGAATCGATGTCCCGATCCTCCACAAGAAAAACAACCTCCTTTCTTCGGCTTAGGACAATTTGGTGCCATATGTCCTTCTTGCCCACAATTATAACATACATTTTTTCCTTTCATACACTCTCCCGAGTGATTCTTTCCACACTTTGCACACGCTGGTTTCTTCTGTTGTGTATTCCCTTGTTGTACTCCTGAATCGTTGCCACTGTTGTTCCACTTGCGTTTCTTGCTATTACCACCACCACTGCTGGCACCCTGATTTCCACCTTCAATTTTCTTCTTGTTCTTTTCCCTGTTATACTTGGACATCGCTTCACTACCACCTTCTGCAATGATAGCCTTTTCCAACAATGTTGAAAACGTATTAATCTGTAAAACTGCCACCTTGCTGTATATCCACGGTTTCAATCCATCCTCAAACCTGCGCGCCTTTCTTGCCACCGTGTCCACCTGATGTGGTGCAAATCTTGCTAGCTCATTGAATTTGGCGGCATACTCTGAAACGGTCATGTTTTCTTGCTTCAATTCAAGAAATTTTACTTCCATCCTAGCTTGCATACTCGGCGAGAAATAGTTCTCAAAGAATAACTCCTTAAACCTTGTCCAAGTTACTACTTCTGTTCCGGCTTTAGCCTGGTTTGACTCCCACCAGTAATTAGCTTCACCTTTCATCAAGTATGTAGCAAAGACTGTCTTTTGTTCCTCTGCTACCCTGGCGATAACAAAAGCTTTTTCCATCTCCTTAATCCACGTCTGAGCTTCTATAGGGTCTGTGGTTCCCTTAAATTCTGGCGGTCCGACTGCTTTAAAGTCTTTGAAATTCGCCAATCTATTATCTGGTCGATTTCTAGCTACTGGTGCTCTATTTTGCATAGCTTGAGCTAACATGTCTACAAAGTTTTGCATTGGGTCTGCTTGACCTCCTTCATTATTTTCATTTTTAGTTTCTGTTCTATCAGTTACATTTCTCTGTGTTCTCTGTATTCCTCGTCCTCTCCATCTTGGTGACATTTTCTGTTTAGACAATACCTTAAATTATACTTTGAGTTTATTATATGCCATAACTTATTAGTATTTAAATAATAACACATAATTTTAAATCGAACAATAATATAATCAAAATGTTGGATTGCAATTCAGCTTACTGAATTAATTCTCAAAACTTAATCAAACATATGATTTTAATACTGCATTTATATTCATATACCAGATCATAAAGTCATTCACTTACATGCTTGGCATATTTCTATAAACGTTAATTATCCCAGTTTAAACATCAAACGATGGGACCTACCAAAAGATATACTCCCCAATACACATTAAGGGGGATACATTATATTTACATACTACCTCATAGCTATTGAGGTTTACATCAAACATATGACCCTAATAAACAAAAAGGGTACTACTGCATCTATTTTCATAACCTCCAAACTGACATATCACTGACTGCCTGACTGAGCCTCCTCAGTCTGATCATACTCATGAGGTATAACTCCATCCACGCGACGTCTAACGGAGCGGCTAGACTCGCCCATCCCGAAGTATGACCTCCTTTCTTCTACTTGGGGACTCGCGTATGCTGCATCTAAAGCCCGTCCCAAGGACTCCATCCTAACCCGTCCAGCCTTCGCCTCAATCTCTAACTGGTCCACTCTTTTCGCTGCTCTGACCCAGCATCCTCAAATCAGATCCTTTCAGCGATCTCTAAGTCAAATCTCAGGTGTAACGCCTGATGCTCAATACTCAATACTGCAAACTTATCCTCTTCTTGTTCTAGTTTGGCTTTCATCACTGATAGCTCTTGCTGAGCCTGATATGCTAACTCTTTATACTGTGTCTCATTAAACTGATGGGTCGAATTTTCTTCTTCCAGTTGAACAATTCTGTTTCCCAATGATACATTCTCCTCAAACAAATTGACCACCATCATATCCTCATCATAGTCATCACTCTCGATGTGCTCCTCAACATGATTCCTCTGTTCCTGCTCCACAATATGACTATCTTGCCTCTCCTCAGACATCCTATAACAAAAAACAATAACATCATCAGTACCACAATACAATATATTCATTGATAAAATGAAAGGATATATTATTAAGTACAACCAAAACTCGATGAATTTCCTTAATTCATCCCCTAACATACTCTGTAAGAGTTTTCTTCTAAGGTTATAACCTAGGTTTCGCATCCTAATGTTTATAACCTACAGCTTTGATACCAACATGTGACACCCCCAAATCCAGGTTCTCTAACCACAGATTCAGTGCTCACGACTTATCATTTATCATAAGCATTCTATAAACTATTGCAGAATAATAAACATACATTGTTCATTATAATAAAGTTTCATAACATAATCCCAAGGTCTTCTTTACCTTAACTTAAACACACCTTTAATATTACAAAAGGTTTACATAAATAATGTCATCAGATAATATAATAATTAACATTTATATTAAACTAGTCTTGGATCTTGCCCTTGCCTTTGTCTTTCTTATTCAATCCTTCGGGCATGGCTGAAATAAACGTCATGATATAGCAAGGGTAAGCAACTAGTTTGCTTAGCAAGTTTAAATACAAGAAAGGTATATCATGATTAGAAAGGAATTTAGCTTTCAATGTTCAATAATAGAATCGATTGTGAAAGAACATGAATTAAGTTTCAATAATTGAATATTCGAATAATTGAATAATAGATGCTGAGTGGTTTGAAATAACCATGAACATATACTAAGGTTGTCAGTAGTTAAACTGGTCCTTTTAATAAGTTTTGGTAATCAAGGGGATCAACCTTTCATACCCGGTGTATTATACATAAACACTTAATAGTCGAGCAACAATTATTTTACAATATAATGCTTTAATAAAATTGTTCTTTTTCTCAGTCTCGAGTTCTTACCAAATCAAGTGGTTAAGAACAACTTTTACAACATATTTGATTTAACAAATTTAGATATATTCGATCTAGCTGATACAACTAGCATAGATCTATCTCACAAAAAGTTTAAGAATGAAAGAACTTTAATTAATTCATAATTCAATAATAATTGAACAGGAATTTGATTTCGCAAAATACGATTCACAATAATCGTTAAAGATGTGGAGTAATCAACAATAATTATCCACTAACATGCTTTGAAAATAATAACTCAAGTTTGAGTTAGAGAACTTGCCTGTTTGATGAGCTACAGCTAACTAGCTTTAATTAAAACTCTTTGAACGACCTAGCATTGACAATGTTGTCTATTAATTAGTACTGCGCATAATTGTATGTCTATACGCTTACTTATGCTATTAACAATTAATTCAATCACAAAGTACACATAATATAATATACTATCATTAGTCCTATAAGATATTAAATAAATCTTAGGTTAATGATTTAATTAATTCATAAGGTTTTTCTTAAGTAATAAACACTTATTAGATCTTTAAACAATTTACTATAATTGTTTAATTAATGATTTATTTAAATTCTCTTCATTTATTAACTCTATCTTTATTTAATTACCATTTAATATTAGTTAAATAGTAATTAATTAATTACTTTTAATTATTATTTAATAGATAATTGCTAATTACATCTACTTATTATTTAATATTAATCAAATAATAAATAATTAAATTATTAATATTATTTGTCTTTAATTATTATTTAATTTTAATTAAATAATAATTAATTAATCATTATCCATGAATAATAAATAATTAATTTATTTACTTCATTAATCTTTAATTATTCATTACTATTTATAAATGAATAATTAATTAACATTTGTCATTATTTATTATTTAATAAATAATAAATAATTATTCATTTATCCTTTAATAACAAATAATTAATTCACTTCACAAGTCTTTAATTATTCTTTCTTGTTAATCTAAGAATAATTAATTATCACTTGTTCTTATTTATTATTTAATATTAATTAAATAATAATTTTAAAAAAATTATTTTATAAATTTTATGCCAATGTAAGTAAGTACTTACATTATTATTACATAATCTTACTTAAATTTTCTTTAATCATTATTTAATATTAATTAAATAATAATTAATCAATGGTTTAACTCTATTTATTATTTAATCTTAATTAAATAATCAATAGTTAGTTTATTACCACTAACTCTACTTAATTATCACTTAAATAATAATTAAATAGTTAATTACAATTAGGTTATATTTAATTAGTTTAATAATCATTTAGTGGCATTATTAATTATTAAAAAATAAGTTTTAAATGATTTAAATGAGTTTAAACCATTAATTACTTAGTAATTACATAACTGTCTAGAAAAATTTGGAATTAAATATTTTAATATTCTTCACAATTTTAAAAAATTTTTGGTCCCAAACCCACCGTCGGAACCTGCCGGAAACTGGGTGAACCGGTCGCCGGAAAGTTACTCCGGTTCGCCGGAAACTGAACCGGCAGTTAATATATATTTTTTCCCTGATTTTCCAGATTTGGGGTCCTTTACTAAAACTTGAATAAAATGAAATCTACAACTCCGATTTAGGTCCAGTTGGTCTCGTTGGATTCGTATCTTCCCGAACTACAATTTTCGTTTATCAAACACCAAATTTGGACATGTTTTGGTTACTGAAAATGGCCAGAAACCGGACTGTTTTGCACAGTCCTACAACAATGATGTGTTTTTAGAAAAAAAATCATATCTTGCTCATTTTAAAACTTTTTTACATGCTTCAAAAAGGATTTTGTTCTTAACTTACATATCTAACATAAAAATAAAGAAAATCATAAAAACTATTAGTAAGTTTCAAAATGAAAAATCTTCTATCACACCTTTCGATTAGGTTTTTCGGTAAAACTCATTTTCATACATTTTACCAAACTTTTCTATACAAACACATACCAATACACAAGTTAAATCTATTAAACTCTATATCTATCATTCTAGCATGCTTCTAGCCATTTAAAGCTTGAACTCCAAGTATCTAACATAAAATACACTAAGCATGCAAGATTATGATTTTTTTTTTAACATTCGTACATAATTTCTTTTCTTTCCTTTTTGATCAACTTTTAAACACCCAAGAATGTAAGATCCAAACATGATGCACTAAAAAGAAGTAAATCAAGAGTTTTGAAAGTTCATGAGCATAGGTTCTTTATTTTTTATAAAGCCAACAAAATACATGAAATTAAAGCTTGATATTTAATATTTTTACCTTGATCTTAATGCTACTTTTCTTGTCTTTCCAAAGTATGTGATAAATCTAGGTGGCATCAAGGAAATTTCTTTCCCCTCTCCTTCAAAGTTTGCCACGTCTCTCACTCTCCATCTCTTTCTTATGCTTTGCTTTTTGCTTGTTGCTAGATAACTAAGGAGTGAAAAGTTTCTTTATAAAAATATGTGGGAGTATTTATAGGCAATTAGTATATATAGATATAGCTTGTATATATCTATTAATCTTCCAATATCTTGCTTGCCTTGGTGGACAATAAATTATTAAGCTAAAAAAAATAGGGGACAATTTAGGTGGGTTGGTAAACAACCCATTGACCAACAAAATTGAAAGTTAAATGAAATGAATCACGTGCTTCTCTTGCTCCTTTTATTGCCAGATCCATACTCCATCTAGGCCAATTTTATTTGGGTCCTTTACATAAGTATACAACAAATAGAAAGTAATTACAAGAAAAGTGCATCAACTAAATAATTACAAAAAGAGTGTAATTAAGACTCATATTACAAAAATAGTACAATTCACATTAATAAAAAAACCTAAAATCAAGGACAACTAACTGCCATAATTAATAATTCAAATTCAAATCTTTTCTCTCTAACAACAATTTCAAATCTATATTTCAAAATTCAAATCAAAATGAGAAAATTAAAAATAAAAAATTATGAAGGAGCTAATGTTCATCATCCTCCTCTCTCGCCGCCACCGCTGCCGCCGCCGCCGCCGCCGCCACCGCTGGAGTTGCTATTCTGAATTTCTTTTAACGATGTGGTTACCCACAAAAATTGAAATGGTTACCTTTATACGAATTTTGACTAGTAACTGCATCACATTTAAAATAAAATTGGTAATCAAATAAAACTAAATTGGTTACCTTATCAAATGGTTTGGTAACCAACTACATGAAATTTGGTTACCAACTGCATCACATCCAAAATAAATTAGTAACCTAATAAATCTAAATTGGTTACCTTATCGGAAGGTTTAGTAACCAACTGCATAAATTTTGGTTACCAACTGCATCACATTCAAAATAAATTAGTAAGCTAATAAAACTGAATTGGTTACCTTATCAAATGATTTGGTAACCAACTACATGAAATTTGGTTACCAACTGCATCACATCTAAAATAAATTAGTAACCTAATAAAACTGAATTGGTTTCCTTATCGGAAGATTTCGTTACCAGTGAAAATAAAGAATGGACCAGTGGCAGTGGTAGGCGGAGGGATCGAGGAGAGGGAGGGGCGGGAGGAGGAGGGGGTGGGGGGTGGGGCGTGGGGCGTGTGGGGAGGAGGGTGGAGGAGAAAGGGGGCGGGAAGAGGGGGAGGAGAAAGGGAGGCGGGAGGAAGGGGAGGGGGAGGGGGAGGTGGAGGGAGGGGAGGTGGTGAGGCGGAGGCGGGGGCGGGAGGAGGGGAAGGCAAAGGGAGACGGAAGCGGGAGGGGGGGGGGAGGGGGAGGGGGAGGGGCGGTAGTGAGAGGGGAAAGGGTGGGAGGAGAGGAGAGGGAGGGGGGTGGGGAGGGAGTGGCAGGAGGAGGGGGGAGGGGGGAGGGAGGAGGGAGGAGGGGAGGAGGGGAGGCGGAGGGAGGGAGGGAGAAGGGAGGAGAAGAAGGGAAACAGAAATGAAGTGGGAGAAAATCGTGGGAGAGATGTGGAGAAAATTATGGGAGAGATGGGGGAGAAATTCGTGTGCATAATTAAAGGGATAAGATTACACTCTTTTTGTAATTACGTATTGCATTTGCATTAATTTTGTAAATATTTTATTCATGCACTTTTTTATATTATTTTATTAAAATGTACTATTATATGTAATTGTTCCATTTTATTTATTGATTTATTTGCTAATTAATCCCCTAGAAGGTCCATACAAATTGGGCCATAGCTTGAGCCAATTAATTTCTTGTTTGGGCTCTCTAATTAAATTGTTTGGGCTATGCAAAAATAGCATGATCCAATAGATAAATTTTATCTTACCCTAATTATTTAATTAGGGTTTTCATTCCACTCATTTAGGAATTTAAATATTTATTTATGTACATTTAATTTTATAACCCAATTAGACTTACTTTAATTAGGTTTAAATTAAATATTAAATTGAGATAATAAAATTGATCTCTTAAGTTAGTATAATTTTAAATACTACTATTCTTCAATACCATAACCCTTAGGTTATTTAATTTCTGTACCTAATGTATAATTAGGTTATGTAACTTTTTCGTTTAATTCTCTTTATATAATTCATACATGCATATGTATTTAGAATATATATATTTATTTATCCATAAATATTTTTCACATAAATAATAACATATTTATTCACTATATGTCACAAAGTTTTCAATACCATTAATATTTAATTACCGCGTGACTTAAAATTCTTGGTTATTACAATATATATATCATACTTTCCCTAAATATATGGCTCCCCCTTAATTTAGGCATAAAATCTTTCAACATGGCATGTATATCAAATATCACATATTAATTGCATGTATATCAAATATTGCATATACATCAAATGACCCAAAGTATGCCCAGTAAAGAAGAAACCAACAGATTCAAATATCCAGATTCCAAAATATTCAAATTTGAACCAATACATTCAAATATCCAAAAAGAGTTAATAGGGTTTAAAATTAACAGAGTTAACACAAAAAAAACCCCAAAAGTCTCTCCCCCTTTGACATCATCAAAAAAGTGAAATTAATTGTCTTCTTTATCAGTCTCAAACATCTCGTCTTCAATCTTCTTAGACAAATCCTTGAATTGCACATCTAAGGAGTCAACCTTCTCAGTGACTGTGAGTACTCTATCGGATAAGGAATTGAGTGAAGCTGAAAAATTATGCATGAGTTCTAGCATTGTGTCAAACTTAGAATTCATTTCAGTAACAAGTTGAGAAAGTTCTGAATTGTGAGAAGTAGGAGGAATAGAATGAGAGTGAGAAGGAGAAACAGTAGGAAGAGCAATAGGATCAGGAATGTCTGCTTCAATGTCCCAAGATAAAATATTGTCAGCCCTAATTTTGAGTTTGGAATTTTTAAAAAACTAAGTCATCAATGACTTCAGTTAGTTGAAACACTTCTTCATTCTCAAAAGATATAGCAAAATGAGTAAATATCTTTGTCAAAAATCCACCATATGGAAAACATTTAGATTTTGTTTTGACACAACTTTCCATATGATTTATCATTAAAATAGCACAATTAAATTGTGTTTTTGACAGTATGAGGGATGACAAAATTAAATCTTGATACATCATCTCAGGCCTACCACCAGTTCTAGGAATAATATTTGCACGAATAAGCTTATGAATTACATTATTTAATGGTGTGGTCTCAAGAACTGTGGGTAGAGAAACAGACTCAGAAGTGGGACAATCTTTAACTATTCGCAATTGTTGCAGAATAGTTAAATTTTCAAATTCCAGTGGCCCTTTTAGAGTGAATGGGGATGGGCCAGTGCAAGGTATGTCAAACAAAACACCTAGTATAGCAGAGTCTATTAATAGAGTTTTGGTTTGCACAAAAGTTTGAATTTGATTATGGACAACAGACAAAATCCCATAAAATTGTTTAATTAATTAGGGATAAGCAGATGTTGGGGGAAATAGTAAGCTAGATAGATCAATGTGATTAAAAAGTTCAGTAACCCCAATTTTATGAAAAAGAACAGGGTCAACGGGTTTGCCATACACAATGGGTTTATTCACCATTATTTTCTGAAATTGATTTGCAAATTTGTTGGATCGAAAAACAATAGTGGAAGCATGAGTACTAGAAATAGAGTTTGAAATGGGTATACTCACATCAACTTGGTTTCTACCCTTAGATGAGTCCCCTGTTTTCTTCATCTTCTTTCCCAAATCAGAGCTCATCTTGGAGAGGTTTCGGTCTAGGCGACGTTTATCTTGCAGTCCCTTTGATGAAGAAGCTTCGTTTTGAAGATCCAATTCTGGAGAGCCCAAATCTGTCGCCTGAGAGCGTTGTATCGGCTGACGTCCGGTATTAAAGATAAACCCACCCCTTGTTTTGGTCATTTTTATGGAGATTAATGAGAAAGCTTGAAGGAGATAGGGAGAAGAATAAACCTAGGTTGGTGAGAGAAGAAAAGAACGTAATAGGAGAGACAAAGAGAAAAAACGTGAAAGATCAAGGGAAGATGAAGAGTTTTTGTTAAAAAAACAAATCTCTGTTAGTACAGATAGTAGAGAAGAGAAAAAAAATTAAAAAAAATAGAAAACAGAGTACTAAAAGGATTGAGACACTGATCAGTTTAGAATTTGGTCCAAGAAGAGTAGGAGATGAAGAGTTTTTTTTTTATAAAAAAAATAGAAACAGGTAAGAACTGATAAAAAATCTATTCCCGCTCAAAAACCAACATAACAAATACCAATCATACCCCCCATAAACGGAAAATATCAATTTTACCCTTATGTAAATAAGAGCAGAATATTAACTCACATAAAACAAGTATAAAAACAAATAATTTATATAATGTGAGTTGAATTCTAATTTTTTCTTTTTCTTTTAATTTTTTTTAATTAATATATATATATATATATATATATATATATATATATATATATATATTTTAAAAATCTAACCACATACAGACATTCCAAGTCCGCGTCTCAATGTGCAAAACTGCTCTTTACTTAAAGGTTTTGTAAAAATGTCAGCCAGTTGATGTTCAGTAGGGAAAAATATTAATTTAATTAACCCTTTAGCAACATTATCTCTTAAAAAATGATGTCTCACTTCAATATGCTTAGTACGAGAATGAAGCACAGGATTTTTTGAAATATCAATTGCACTAGTATTGTCACACATAATAGGCACATTTTCACATATCACATTAAAATCATGAAGAGTTTGAATCATCCATAAAATTTATGAACAACAACTACCTGCAGCCAAATATTCACCTCCCGTAGTAGACAAGGCAACTGATGTTTTCTTTTTGCTGTGCCAAGCCACAAGGCTTTGTCCTAAAAATTCACAAGCACCGCTTGTGCTTTTTCTATCAACTTGGCACCCTGCATAATCTGCATCTGAATATCCAATTAGTTCAAAACTAGGAGATACAGGATAGTATAAGCCAAAATTAATTGTACCAGATAAATATTTAAATATTCTTTTTACCGCTTTAAGATGAGATTCTTTCGGTTGAGCTTGAAATCTACCACAAAGGCATACACTATACATAATATCCGGCCTTGATGCAGTTAAATAAAGTAAACAACCAATCATACCTCGATACATTGTCACTTCAACATCTTTACCTGTAGCATCCGCAGTAAGCTTGATGGTAGTACTCATTGGTGTTGACTTTGGTTTGGTATTTTCAAAACTAAATCTCTTTAATAACTCCTTTACATACTTGGATTGGTGAATGTGAATCCCTTCATTGGATTGTTTGATTTGAAGCCCCAAGAAATAGTTTAATTCGCCCATAAGGCTCATGTCAAACTCATTATGCATACATTGGGAAAACCACTCACATAAAGAGTTAGTAGTAGCTCCAAAAATTATGTCATCCACATAAATTTGAACAATTAATAAATCTTTATTTTTGGTTTTAATAAAAAGAGTCGAGTCAATCTTACCGCGATTAAAACCACTTTCTAATAAAAACTTGCTTAGGCTTTCATACCAAGCTCTTGGAGCTTGTTTTAATCCATACAAAGCCTTTTTCAATTTAAACACATGATGTGGATATTTTTCATGTTCGAAACCGGGAGGTTGCTTAACATATACTTCTTCATTTAAGTAACCATTTAAAAAAGCACTTTTCACATCCATTTGATATGATTTAAATTGTCTAAAGCATGCATAGGCTAATAAAATTCTTATAGCTTCCAACCTTGCAACAGGGAAAAAGGTTTCTTCATAGTCTATACCATCCTGTTGATTATAGCCTTGAGCTACCAATCTGGCTTTGTTTCTTGTTATAACACCATTTTCATCTAATTTGTTTTTGAAAATCCATTTTGTACCAATAATAGATGCATTTTTAGGAGGCTTAACAAGATCTCATACCTGACATCGTTCAAATTGGTTTAACTCTTCCTGCATGGCGATTGTCCAATTTTCATCTTGAATTGCTTCCTTGGCATTTTTTGGTTCAACTTGAGAAAGAAAGGCCGAAAATGCACAATAATTCCTTGATTTCCTTCTTGTGTTCATCCAAGTGTCAGGATCTCCAATAATCAAGTTTGGAGGATGATTTCTCACAGTTCGAGTTGATTTAGAAAGCTTTTCAGTGGTCATTTGTTCGTTGGATTCAAACTGTGGCATGTCACATTCTGCATCAGTGTGTTCGTCTGAGTTTTCTTCTAAATCGGACGGGTTTGGCTGTTTGTTTTTCGGTGTCTGCATGTCTGAGTTTTCTATTGAAACGGACGGGTCTAGCTGTCTGATTTCAGCTGATTTTCCTTCTGATTTGGACGGCTTAGGCTGTCTGATTTCAGCTGATTTTCCTTCTGATTCGGACGGCTTAGGCTGTCCGAATTTAGCAGTTTGGCTTCCACGACTCACATTGTTATTTCCTGCAGAATCCTCATCTTTCGACATATCATAGTTAAATTCATCAAATATTACATGCACTGACTCTTCAACCTTTGACTTGTCAAGATTATAAACCCTATATGCCTTACTATGTACTGAATAATCAAGAAAAATAGCTTCGGTTGATTTTGCATCAAATTTTCCAAGATTACTATTAGTATTTAAAACAAAACATTTAACACCAAACACTCTAAAATAATTAATATTAGGAATCCTTTTGTTTAGTAACGCATATGGTGTTTTCAATAATATGGGTCTAATCAATACTCTATTTAGAATGTAACATGCAGTACTTACAGCCTCTGCCCAAAATATTTTTGGCAGTTTACTTTCTTAAAGTAACGTTTTTGCAGTTTCTTGAAGAGTACGATTTTTGCGTTCCACTACACTATTTTGTTGTGGTGCTCTTGGTGCAAAAAATTCATGTGTAACACCTTTCTCACTGCAATATGGTATAATGTCTTTTCCAAATTCTCCACCATGGTTACTCCGAATACCAATTAGCTTGAGGCTGTGTTTTGTTTCAATATTCTTTATAAGCTTTTCAAATTCTGTAAAAGCTTGATCTTTAGTTTTCAAAAATAAAACCCATGTAAATCTTGAAAAATCATCAACAATTACAAAAGCATAATGATTATTTCCTAAGCTAGCATATCTCTCGTGTCCAAACAAATCAAGGTGCAATAATTGAAGAGGTAAAGAAGTTGATACCTGATTTTTGCTGATAAAGGAATTTCTTGCTTGCTTACCTAACTGACATACAAATTCCTGTCTTTTCATATTTTAGCTTTGGCAATCCTTTGACAAGGTTCTTGGTAGCTAATTTGTTAATCAATTCCATATGCACATGTCCTAACCTTCTATGCCAAAGAATAGTTTGATCTTGAATAGCAGTTAGGCAAATATCTTCATTTTGATTTTCAAAATTAATTGTATAAATATTACCTTCCCTTTGAGCAATTAAAGGAACATTGTGAGAAGCATGAATAATAGCACATTTATTTTTTTCAAAAATTACTTTATGTCCACTATCCATTAGTTGACTTACACTAATTAAATTATATTTTAATCCTTCAACACAATGAACATTATCAATGAAAACCTTACCATTTCTAATTTTACCTTTACCGACGATTTGGCATTTGGTGTTGTCTCCAAAGGTGACAATTCCTCCCTTCTTAGTAGTCAGTGAGATGAATTTAGTACTATCGCCCGTCATGTGTCTAGAACATCTACTATCTAGCACCCATTTATGTGATGATACTTTAGCTTTTAAACATACCTACAAAACAAAGAAGTAGTTCATCGTTTTGGTACCCAAATCTGTTTGGGTCCGGTATTGTTAGTAGCAATTAAATCTCTTTTCTTTACCCATACTTGTTTTATTTTAATTTTATTACAGTTTGTATCAAAATGTCCTTTTAAACCACAATTTTTTCAAGTAACAAAAGGTGAGCAATAAAGAAGCTTGTTCCTTGGTTTATTATTTATTACTCTAATTTTATTAGTAGTGCTTGTAATGTTCTTAACAGGATTGTACCCAATTCCTTGTTTATCAAGACTTGACATTTGAGTACCTAACATTATATTTAAATTCTCCACCCCTTGAACAAATTTTGCAAGATCTTTTTTCAATGAAATTATTTCTTCCTCATTATTATTTTGCATGTTTAATATTTTTCCATCATTAAAAGCATCAATACAAGTATCTCTCATTTTCAAACTTTCTTTTAAAACATCATTTTCCTTTTTAAGATCATTAAATTCTTCATTTAATTTGTTTGCACGATTATATAGAATTTTATTATAGTTATCAAGATAATTAATTTTAGCATTTAACTTAGATACTTCACTTGATGTGCAATCTTTAACTATTTCTTGTTTTTCTTTAATTAATGTTTCTACCTCTTTCATTAAATCATTTATCCAATTTTTTAAATGACCATTTTTCTCTTTAATACGAATATTTTCATTCTTTAAAACTAGATAATCAGAAATAGTAATATCACCAAGTTCAGAGTTTACCTCGGATGCTTCTTGATTGCATAATCCAGTGAAACACAGTTGAGCAGTTTCATCTTCTTGCTCTTCATGATATGACTCATCATCGCTCCATGTCATTAATGCCTTTCCTTTTGAATTGCTTGCTTTGTTCTTCCTTTTTAATTGGAAACAGTCTCTCTTGAAATGTCCGGGCCTTCCACATTCAAAACAGGTATCTTCTTATGACTTTTGTTGTGCGTCTTTCTTGTTGTTGAATGTCTTGCCTTGAAACTTTGATTTATTCTTCTTTCTAATCAACTCTCTCAATTTGCGGGACATCATAACTATTTCTTCATCGGAGTCTTCATCATCACCTTCTATGTAGCTTTCAACTTGAAGAGCTAAGGTCTTCCTTTTAGGTCCTTCATCTTCTTCATCATACCTCTTTAGTTGATTTTCGAATTCTTCAAGTTCTCCAAATAGAGTTAGAGTTTCCATCGTGCTGATTGTAGTTGAGTCTTGAAGAGTTGTAACTTTTGGTGCGAACCGTTTGGACATGACTCTAAGTATCTTTCTATTTATCTCCCTTTGATCAATTTTCCAGCCAAGCATACTTAGAGAGTTCATAAGAGTGAGGAATCTAACTTGAGCTTCTTTGATGGATTCATTCTTCTCTAACCTGAAAAGTTCATATTCTTGCATTAGCAAACTTAAGTTGACTTCTTTTACCTTAGTAGTTCCCTCATGGCTCATGATGATTGTATCCCATAATTCTTTAGCAGTGGTGCATGCAGAAACTTTGTCAATTTCAGCTTGAATCATCCCACTTAGTAGTGTGTTCATGGCTTTGGAGTCGTAGGATATCATGTATGATTCATTTGAATCCATTTCCATGAGAGTCTTAGGTTTTCCATCATCATTTCTTGGAATGACAGGGCCATTTTGAACAACCCACCATTCCCATGGGTCTCGTTTGAGATAGATCATCATTCTAAACTTCCAAAAGTTGAAGTTTTCACTTCCGAGCAACAAAGGTGGTCGGCTTGTGGATTGACCTTCTTGAAAATTGTGGTGTGCCATAGGATCTTTCCCTACGACCTGCAAAGATCAATACTAGTAGAGCCTTGCTTTGATACCAAATGAAATTCTGTAATATAGCACACCTAGAGGGGGGTGAATAGGTGTAAATACTTAGAAGTGATCTACAGTGGCCAATAGAAGTGATCTACAGTAGCCAATTTTTGAAGTTTACTATAGCAGACTATAATCGGACAGTCTAACCCTGTCCGTATTAGTTATATTCTTAGACTATTATAAATGGACAGCTAATACCTGTCCGTATTAATATAAAATTTCTCTAACTAAAACCAAAATCGGCAGAATATAAAGCTTAAAAACAGAAACACGAAAAATAAAGCACACCGAGATTTTTTACGTGGTTCAGCCCCTATCCTCTAGTCTAGTAGCCTAATCCACGTCCAATCCCAACTAGGATTGGAGACTCACTTTATTAAAATAATACTCAGCAATTACAAAGTAAATAACTCCCTGTTACAATGACGATCGATTGGACACCTCTGCCCCCTTTGCACCTCTGCAACACCTCTCACCTCTGAGACTTTGATAGCTTCGTTGTACAGACTGAATATTACTAAAATAAAATCCCAAGTCAACCTAGACTTGTACTATGTTTAAAATATATATAAATAAGGAATACTTGAACACTGTAAACCAAGACTAAAAAGAATGATTATCTCAGATAGCTCTCTTGAAGTTTATGTTCTGCAGTCTTTTAATCCCTTCATGAAGCCGAGTAAACAATATATATAATGAAGAGAGCAACGGCTATGACAAGTAACGTAACAATTCTTCCAGCAACGGCTATATTTCTTGTTAATAGGAGATGAATAACAACCTCAGAAGATAAGAGAAGTAGTCAAATAAAATATCAAGACTAGCTGAAAGAGTCCAATTGACTGTTAACAAGTTTCCTTCAAAACAACAATTGCTGTTAGCAAGAGAGAGCCCTTATTGACTGTTAACAAGGTTCCTTTAAAACAACAACTGCTGTTAGCAACACTCCAAAAAAATAACTGTTGTTCCATTTTAAATAAGAGTTCATAGATATACCAATTCCTAAAAATATTAAAGACACGTAAATTGGTAATACACTATATAACAGATAATATCTATATCTATATTGGAAGAATATAACCCAGCAAATAAGGAATTAAAACAGATTAGATATAAAATCCAGCTCGCACATACCTGTTAAAAAAAATCCAATACCTGATTTTCAATTTCCTTAAACTTCTCCAATTCACATTAGAATTAGTCTTCACAACAAAATAATCATATAAATATTATATTCCAAAAACTTTGAATTAGGTGACAACCTGCAGAATCCTTTCATGCAATAACCCATGCAAAATATTTAACATGACTAAATAAAATTATAAGCCAATAAAAACAATTTAGCCCATATAAACATTGCCATCATTAAAATCGCATAGTATAAATACTAACATTTAATGCCTTCAAAAAAAACATCTGGGTCAATAAGGCAAGAAATCCCACAAGCAGCAAATCTAGCTCTGATTAAAAAAACAAAAATTTACAATGAATAAAATAGAGCCCGATTTAGGATAAAATGTCATTACTCATGAAGCTCTAATATCACTCATAATATCATAATCAAAGATGAAGAATATTTATATATATATATATATATATATAGAGAGAGAGAGAGAGAGAGAGAGAGAGAGAGAGAGAGAGAGAGAGAGAAGATTAAGATCACCATCTCAATTTGAAGTTGATTTCTGTGCTTTGCATCCCATCCCAATTCTCAACTGTAAGATCTTTCAAATAATGCCGCCAACACTTGACATGACTCAAACTACAACAAGTTGGGAACTGTACTTGTAGTAGATTATCCTGTAGGAACTTTATGATATCATCCTTCTCCTCAATTTCCAGCTTTAAAGAAATAGCAAGGGGATGACATGCCCAAAATAGGCCATTGAAAAGAGCCGAATAATTCAACGGCGAGAGCCCCAAGACTAGCTCCAACAGCTCAATTTCATGTACAAATGATGGATGAGATGACATTCCACTAATTTCCTCCAAGTTAAATGTGATCTCATTGTCATCACCCACAACAAAGACCCTTAACTCTAAAATTTGATATTTTGTTTGAAAAATTAACTTTCTCAATGCAAGGAACCAAGGAATGTCAAACGTTATATTGGCTTCAAGGCCAACAGTGAGATTTGCTGTCCCCCCGCAGTCACCTGAAATATGCATCGGAACTAACAAGATGTTGGGGTCACCACTTTATCGGAACTCAATTAACCTTGGAGCATCAATGACCACCTCAGAAACCAACTCACAATCTACTAAGCCAAGATACTGGAGACTATCGCTTCCAAACCTAACCCTCATCAACTTGCTACACATTCTCAGAATCAACACTTGAAGGTTGGGAAGTTTGGATAAAAGTTTATGAACCCAGTGATCATCCACAGCAGAAATGGCTAATAAAATCACAATGCACAATTTAGGGCATGCATCGATGTTGATGGATTTGCACGGCCTAGGGCTACTAAGATTACCCTCAAAGATGAAAACATATAGCTTTGGCGCATCATGTACTTGGATCACCTCAATTTCATTATCGACAGTGGCTAGCAAATTAATTTGTTCGAGTTTAAGGCAGCTGATGAGCCGCAACTTTACATTTGGTCATTCAAGTAAACTTCAAAAAGTTGTAGACATTTTAAAGAAGCACAATTGACAACATTATAAGTAGGAAAACCGACCAACTTACATTTACCCTCTAACTTAATGGCCTTGATAGTATGTAACGCGAACAATTCTTGAGGCAGATAGTAGAGCTGAACAGAATCTACATGTCTGCCAAAATTAATTTTCATGTCTTTGATGTCATTGCGCAAAGCCAACCCGATCCAATTGTTAACATGGGAAGCCACTCTTGAGTCCACAACAGATACAGATAATTTGAGTGTTTCCATTGCTTGATCAAAGCTACTATGCTCTTGGAACCTTCTAAGGTTGTTACTCACAGTATTTAAAAATTTTAACCTGGATTCCTCCTGGTTTGGATACATATGTGGATCTTCCCCAACTCCGAATTGGGATTCGTTGAATTTCAAGAATGGGAATGAGGCCCAAAGGTGGTACCATTTCTTGGACAAGATGCTGGTGGCCATGATTTCTTTTGTAGAAAGGAAAAATAAGATTTCATGAATCAGGGGTTCTGGCAATTCTGAAATTCGATCTATGGATTCAATTTCATCATCCATATTAGAACTTCTGTTACTTTATTGGTCGAATATCTGAAATGGTTTTAGATATGGGGATTTTGAGGTTGAAGGATGAGGAAGAACTGGAAGGAAAAGATGAATTGAGGGTGAAGAGAGAGATATCAGGCAATGGATAGATTTGAGGTCTTAGTCTGCGTCAACCCTAGCTCATATGTTTCCTAAAGTGTCATATGAAGTTTGTCATTTGGGGTAATTCCGCTTGTACGTGTGTTGACTATATATTTTAGGAAGTGATATTTTCGCCAAAATATTTGATATTTCCACAAATTACACTTACCTAAATGTGGATCTTATTATTTATTATTAGTGTGATTAGGAAAAAATTATGAAAATATCAATTCTTATGCAAGAATATGAATTCTCAACATATATTATGCAAAAGTCATTTAGTCATTTTAAAATAGTATAATATTCATCTTTAGTCTACAATTAATATCTAGGGGCACGCTATTGTAAGTAATACTCCGTATCCGATCCTTTCTATTTGTTTTTTAGAGTCTGATATCTTTTTCTTATTATATGTTGTTTGTAGATTTCGAGAAAATATTAATGATTTAATTTGTCATTTTTTCCTTGTATTAAATACTAATTAATTTATCTTTCATCTTTTAAATAAAATTTTAATATAATTTGTTTCTCTTTCATCTTTTTAATAAACTTTAGAAAATATTAAAATTATATATTTAATTTAATTAATCAAATCTTTAATTACATTTCTTAATATATATTTTTTCTCTTAAAACGACAATTAAAAATGAACGAGTTTTTTGAGATATGACGACGGTTCACCCGTCGCCGTAGCCCAGGATAGCTATGACGACAGGTGAAACCGTCGCTATAACCAAAAAAAATGTCGCCATAGTCGACTGTGTACTACATAGTTGTGTACATATATTTTTCACACACACACACACACACACACACACACACACACACACACACACACATATATATATATATATATATATATATATATATATATATATATAATCTCTACTCTACAATTAATATCTAGGGGCACATTATACTAATTAATTTATTATATATAATATTTTTAATAATTTTGAAAGATTCAAGTTATATTATTATACAATTATAAAAATTAAAATACATATATATGCTAGATATATTTTATACTAAAACCTAAAAATAACAAATTTATAATAATATCAATCATATCAGTATAAAACTTAACATTCTTGACTTAAAATTTATATGCCTAAACATATCTAATTCTTCCTATAGTTTTGAGAGATTTTTTTACCATAAGAATGATAGTCCCTCAGTACCTTTTTATTTATTTTTTGGAGAGTGTTGGGCCATGATATTTTATGCATAGTGGATCGGACCGTTTTGGCTGAGTCATTGAGTTATCTCTGTTGGGTCTTGAAAGTATTGGGCCGAATCGTTGGGCCAGACCATTAGATGAATAATGGCTTGAGTTGGGCTTTGACCGGTGATTATTACTAAGATAAACTTTGACTGTTAATTCTGCAATGCATTAATGAGGATTAGACAGAATCGGCCGACGGTGGGAAAAGTGGGGATGAGCAGGTGAACTGAATGCATGGGGAAGAGTTCACCCGAGGTTGGTTGCATATAGGACAAACGTGAGAGTATATGAGGCCGGAACAGAATACAAAGAGAGGTAACTGATATTTTTCATTAACAAACACTAGAGTTATACACCTCCATTGTTATCCTTGTATCTGTCTGTACTGACTCTCACGCTGGAGCAATCCCCCGATGGTCCAAGCCGTCAAGCTTCTGGTATTGACGTGTTTACTGTGCAGGATTGGACGCGCTTTTACGTGATTGAGGTGCGTGGAAAGATCTTGGCGTTAACATTGGCACTAGAAAGAGGGTTGTTTTCTAGTGTTCTTGAGTTTTCAATCACAGATTTTAGTTGTTCTACGTCGGAAGTTATGGTGAGGAGTAGAATAGTTACTCCTGAAAGACAGCCGATGGCTGTTAGTTCGTCTATACAACGAGTCTGTGACAACCCCAAAATAGGTTCATTCCACCCAACCCATTCTGAGTCGCCAAATACATGGTACAGAAAATAACTACAACTTTATTACAACAATTGTCGTGCAAAATACAACAACACATATGCTGTGAGTTTGGATACAAATATATACCAAATGTGACTCATGTTCCAACCGTGGACATCACCTCACAATGACACCTTACATAAAGGTATAGTCAAAAACTGTTTTGGAAATTAGAATCTTTGGGAAGTGCTTAAGGAAACCTTCGTACATGGGAGGCCATGCTTCTAGGTTGTGATAGATATCATATGGCCACAGAATTATCCTTGGTTGACCCAATAGACCCCAAAGAAAAACGAGAAGATTACTATCATATTCTTCCCAATGGTGAGTCTTCTCTTGACTTATCATTATCTCTACTGTCTCTAATTGAGAATTATACTTCAAACAAACACCAAGATTATATAGGTAGTGCCCATAGATATACTCAGCAAGTGGATGAGCACAACCCTGTCCTATGATGACACGAGGTTGTATGTCATTAGACATCTTGTATGATAGTGACAAAACACCCTTCCAACGTTGGGTTCGCCTCACCCTATTTTCTTCACCAAATATAACTACTAAATGATGACCACCGTTCTATTCCCTTGTTACCCCCGCTCGACCCAGCTACACTCTTATTACCTGAAAGGAATTGTGAAGCAAAAGGGTGAGCACAACTAGCTCAGTAAAGAATATCATGACTAAAGATAATTCAATTATCAATAGCCTTCATCAACAATAAATCAGAGATTTAGAACATATGGTAAATGATAAAAATTTCAACCATAGTTGCAGCGGAACGAGCAATCCATTAGAAGAGTCAAATAGACTATAAAGTCTATTATCTTTTCCATGTTAAAAATCCACCAACAATATTTTATCCATGTAACATCACTCAAGAGTTCCTTTCCACAATCATATGAATAACTCATAATCATAATTGTGACTATAAATTTTTCTTCGCACCCAGGACAAAGAATATTTTCATCACCTGTCTTTACCTGAAACATCAAAGATCATGGTTATACCAAATCACAGTTCCTGTTTATAATCATACTAACAAATCCATCTTTGCACTACGGGCCAAAGATATTCATCAACAAACCATCTTTGCACTACGGGCTAAAGATATTCAACAACAGTTCATCTTTGCACTACAGGCCAAAGATATTCATCAACAGGCCATCTTTGCTCTACATGCCAAAGATATTCATCAACAATTCATATTTGCACTACAGGCCAAATATATTCATATCTCAGAGAAATATATAATCATTTCAGAATTTATATAAACAATAATTATAACCATGTTGATCAATTCACCTTTGCACTTAAGCTTAAGATATTCAATTATAAATTTAATGGTCATGATCATACCAGTCACAATTCAACTTTGCACTATAGGCCAAAGAGAACCCTAGTCATGATCATACCAATAATCTACCCATCTTTACACTCTAGTGAAAGAGAATTTCAACATCAGGGTTATAAAAATGTTATATATGATAATAAAATCAATATAATCAACATATAGATTTAATCTCAAGAGTAATATTCATAAATCAACTATAATTTGGTTAGTAAAAGAAACCAATTTTGTCGTGAATAGTAACTCGTGAATAGTAACTCATGAATAGTAACTCGTGAATAGTAACACCGACTCAAAAAGGTAGAAATTCCACAATAAAATTCATACCAATACTTCGGTATAATGATATTGAAAGAATAACATTTCTTAAGCTTATAAACAATTTATTTAAATTGTTTACACTTTACTAATTAATGTATTTAATCATCATAAAATGTCAACTCTTAAGATTTCATCATCAATAGCCAAAACCCTCATCAAAAATCTGCATATACCTCATATAGGATTCTCAAGCCATAAAATCCTATTTTTCAATTTTCTTACTTCACATAACATATTTAATTCATTTTCTCATAACTAGACTATTTTCATGAAAAATACCAAATCTGTTCCAAAAATATTTCTTTTCTGAAATTTAGCATAATATAGTCCCATAGTGAACATATATTTTTCTCAGAATTTTTAAAAGTCATTTACTATTTTTCATATGACCAAAATAGCCGAATATTTAGACATTTATCAAAAATTATACTTTTGTCTAAAAATTTTGAAATTTACAGAGTATACTTCTATCATATACATGTACTCCCAATAAAAATTTCATCAATTTTGGAGTTAACCACAAGGAATTATAAGCTGTTACTTTTAAAATAGTCTTTTCTCATAAAATTCATAACTCTCAATCTATACATCCAAAAATCACCATTTTTGGACACAATCAAGAAAACTCATCAAAATATCATTTCAAATTTTTCCAGAATTTTTGAAGGTCAGAAAAATTACGAAAATGAAAATCATAACAACCCTTAAAATCCCTTAATATCCCTTACTATCCCTTACCTCAAAAGAGCAGTACTTCTGATCGGTATAAGGCTGAAGAAAACTTGCACTGAATAGCAACTCTCAAAGTATCTAAATACTCACAAAATATGCTTCATAATATAGAGAGAGAAAGAGAGAAAGCTTATGTTTCTGGTGTGATTTTTAATTCTAACTTAGCCCTCTATTTATAGGAAAAGTTTGGTAGGTTTGACCTGCAACCTGATGGCTTTACCTGCTACTATTCCCACCCACCACATTTGAAATATAATTCAGCACATTTCTTCACCAACCACAAGTGGGGCCCACCATTCTAGAATTTTCCACCAAAATGATAAACTCCGAAAATTCAACAATTTCTGAACCAGTCATCTCGTAAAATTCATAACAAATCATACGTTCATTTTTAACGGTTCAAAATTTGTGGACATATACTCAACTTATATATGTATAACATATCCAAAAATTACCACGATCCAACGGTCGGATTAAAAATTATAACCTCCGCAAAATATCTCAAAAACCCTAATTTTTAATACCTCCATTCCAACAAAAATACTGATAAAAACCTCAACATTAACTCCTTCATTTTTAACCACAAAAATATGTCCCTCGTTTATATCCACATAAAATAAATATTTCCTTATCATACGAATCAATAATTAATTATTCACAAATAATATTACAGAATCACATTTATGACAACCAGGCCGTTCCCAGGAAAGAGGGGGCTTTCCAATAAGAATTTCTCCTTACTGGCGCGCAATTAAATGACCAAACCTCTCCTTAGACAGAACTTTCTAGACATTGTCAATAATGCTATCTAATAATATTATTTAAATAATATGAATTATTGATCTGATAATGGAAAATACTGTGCATAAACAATTATTGAACAACTATAATACAAAATTTCAACGTAGCAATTATTGAATCAATAAAATAAAATATTGAACAGTAATTACTGTAACAATTATTGAGTAGTGCCTTCTTACGTAAGAATCAATAATTTCAAAAATACTATGCAATACCGTGTGCTACTGTGCAATAACGCGTATTACTGTATTTTAACCACCGGGTATTTCAACAGTGTTAACGGTAACAACTACACCGTTATTTGTAAAAACTCAAATTTGTCGTTTTCTTCACCCGACAGTTATTCTGTTATGGGGCCCACAAATGGCTGCGCAGTCGTACGAATATTCCCCGACAGAAAGAATATTCCCCGACAACAATGATTATTTTATAACCACTTGCTTATTTTGAAAAAAAAATCATATTTCACTCATAACTTTAAACTTTTATCAATTTAACCATTTACTGAATAGTAATTATAAGAAAAATTGAATACTTTTATTTCATAAAATTCGGGGTCTTACAGAGTCTCTGTCAAGGATAGACTGGGTCCTTCAAAAAGCAAACATGGTAGTACGGCATCACGAGACGTTTCTGAAGGTTCTCATGTAAGGTTCCACGGTGATGTCAAAAGAAGGTTAGTTTATACTGTTGATAAAAGAGCTGACCAAGATCAGAAAAGGGTAGAAGGCACACCGCCTAGAACCCAACATCGAAGTGGTCAGGTTGATAGAGTATCCAAGTTGGCCATGATGGCCGAAGAAGCTGACAAAGCTCTAGAAGTTCTCCTGAAGCAAAGGGAAGAAATTAATGAACAGATGGTTCGATTGGCCGAGATCGAGGATGAAGCGTCTAGCCATACTCGACCTAAAGAACGAGGTAGATCTCTGGAGAGATGGTCTAGAAGAGGAAAAGAGCCTATGCACTCTGGAGGAGCATCTCGAAACCGTTCTCGTGACTAAAGAAGATCAAAGAACCATACTCCTGAAGATCCAAGGAGGGTACACCGCCCTATGGATTCTCAGGAATATGGTCGAAGTATGCAGAGGAGTAGGTCAAGAGGACGCGCACCCCTGAGAATACAAAGAAGGTACCCCGCCTTGAGTATTCTCACCATAGTGAAAGAGGTCGACACCGAAGTAGATCCAGAAGCTGTACACCTGAGAATCCAAAGAGGGTACACCGCCCTACGAATATTCATCATCGGAGAAGTCCGTCTAAAGCTGCGGGTTCAGTTGGGAAAAGTCTGTCTGTTCAGCAGAAAGAAGCCTCCCCACAACCGGAAGGCATGGAGTTTTTGTTTAAGGAGCTAAAGGATCTTCGAAAGTAGCTAGCCGAAGTTCAACAAGTAAATGACACTTCGGGAAAAAAGGTGTCTCCTTTTTCCTCAGATATTCTTAAAGAGAAGGTTGACCCTACTAAAAAACTTCTTCACATTGAGAGTTATGATGGATCTGGAGATCCTTATGACCACAGTCAGGCATTTGATAGGTTGATGGATTATTATGATTTCTCGGATGCAGCCAAGTGTCAAACGTTTGTGACAATCTTAAGGAAGGATGCGAGGTAGTGAATGGGAACTCTACTTTCGGATTCAATTTCGTCTTGGGTAGATCTATGTAGCAAGTTCCATGCTCGTTTTGGAAGCAACAAGAGGAGAGGAAAGCCTACTGGCTCATTGGGCTCAAGTTCATCAATTTTCGAATGAGTCTTTGAGTCAGTATGTGAAGCGATTTAGAGAAGATATTGGCTAAGTGTCTGATCTCAATGATCTTCAGGCTGTTGGGCTGTTTCAAAATGGTTTGGACCGGGTGAAGTTAGAAAAGCTAGTGAAGAAGTTGATGTTCCACCATCCGAAGAGCTTAGTCGAAGCATTTGATAAAGCAAAGGGCTATATTGTGGTGGAAGAAGTTATGAATAGCCTGAAACGTCCTTCTTCAGACAGGATAAAGGATAAGGACAGAGACAAAGCCGAAGGCAATCAGAAGAAGAACGGTGGGAATAATGATCGTTCAAAGGGGGGGTTCTAAGAGATATAACAACAATTGGAGTCAGGGAGGAGGTCGTCCGCCTGTTCCAGACTAGAAGATGAACCAAATGTACACTCAATTGAACATTAATCGGGCCACCATTTTAGACCAGATCAAAGATCAGCCATATTTTGAACCACCTCGTGACAATCTTAAACCCATATCTGGTAATTCTAGTAACTACTGTGATTATCATCAGGCATCTGGGCATGAAACTAATGAATGTAAGAGTTTGAAGGAGTTCATTGAGAGAAAGGTCCAAAGTGGTACATTGGTTCAGTACGTGGCTGGAATAGAGCCTCAATGAGAGCAGCAGAGGGATAGGAGGTCTGTTCAGGCTATCCAACCAGTTCCACTTATGTAGCCAGCTCCTAATCCGCCAGTAAGACATGTGGTTGATGTAATTACTAGGGGTACTTCTGACAAGGTCATCGGGAAGAAGCATCGAGGATATCTGGATTCCGTTATGTCAATGGCGGGTACACTCCCGAAGACTGAAAGACCTTATCCAGGTACGGTAATTTCTTTTATCGATGAGGATTACCCTTCGAACCCCATGAAGGGGCGCTGGTGATCATTGTACAAGTGGGTTCGGTGGATATGAAGAGGATGATGATAGACAATGGGTCTTCTGTGGATATTTTGTATGCACATGCTTACTAGAGGATGCATCTGGATGGACAAAAGATGGAAGTCGGGTAGGAGGCCTCTTTATATGGCTTTAGCAACGATCCAGTCAAAGTAGCAGGGACTATTGAGCTGCCAGTCGTCTTTGGTATAGTTACACAACAGGTAGAAATAATGTGTAAATTTTATGTTATGCATGTAGATTCGGCTTACAACGCCATTCTAGAGAGACCCACCTTGACTGCTCTTCAAGTCGTGACGTCAATTCCCCACTTTAAAATCAAATTCCCGACGTCTCATAGAGTTGGTGAAGTGGCTGGGGATCTGGATTTGGGTAGGCGATGTTACTGGAATGCAGTGATTGCTTCGGGGGTAGGGGTCAGTAAGCAAACGCAGGCTATGGCTATTGAGATAGAGCCCTTTACTGAGAGCAGTTCAGAACAGTTGGTCATGCCGACTGGAGAGACTGAGGAATTCGAGTTGATTCCGGGGAAGAAGGACAAGATTATGAAGAGAGGTTCAGGTCTGCCGGAACCTCTCCGGACGAACCTCATAGAACTACTTAGATGTTATGCTGACATCTTCTCCTGGGTGCCTAGTGATATGCCCAGGGTGAGTAGAAAGGTTGCAGAGCATCAGTTACATGTGGATCCAGAGAGAAAGCCAGTTCGACAAAAAAGGCGGATATTTACACCAGAGCGGCAAAGGATTATTGATGAAGAAATTATAAAGTTACTGGCTGCAGATTTCATATTCGAGATAGACTATCCGGAGTGGATGGCAAATGTGGTGTTGGTCCAGAAGCAGAACGGCAAGTGGCGAGTTTGCATAGATTACAAAGACCTAAATAAAGCTTGCCCGAAGGACTTTTATCCTTTGCCTCACATCGACCAGCTCATTGACGCGACTTCAGGGTATGTCTTGCTTAGTTTTATGGATGCTTTTTCTGGTTATCACCAAATTTTTATGTGTAAAAAGGATATACCAAAGACGGCGTTCATTACGCATCATTCGGTATATGCTTATAAGAAGATGACGTTTGGTTTGATAAATGTGGGGGCCACCTACCAAAGGATGATGAACTTCTTCTTCACGAGGCAGCTGGGGAGAAATATGGAGGTTTACGTCGATGATATAATCGTAAAGAGCATGACAGTGCAATGACATTTGAATGATTTAGAAGAGTGTTTCCAAATAGTTAGTCATTACAACCTGAAGCTGAATCCTACCAAATGTACCTTCGGTTTAGGTGCAGGTAAATTTTTAGGTTATCTGGTTAACAAGCAGGGTATCGAAGCCAATCCAGAAAAGATCCAGGCTATTCTGAACATGAAGACTCCTCACTATTTTAAAGATGTTTAATGTTTAACAGGGAGAATTACAGCTTTGAGGAGGTTCGTGTCTAAATTGGCATAAAGATGTTTGTCGTTCTTTGATACGTTGAAAGGGCCAAAGAATGCAAAGACGTTCTAGTGGACTTCGAAATATGAAGATGCCTTCCAAGGAATAAAGAAGTATCTGTCTTCGGCACCTTTGTTGGTGAAGCCCGCTCCTGCTGAACCGTTATACTTGTATTTGGCAGCTAGTTCGTTGGCGGTGGGAGCAGTTTTGGTGCGTAAAATTGGGGGTAAGTAGCACCCAATTTACTATGTAAGCCATGTCCTTAGGGATGCTGAAACAAAGTATCCAAACCTTGAGAAATTTGCCTTTGCTTTGATAATAGCTAGTCGAAAGCTTAGGCAATATTTTTAAGGTCGGTTGTTAGTAATATACACAGATCAGCCTTTGAAGAAGGTTCTAGGCAAGCCTGAGGTTTCGGGGAGACTTGCTGCTTGGATGATGGAGTTGTCTCAATTCTTCATAGAATATCATCCTCAGACGGCTACTAAAGGGCAAGCTTTGGCTGATTTTGTGGTCGAGTGTTCATTTTCTGAAGCTGATGATAGTTTAGGAGAAGCTGAAGAGTCTGACAGAGCAGTTGCAATACTTCAACAGAAGCAGAGTTCGTGGACGCTGTATTCAGATGGATCTTCTACTTCGGACTTCAGTGGAGCAGGAATCATTTTGACAAGTCTGTAGGGATTCAAAGTGCAGTAGGTTATCAGGTTCGGGTTTAGAGCAATGAACAATGAGGCAGAGTATGAAGCAGTGCTAGCAGGATTACGACTGGCAAAGAGTCTTGAGGTTCAGAGATTAATCATTTACAGTGACTCACAGTTGGTCGTTAAGCAGATTTCAGGGGAATATGAAGCTCGAGGTTCAAGAATGATCAAGTATCTAGCAGAGTTGAAAGATCGGCTTCAATATTTCCTTTCTTATGAGTTTCAAGGGGTTGATCGCAATGACAATTTTATTGCCGATGCGTTGTCAAAGCTAGCTACTACGGATGCAAGTACTTTTGATGGATCGGTGTATTTGGAGATTCTATAAAAACCTAGTATCCAGCATGAATCAGTAATGTGTGTCGAGCATTTTAACATTTTAAAGCCTTTGAATCATCAGATGAGCTTCTTTGGGGTTTAGCCACAGGGGCAGATAATTCTTCTTCAGACCTTGAGACCTCTGAAGTAGCAAAATAACTCCTCGACTTCAACAGTGGGAGATCTAGTTTCTTCAGATTTAGACCCTTCCTTATCAGCAGAATGGCTACTTGAGAATTCATTCATAGAGTTTTCAGTTCTCTTTTCTTCTTCTGAATCTACTCTTTTCTCTTCAACAGATAGACTTCTTTGGGGAACTGATTTTGACTTCTTCATCACCTTTGCTTTCTTCTAGAATGGCCTTTCAGACTTGGATTCTGGAATGATTGAATCCTTATTGTGTGATAGCTTCTCCTCCATATCATTTGCCTTCCTCTTCTTAGTAGTGCTCTTATTACTGCTGCCATATGTCACTAGCCTTTTGTTTTTCATTGGATTCTTCTTCCAGTTATCAAACAATTTTGGGGACAACACCTTCTGACTGTTTAGAACTTCACCCTCACCATCCTTAATTTTATTCTTCAGCTTCTTCTTGAGAATGATGCTTAGAAATCTCCCATGAAAAACCTTTGTAAGTGGTTTTTCTGTTGACTTCTAATTTTTCGCCTTGTCTAGCCACTCAGACATTAAGTCTAACAGTATGACACCAAAATTGATTTGCTTTTTGAGAACAATGGCAGTCATGATTCTCAGTTAATGATCACTTACTGTATCATGAGCAGTATCTTTGCTCAGCATACATTTCCCTACTATCTCAGCAAGAAACTCGTATTCTTCAGGAAACTCCTTCTTCTTCATATTCTTCAAAATAGGGTTTCTTTTGTAGCGCATAGCTTTCTTCCCTTCTTCAATGTTGACCTCTTCAAGGTTCTTCAGACCTGAGTCTGGAAGACCTATAGCACAGATTAATGTTTGTAGGCTTTAACTTCAGGATCTGGCCTTTGACCTTAGTTGATAGAGTTCTAGAACTCGTAGTCGCATTTGAGCAGAACTCTCTCACCAGGTTTGAGCAGATTTGGGTGCTTGATTCTAGGCATTCAGAGAATTTGTCCTTCTTTACCGACTGAAGAATATCTCTGAACTTCTTCTCAGATTTCTCGAACTTCTTAGTTCTGAGTTGAATACCAGTGATTATACGCACATCTTACATTTGAAGAGTTATGGAATTCTGGGTTTATGTCTTTGTGATAGTATTGTGAGATATCAGGAAGCGAATTGGGGATAGATGGCTATTTGAGAGGATTTGACAGTTTAGAGGTGTTTAGGTTTTGGCTTGAGAAAAGAGTGTATAGATTAGACAGGCTTGCAGCTTTTGATGAACTCTCAAAAGTATAAATGCCATTTATTTGAATTTTCCCTCGTGTAATTGTTCCCTCCACGTTTCTTAGTGGGACAGTTGTAAGACTCTGATAAGTCACAATCTGTAACTTCTTCTAACACATCAGTTTATCATATTTGACTTATCTTCAGTTGACTATTGACTTCTTCAGTTCGTGGAGTGGCCTTATGACTTAGCTTAGTACTCCACGACTTCTTAAACTGATCTACAGCCTTTGTGCCTTCTTCGATGGTCATAGTCTGTGGGTATGCTTCAATAGACAACTTCTTCATTAGACTTCAAGAGAGTGACAATACTCATTTTTAGTTTGTATTCTTCTAAGGAGTTACTGCTTGCTTTAGCAGAGATTCTTGTGATGCCAGTTAATTTCTGCATTTCTTCAGGGTTAAGGTTACTCAGGAAGGGCCAACCTCTTAGTCCAAGACTAAGGGTCAGGTTTGTCTCTAAGGCGCTTATTAGATGAAGAGCTTTATAAGTATAGTGGCTATAATGACATAACATTGGTCTTTTCTGCTAGAGAGTTCACTTACCAACTCTGGATACTCTTTGATGTTGGTGCTGCAATCATGGTGTCATCATGTTCTTACACTACGATCACTTAGACTGATCGAAAGTACTCCATGATTTGAGTGGTTGGTTGATATGGTTATCAGTAGCACGTTTTAGAACGTTACTGCTGACTATGGATCTTCATTTGGTTCATCAGTCATAGAGTTTTGGGACTCTTTAACTAGGACATTTCTGTTTTGGGTTAGCTCTTGTCTCTATGATCTTGACAGGAGTGGTCTTGATATTTGTGGAGTGGTCAACAGACATGTACCATGGTTGACCTATCATTCAAGCTTATCTCAAATCTTCTTGCAAGTATTCCACTTCTTCATTTTGCTCCCTAAGCTTTACCATCTTCATCATTTGCATCCAGAATTTCCTCAGACCGATCAACAACTTCAGGAGAAAATCATCATGAATGAGTAAACCTAAATGAGTCATAGGAAGGTATCATCAGAACTTATCACTCCACGATTGTTGACAAGACTACGAACATAGTCTTTCTCATTCAGGCTTCAGTATCTTTTGCCCTCGTGAAGGTATTGTTCAGTGGTGCATTCTTCATCATTAGTTTGATGACCCTTTGATATGAACTTCCTAGATGTTCCCTTTGGAATGATATGCTTTGCATGGATAAAACCAGTAGATCTCTTTTATCTTGGTATGAATAGCCTGCTTTCATATGAAGATCATCAATTATGTGACTCTTCATTAATGGGGACTCAGCAAGTCTTCAAGAACAGTCTTTGATTTTTTGTTCAGGCTGAGATACCGTTACAGCATCCACCTCTGATGGGTTGGCAAGTCTGAACTCTACGATCGGTAGTGACTCTACGATCGACATGAGTGAAAACTTCTTTGATTTATGGCTGTGTTTTCCCTTCTTAAGCAGTTGGCCTTATAGCTGGTTGAATCCTTGTGGCTGAAGCTATCTGCTTCAGTATTCCTTGTGTGGTCAAATAGCCCAAGTACCTGCAGGTTAGGTAAATTTCTATTTTTGGTACCCATGATCGTTTGGGTCCTGCTAGATTAGTTTCCTCAAAATCCCAATTTCTCATATTCTTGAATTTACATCACATTAGTATCAACAATCATATTTATCATATATCGGATTTGGATATAACATTTATGATGCAAGATGATGAGTGTGTGAATGATTAAGCAATTTGATGTGACACTCTTTTTCTTTGATGGTTTCACCCTTTGCTTGGTTATGTTCATAGATTTTGAATGTTTTCAGAGTTTGAATTAACTTTATTGCTTATTTGTATCTGGTTGATTCATGGAGATGATCAGTTTTTAAGAATCTTCAAGATACTCCTCTAGTGTTGATTATACTCTATATTTTATCAAAAACACATAACATTGGATTTGTGTATATTTGCATACATACCGATCCTTCAGCAAGAGTTAATCCACTTAAGCTTCATAGGATTTAGATTAACTTACGATATACTCCAGACTTCTTTCAAGATGTTATCTTCAACTTGAACTTGAGTGGTGAGAGAGTTTGTTGACAATTAAGTTTCCAACCTAATGTACTCTCTCTCTTCCCCTTTTCAGGAAGAGTATGGTCTCTTGATAGAGTATTGTTGTAGTACATAAGGTGATGCAACATAATGTTCATGTACGTGTTAATGAGGAACCGTTCCTTTACATTGTAAGTTTCTTGACAGCCATTTGTCTTGCTAGAATGATGTTAGGCATTGATGTTCAAATCTTTACATTCATTGCTGACAGCTTGTTGCTCTATTTAACCTTAGATCAATCAGGCATCGTCTTGGAGTTGACAACATAGGAAAGTCTTGGCAGCTTTAGTTCTTTGATAATCTTAAGTCTCAAGGTTCAGATCCAATTGATTAGCCAAGTACATATTGAAAGAAATTTCCTTTCTTATCTGGATAGACATTTCATTGCATATATAGGCCTTTCATCTTTCAGAACAGTGGATGACAGACTCTTTACTTTTGATGTTTTTTGACTTCTCATCACTGGTCTGCAGACTGCTAATTTATTTTGGACACGAATTGGTCTTGTTGCTACATTAATTTAGAACTGGGACCAATCTGAGCAGCTTCAGGTGAATAAGCACATTTACCTGTATGCATAATTTCCAGCGTGTGAGCTTATCTGTAATCACAAGCAACTTACTACTAAACAAAGTTTAGAACATGGTTTGTGCCTAGGATCAGACTCAAAGCGTTAACTTTAGAATATAAAATGAGAACCTGCTTTGATACCAATTGTTAGTTCCCAGAGGGCACACAATAGATCTAGAAGGGGGGGGGTTGAATAGATTCTTTTCATTTTCAAAAATCTTTTTCATTTTAGTTTACATTGCTAAGTAATTAGCAGATGACAAACTTAAGAATTATTTCAAACACAACGGAATAAGTTAAGGTTCCCCTTCATAGATATTATATTGACCACTTTTCCAGAGTTAGTTTATATGTAAGTAGTTGTCATATTCATAGCAGTTATAACAGTTATAGATACATAATGTAAATGACAGTATGTAAAAGACATAAGTAATTTTAATTGGTTCAGAGACTCAAGCTCCTAATCCACTATTCTGCTTCAACATGCAGGGATTCCACTAAGGAAGTCTTTACATCTTTGAATCACTAAGATTCCTTCAAGGCCAGCAGCCTTGGAACTTTAGTTCACTGAGAACTCTTCCAGTACAGCAGACTTGGAACTCTAGTTCATCAAGAACTCTTCAAGTCCAGCAGACTTGGAACTCTGTTTAGTCCCTATGACAAGGACCCCTCAGGTCCAGGCTTCTTGGTGATGTTGTTGTTGGTGATGAGCTGCTAAGATGACTTTAAGCTTGTTCATCCTTAATACATAGCAGCTTGTTGTGATCCTCTTTGGATTCTGCATCGACACTAGTGTTAGGTTTGTAATATTCATGAACGCGATCAAATTGCACAAAATAAGCGGAAACGTGTAAAATCAGAGTTTTAAAATTTTACAAACCATATACCCGGATCAACCTTTATGCACAATTATTAATTAAACGAAAAAGAAAGAACAAGAATCATACCCTTGAAGATCCGAGCTTCCTTAGGTACAAGTTCACCTCCAATCCTTTTCGCGTTCAACTTGAATCCACCGGGTTTGGTTCCTTCCTTTGATCAACATTAGCCACACAATTGTTTGGCCTCTAGAGGTGATCCACCAAGGAAGAAGAAGAATTTAAGAAGATGGGTATTTTACAAAACCCTAGTTTTCTATCTCTATAGAAAAGGCGTACTCTCCCAACTATTGGAAATACGTATTCACGTGTTGTGAAAGTGTCAACCACTTCACCCATAATAAGACTCCTTTTATTTATAGATGTGGGCAACCCTCCTTAACAATTAAGAAATTGAGTTTTATTTTAATTAATTAAATTCCTTTAATTAATTAGGCTCCCAATCTTATTAAGAATAATTAATTAAACTCTTTTAATTAATTGGCCACCTAATCTTATTAGGATATACGAGAGTACTTTTATTAATTAATTCCCAAACTCCTTTAGGAATTAAATAATAATAATAGTAATAATAATAATAAGACTCCTCTTATTAATTTATATTTAATATTTTCAAAATATTAAATAATAAATATTAAGCTATTTAATTTATTCTATCACCATAGATTAAATTAAATATACTTAATTTATTATTACAATTATGTCATTACTTTCTTAAATAATTATTCTTTCTTTTATGGTGTGACACTTTAGGTTCTCCATATTAAACCGGTTGTGAATAAATCAATTAGAACAATTCTAATCTTATTTAAATAAATAAATTAAACTAATAATTTATTTAAATAAATAATATTTATTCTACAATAGGGATAAGCCTCCCTAGCGATTAACGACTTTCTAGATAATATAGATTTCAACATTAATCATAAAAAAACCTTTGAGTAAATTGTTACCGTACAATTCAATCCTTCCACCATACAATATCCCAATTAAATATAAGACATGGAATTACTGTCAAGTCTTATTTTATTTAATTATATGTATTTCGACTCTTAATTGCACAACCCCAAATAATACAAATTAGAAACACCTTTCTAATTTCATTCTGCCTTGGCCAAGGACTATTAGGTTGTCATTTATCGAATCACATAGGACATTTGTCTTCTTTTACTAGAACTGATAGATTCTTTATTGATCATACATTATCTCCATATACAACTTATTATACCCAAGCATACCCTTTTATAAACCCTAAGGGTCTTAAGGAATAAGTCAAAGTATAACTCATCATACACAAGATACTATGATGATCTCAAGTCCAAGGATCACTTGTACTACTATCACTACAGGAATTCCTATTGACAGGTAAGTAAAACTCCATTAGGTATTCTTTAGCGAGCCACGTTTAGTGAACTTATTCTCCAATAAGCACCTATATACTTGCTTTAGTGTCTCCATAAAATGATCATGAGATCAACCATCCTCATCCAATGAGCAAGCAACATATGTACCAATCTATCCGGATTCACTAATCTCCAATTTAGTAATCCAACGATTGGGAACTATTTTAGTTTTATGCTTTCTAAGAATTTAGATCTCATTAGAATGATCATCATCATTATTCTAAAAGCATTGCTTAAAACTATGGGTTTAGCACATATTATAAAACAGCATCATGTAGATAATTAAAAGCCTTTAATAAATTAATACTTTTTTATTAATAAATAAATAAGTTGTTACAAAGTATATGCTTTATCATCAAACATGATTGGCTTGTGTGCATACTACTTTCAATCTCCCACTTGCACTAAAGCCAATCGCCATGGTATCTCATACCCTTCTTCTCTAAGTGACGATTATCCTGTTGTTGGATAAGCTTTAGTAAATGGATATGTAATATTGTTCCTGAGAGTCCACTATCTCTATAGTGATTTCCCATCTTTCAATGATTCTTATAATCAAATGAAAGTGCCACAACACATGTTTAGATCCAAGATGAGACTTAGGAACTATTCCAAGTTCTGTAATGAACTTTTCATCCAAACAATCAACTTGCAGCTTCATTTATAGCTATATACTTTGTCTTTATCACTAAACTAGCAACCTTTTGCTGTTTGGAACCTTTCCAATTTCACTGTACCACCATTCAAGGTAATACTTTACCTTAAAGTGGATTTTTTGTCGTCTTGGTCTGTTTAAAAAATTTGAGTCTGTTAAGCCCTCTAGTTTTAATTCAGACCCACCATGAATATGATCACATCCTTAGTGTCGGTAAAGTACTTTAAGATATTTTTCACTGTCTTATAGTGTTCTTCTCCAGAATATGACTGATCATCATCAGGTCTTGTATATTTCATTGCATACATGATAGTTACTCATGCGATCTCTTTTTTAGGAGTCTATGGAGAATATTAAGAGAGATACACTCCGTGGCTCATCAACATGAGACATCCCATGGAGTTTGCCATGCTAAACAACTTTAGCATCAAATGAATATACGTTCCTTGGGTTAAGCTGAGCATCCTTTTAAATCTATTCATATAGATTTATATCCCCAATTACGATACTCATCCCAAATCATTCATGGAGAAATGTTTAGACAACTTTATCTTTACTAATTATAGCATTGGTATGTCATTCTTTATCCGTAGTATATCAACATATAATACTAGAAATGTCACGACGCTCCCACTGATCCTTTTGTACACACTAGGTTCATTCTTATTTTTTTTGATAAAATCAAACTCTTTTTATTGTCTCATCAAAACGAATGTTCCATATTTGAGAAGATTTCTTCAATCCAATTCTCAGAGTGTCTACAACTCTTACCTCATCGTATGTAACTGGATCATCATCTTCTATGATGTGTACCTCATCATCATCATCTATGATGAATCCATACCTCCCAGGTATCTTTGGTACAATTCGAGACTTACGATTCGGTTGTGGTACAATAGGGCTATCTACAGGTTTCTCTTATTTGACTTATAGTGTTTTGTGGTTCTTGAACTCTTCAAGATCTATTATCCTCCCACTAGCCCCTTTAATGATAAATGTCTTTATCTTAGAAGGCAGCATGTTTCTCAACAAACACCTTTTGCTAAGTAGGATTATAGAACATATGCTCCAAACTTACTTTAGGATGTCCCACAAATCTGTACTTGTCAAATTTTGTCCCAAGCTTATCCTTTGAAACCTTTTCACATAAGTTGGACAACCCCTTATCTTAACATACTTAAGATTAGGAATCCTCCATGTCCATAACTTTTATGGAGTCTTGGGGCCGGATTTTGAGGTTACCTTTTCGTAGATATGCAGCCATTTCTAGGACATGATCCTAGAAGAATACTGGAATGTCGGTAAAATTATTATGGACCGTACCATGTCCAACAAGGTACGATTTTTCCTTTCAGATACATCAATCAATTATTACGTATCAGGAGGCGTCCATTATGAGAAAACCATTTGAGATGATCTAGAAACTTATTGCACAAGTATTTATTCCTTGATCTAATTAAAGAATCTTAATACTTTGCCAATTTGTTTCACTTCTGAATTCTTTGAACCTTTCAAATAATTCACACTTGTATTTCAGCAAATACATATATTCAACTCTTTGAATGATCATCTCCTTTTCATATACTAGTTTGTTCAATTTGTAAAATTATTTTCACGTAAGTCAAGTATACAAAATCCATATTATTATTATAAATAGAACAACAATTGTTCTTAATTATAATACCAAATTTCATTGTCCAAAAACAAAATGAAAATAATGTTTCTAACGAGAACTGGAATACAATAACAACTTATTGACTTAATAGATTTGCCCGTAGGCAATGCTAAACTATAAGTTTCTATGGCTAATGCAGCAACCTTTGCTTCATTTCCCACACATAGGATTACTTATCTATGTTCAGCTTACCACTTCTGCTTGGTCCCTTCATAAATCTATATTTATGATAACCAAAGTCGGTATCCAATACCCAAGTAGAACCTTGACTTAAAGAAAATTTTATTTTAAATCATGAACAAATTTGTATTTGTAATCGAAACTTCACTAAGCTTTTTTGGTTAGCCTCTGCAAGATGCTTCTCGCAGTTTCTTTCCAGTGTCCAGGCTTATTGTAGTGGAAGCAAACTCCTTTGCTATCCGTATTAGTTTTGTTCTTATTATCCTTTATTTTTGCCTTTTCTATTTACCTTCTTAGAATAGTTCTTCTTTTCAGAAGATCCTTTAGCCCCTACCAGTAAGACATGGTCTTTCTTGGTTGGATAGTGACTCTCAATATTTTTCAACATGTTAAGCAAATCAGCGAGGCTGATATCTAGCTTGTTCATATGAAAAATTCACAACAATTGTGAAAGGAGTCCGGGAGTGAGTGCAAGATCAAATCTTGGCTCAACTCTCCATCCATGACAAAATCCATTGTCCTAATTGTTCAATCAAATTGATCATGTTTAGGACATGTGCCTGTACTATAGTGTCATTGGCATTCTAGATCGGAAGAGCTCCTTAGATATCTGATATCTATCAGTCCTACTTTCCTCACCATCAACTGCTTGACATGCAGGAGTATAGTAGGAGCATCCATAGTTTCATGCTAACACTGAAGCTCGTTACTCATGGATGCGAGCACGATGCATTGAGCCAACCATGCATCATCTTGCCACTTTCTAAAAGTAGCAATCTCTTCCTCAGAGGCATTGTCTGCAACCATTGCAGGGATAGGCGTATTAAGGACATAAGATAACTTTTCAGCCGTGAGAACTATTCTCAAATTCATTAACTAATCCGTTTAATACGGTCCGGTTAAATAACATCTAATATGTTTCGCAGTGATAGTAATTTAGACATTGTAAAATTCTATAAATGAATTTGTAATTAACAACATTTTAACATACATTCTTTTATTAAGTACCAAAATAAATTAGGTCTTATTTTAAATTGGTATCTCCCACTATTTTTTTCAAACTATATTACCCTCAATATATAGTTCGGCAATATCTAATTAAAGATATGCTAGTGAGAATAAGGATTCCATTTCAAATGTATATAGCCTTGTGTGTGCACAATAAATTATATATAAATAAATAGGTAGACAACTCTTGTCAATTACATCAACTATGTAACTCCTTTTATTTTGCCTCTTTAATCATAATGGTCAAGTGTGTGCACATCCGAACTAAAATGATTTAAGTTAAGTCAGACCTAGCATTTCTATATAAGTGAAGAGAAAACTACAGCCCTTGTGTGTGCACAACAAAGCAGTAATGTTCAATTCCTTATAAACATCATATGTAATAAAAATAACATCTTAAATATTTAATACTTGCCTTGTGTGTGCACAACAAACTCATATTAAATATTCAATACTCTATTGTTTCTATCATGCTAGAAGGCGACGTTCGATTTTTTAAATATCTTTGAACGTTACAACTTAATATAAAATATTTGAGGGATTTGTTATTAATTTGTCTCATCTTGTTTAGCGCGCATGCACACACATATATATAAAATACGCGTCATATTAATTAACATGCGAAGCATATTTGCATAATATATAATATATATATAGTATAACCATGCACATATAGAATACTATATCCTACCTGGATTGATTATGGACTTTTATTCTAGTTTAGTGAACCAAAAGGTCAAACCCTAGGGGTGCAATATTTAAATATAACTATTACATTTAAACCCGAGCTCCATTACAAACGGGTCTTCAAGCGCTCCTTGATCTTTGATCTCCAATTCTTCAAAATTAATTCTAACTATTCCTATTACAAAACTATTTAAAATAAATAGAAACCTTGATCAGCAGTCAAGGGGAAGTACATACGAGGGAGATAGAATTTACATTAAGAAAAATTAAAGAGGACGAGGTACGCAGACCCTATTTAATAAAATACATACATTCATGCATCCAACTAAAATAAAATCCAATCACATTGGTCAATAGTCCATAATCAATCTCATTTATTATCATACACATCACCATATGCATCAATAAATAACATTCATCTTATGAATAATAAACATTCAATATATATATATATATATATATATATATATATATATTGATATCATTTAATGGGCAAATTTAGTTAACATAAAATTTATTTTTGAATCAAAATAAACTCTTTTATTTTAATCCAAATTTAAATCAAAATAAAACTATTTTATTTTAATTTATCCAATTTTGAATAAAATAAACTATTTTATTTTAATCAAAATAAACTCCTTTATTTTAATTAATCATGGAATCCAATTCCAAAAAAAAAATTATTTATTAAAGGAAACACGTATTCTCTTTCCTATTCACAAATAAACTCCTTTATTTTGAATAATATGAAATCTTATTTCATGTCTAAATAAATTCTTTTATTTAAGAAAACATGGAATCCAATTTCAACTCCAATTAGTTATCATGGAATCCAATTCCAACTCTAATTAGTTAGCATGAAATTCTAATTTTAAAATTAAAATAAACCTTTTATTTTAATTATAAAATTATTAAGAATATTATATATATATATATATATATATATATAATATTACGGTAATTATATATATATTATGGTAGTATTATATATATAATTCACAAATCTTTTGCAATTCCATGATTCACGTGGCTGGAAACATGACTCAAGTGGCTGAAGCAACAAGATTTAGTTTAGTTAATATATATATATATATATATATATATATATATATATATATATTATGTAAATCATATAAACTCACTGCAATCCAAAAGTGATTCAAGAGAATCATCCTGGAAAGTAATAGCCTCTCATGTGTCACAAAATCATGGAATTGTCCTTGAATAATGCAAAGGACGGAAGCAAAAAAAATAAAATCGGAAATACCAATTTTAAAAAATAGCTTTCGTTTTTTTTTTTATAAAATAAATTTTATACAACAAAATTATGCCCAATTAAATTGTTCTAAACTCATATCAATATACATATCAAATTAAAATAATTAATAATTTACATAAAGGTTTGGCTCTGATGCCACTGTTAGGTTTGTAATATTCATGAACGCAATCAAATTGCACAAAATAAGCAAAAACGTGTAAAATCAGAGTTTTAAAATTTTACAAACCATATACCCGGATCAACCTTTATGCACAATTATTAATTAAACGAAAAAGAAAGAACAAGAATCATACCCTTGAAGATCCGAGCTTCCTCAGGTACAAGTTTACTTCCAATCCTTTTCACGTTCAACTTGAATCCACCGGGTTTGGTTCCTTCCTTTAATCAACGTTAGCCACCCAATTGTTTGGCCTCTAGAGGTGATCCTCCAAGGAAGAAGAAGAATTCAAGAAGATTGGTATTTTACAAAACCCTAGTTTTCTATCTCTATAGAAAAGGCGTACTCTCCCAACTATTGGAATTACGTATTCACGTGTTATGAAAGTGTCAATCACTTCACCCATAATAAGACTCCTCTTATTTATAGATGTGGGCAACCCTCCTTAACAATTAAGAAATTGAGTTTTATTTTAATTAATTAAATTCCTTTAATTAATTAGGCTCCCAATCTTATTAGGAATAATTAATTAAACTCTTTTAATTAATTGGCCACCTAATCTTATTAGGATATACGAGAGTACTTTTATTAATTAATTCTCAAACTCCTTTAGAAATTAAATAATAATAATAGTAATAATAATAATAAGACTCCTCTTATTAATTTATATTTAATATTTCTAAAATATTAAATAATAAATATTAAGCTATTTAATTTATTCTATCACCATAGATTAAATTAAATATACTTAATTTATTATTACGATTATGTCATTACCTTCTTAAATAATTATTCTTCCTTTTATGGTGTGACCCTTTAGGTTCTCCATATTAAACCGGTTGTGAATAAATCAATTAGAACAATTCTAATCTTATTTAAATAAATAAATTAAACTAATAATTTATTTAAATAAATAATATTTATTCTACAATAAGGATAAGCCTCCCTAGCGATTAACGACTTTCCAGATACTATAGATTTCAACAGTAATCATAAAAAAACCATTGAGTAAATAGTTACCGTACAATTCAATCATTCCACCATACAATATCCCAATTAAATATAAGACATGGAATTACTGTCAAGTCTTATTTTATTTAATTATATGTATTTCGACTCTTAAATGCACAACCCCAAATAATGCAAATTAGAAACACCTTTCTAATTTCATTTTGCCTTGGCCAATGACTACTGGGTTGTCATTTATCAAATCACATAGGATATTTCTCTTCTTTTACTAGAACTGGTAGATTCTTTATTGATCATACATTATCTCCATGTACAACTTATTATACCCAAGCATACCCTTTGATAAACCCTAAGGGTCTTAAGGAATAAGTCAAAGTATAACTCATCATACACAAGATACTATGATGATCTCAAGTCCAAGGATCACTTGTACTACTATCACTACAGGAATTCCTATTGACAGGTAAGTAAAACTCCATTAGGTATTCCTTAGCGAGCCACGTTCAATGAACTTATTCTCTAATAAGCACCTACATACTTGCTTTAGTGTCTCCACACAAATGATCATGAGATCAATCATCCTCATCCAATGAGCAAGCAACGTATGTACCAATCTATCCGGATTCACTAATTCCCAATTTAGTAATCCAACGATTGGGAACTATTTTAGTTTTAAGCTTTCTAAGAATTTAGATCTCATTAGAATGATCATCATCATTATTCTAAAAGCATTGCTTAAAACTATGGGTTTATCACATATTATAAAACAAAATCATGTAGATAATTAAAAGTCTTTAATAAATTAATATTTTTTATTAATAAATGAATAAGATTGTTACAAAGTATATGCTTTATCATCAAACATGATTGGCTTGTGTGCATACTTCTTTCTACTAGATCACTATTGGACAGACTGTTAGGTTGTTCATGAAGCTCGTTTTCTTTGAGTAAGTAACAATTTGTCACTCCTTCTTTGGTGCAGCTGATCTTTATCTGATCTCAGCTTGCACACCTTCACCACTTGAGGTTTTCTAAGTCTTTGCACTTTTGGTAGACTCCGTCTGACATTTAGCATCCCCTGAAACTTGGTTGGCTTGTTTCTGTTCTTCTTCAGCTCTTGGTGGTTCATGGTGATTCGTAAAATGGCTCTTTGAATCTTCTCTTTGATATGACAATCTTCTGAATGTTATCTTCTTAGCCTTCTCAGCTCTAAGCTTAGCTGACATTCTTAATGACATTCTCATTGTTGTTGAGTGAAGCCTTTTTCTATTAAAGCTCTTCTCTTATCTTGCTTCACTTCTACTTTCATAGTCTCACTGCCACTGAGACATTTTCTATTTAGATCTGTAGAACTCGTAGAGTCAACAACTTATCAAAACTAATAACTCTTCTACATTCAAGCTTTAGTTGTTAAATATCATTCTAAAAGTTTCCCATTGGACTATAGCCGTTAGAAGCTATTTGAATTGATTCGCAGATCTTGAGTTATTTGTTGCAGACTGCTGATGTGACGTGACAACCTCTTCTTTACTTTTCTAACACTGCAATCTACTATTTCGTCTACCACATCAGAGATGTCACTTTACTGCTTCCGGCTGGTAGTCACCTTTATTTCTTCTTTCTGATTCCTCGATGAGAACATCAGGAGTTGTCCTTCTGCATCGATTCTTTCAATCAATAACTTTTAAATGCCAATTTTGTATTGAGACGTTGCCAAGGCTTCAATACTCAGATGACAGAATTCTACGATTTTGATGTAGATGACCTTGAACTTGATCGTAGTTAGTCTGTTGAATATTGGTCGTTGACTGATTGAGACAACACTACGATTCTGAGAGAGTTCTTTGGATTTGTAATGTAGAACCACTATTCCTTCACTCGTGCAGTGCTTCAATACTTCTGCTTGCCTTGACTTGCATTAGACACTCATAACTTGTTTTAATGCTCTGGTCCTCCTGAACTTCAAGACTCATCTGATTGGTCATGCTCATCTATCTTTCTCCTTATGATCTCCCGTTTACATATCATCAATAGTCTGACACATGTTTAATCTTCTTTGTCTATTCTTTAAAGGTTGGCCAATATCTTTGTATAAACCGCATCAGTTCCTGCTTCTCATCTGGCAAGCACTACGATCATAGTCATACCCAAGATCGTCATCTTTTGTTTATCTTGACAACTACTGCATTGCTGACATCCTTTTGTCAGTCATATTATCTGAAGTCTTCTTACTATTGCTTGTGGAAGACTTCCCTAAATGGCCTCACTTCTCAATCAGGATGTTTATTGAATTGGTGCTTCAATCTTCTGTTTGCTTGCAAGCCATTTGGTGAGTGCTCTCTGGCTTCCTTTAGATAGATTGCATCTTTATAGTTTTGTCCAGAAGCTTCATTCTTTGGATGCTTTGGGAGTGCTCATGTGTTGAGAATCGTATTATCACTACGATTCTTTCTTGGCGTTGTGAGCACTGATAGGCTTTGTCGAAGACTTTATTCTGCAGACTACGATCTAGCTTTGGTTCTGCAGACACTACGACTCCGAGAGCAGATTATACATCAGACTATGATTTCTGCCTTAACAATTGTTATCCTTGTCTGATCTAGCTTGACTACAATTTCTGCCTCTGATATGATCAGTAGACTCCATGACTTCAAGTATGGTCTACGATTCTTGACTTGGCTCGGCAGGTGCTTGGACCAACTCTACGATTATAAGTGAGGCCCTTCAAGGCATACTACGATTCTGTAGCAACTTTCTCAATACTCTACGATTCTGCCTTGGCTTCTGCAATCAATTGGCTGGCTTGATAGACTACGATTCTGTCTTGATAGTCTCCGAGTTCCTTGTCTCTTCTGGCAGACTTTGAGGGCTGGTGCAGTGCTCAACGATAAGACAAGTCTATCTATTACATCATATAAGATCAACCTAAAAAGCTTGATCTTTCTATATTTAGTCCTTGTATATCATGTTCTTTTGAAGGACTTTACAAAGCTGATTTATTCATGTAGAATCAACCTAACATATTTGATCATTTTAGTCTAAGTCATTGCACATATATTCCTATTATCTATTCAAGGACTTTACAGCTTATTTCAATGCAGACATATTTGCATATTCATTCATTAAGATCATAATCAAATCTTATATAAATAGGAATATCATTCTCATGCTTATTCCTAACACAATATAAACTTATTTAAGAGAAAAAGGTTTGATATACTTGATAACATCTTAACTATTCTCTTGAAACTGACAAAATAAAAAGGTAATTTAACCTTGTATTATTCATAAATGATGAGAATATAGTTTAGAATTCAGAGAACCTGTCCATATACGAAAAATCTCAGAATACTTGCTCAATAAAGAGTAAGATTTAGATACTTGCCTTGTTTGTAGGCTATTGTTAAGATTTCAGCTTAAGTGATGTGTTCTCACTGATCCTACACAATTATTTATATTTACAAGCATATTAGCCACATAGCCAAGTCAGATAGCTTGTATGTTAACATATCACATAATTTCAGTGATCAAGATTGTAGTTTAGATTCCTATATTTGAGATATTTTATACATTTTTCAAATACCTCATCCATGTTTTTACATTAGTCATTTTTCTCTTTAATAGGGTTTGACTTATTCCCAGTTCATAACCCTTATATGATTTGAGTTCATATTTCTCTTCTTCTTTCTTGTTATAAAGATACATTGCAACCTTCTTTATAATTTAGGTATTTCAAGGTGAATACGTAAGGTATTTCATGAATTGAGTATAGTTATGTATTATAATAGTAAAACTTTAGCTTCCATTTTGCTTTGCAAATTATAATGTTAAATTATTCATTTAAACTTATTGTATTTCTTAATTATGACCAAAACAGCCCTCTAAGGCTTTGCTAAACCCAATTTGATTTAATAATCCCAACATAAGATACCCACTCATGCTAGTTCTATTCTAGAGTTTGTTAACTCATTTATACAACATTTGAGTATCTTGTAGGTTCATTCATATCAACTAGTGTGCTAGGGCTAACATGTTTTAAGACTATACCCAAAATAGTCCCTTTCTATGTTATTTTTACTAAGTGCACCAAACAATTCCTTATTGTTCTTCTATGCCAGCAACCAAGCTTGGCTTGGCCCCATGAGGCTTAACTAAGCTTGGTGTGGCCACATTTGGCCTCACGACCCATTTGAACCTGTCTTTAGCCCCAACAGTCTCAACCCATAATACCACTTGTATTATCTTTGTAATATAATTACTAACTCATTTACATAGAATTGTAACTACATTATCATGCTTATGTACAAGCTTACCTAGACAATAAAATTGCATTCTATGTCTAATTCTTTAAATTTTATTTTCAACACCAACCGGCTATCCAAAATTGCCATAGCAGTTGCTTGTTGTGATCTACTGATGCCTAAAGGAAATAGCTCCACCTCCTTTTTCCAACCCATGTTCCTCTATGCTCAATGATTCTATAATATTTCATCACTAATACATTTATCTCTTAAAATAAAACTTGCAAGTTATAGTAATACCTATCGATACCAGCCCAAAACAAGATAAACCAATAAGATATCTAGTTGTTACATTCTGCTGCTGCTCTGAAACAACAACCCTTGCCTCATGCTTAATATGTTTTTAATTTACCCAATTCTTGATTCTTTTATCTTAAGTTTTTGGGTGTTATATAAGTGGTTTATTCATTATTAGAGTACATTAGTTGGGCAATCCTAACAATTTAGGGACATTAACTGAGAGTTTAAAAGAGAACCTTGACAATGTCAAGGATAGACACTGCTACTTCTACTACCATAGGCAGCAGCCCTGAGCTTAACATGGCCATTACTTTTCCTTACTTTCTAGTTCAGTCACCCTAAACACCTGGTATACTATAGGTAATGTGACTGTATAAAGCAATATCATGCCTGCTGTAGCAATTGAACATGATAAATGAGGCAACTGAAATGCCTAGATAACTGCTTGGCCTGACAGCCCAGTCAGTCCCTAGCCTCTTTCTTCTGCAAGATTTTTAACCATTGATTCTCTATATTACTTATGTTTTAACCCTAGAATTTTAAAGTTAACAAAGTGGCTTGACAAATAAAATACTAAGCATGTATCCTTGGCTTACCCACTGTTCAAACAGAGGCCTAAAGGACTAATATACAAAAATTCCAACTGTTAGTTTTAGCCTAAAAAGTGCACCTTGTTTGTATTTAATATGCTATAGCACTCTAGTCACCATCACATATAATTATAGAATTCAATTTTTCAGCTATAAGTTTGCCTCGTATCTGACTTTAAGTCAAAGCAGTCCACTTGGGACTTTTGTCAAACATGTGGTGTGCACAGTTTTGTGTTATCATATTCAAAGCTATTGGTTTATATCATAAACCCATATTATTATCCTTATTACTCCACAACCCAACCTATCTCCTTGTGCCTAAATTCAGTCCATAATAATATAGAAACAACATACCAGTCAATTTAATTCTATAACAGTTCACATAGCAAAAAAATCATTATCACAGTTATTCAGGTCTATTCCAGGCCTTTTAGGCAAGGTTTAACACTAAATAACCAAAACAACCTTTAAGTTTTCAACACAAGTGTTATCGCATCATGTACTTGCAATATAATAAATGATCATGATTAAAGGAACATATGTGACGCCCCCAAAATAGGTATACATCACCCATTATGAGTCGTCAAATACATGGTACAGAAACAAATACAACTTCATTAATACAATTGTCGTGCAAAATACGACAACATATATACTATGAGTTTAAATACAAATATTGTCAAATAGACAGTATTCAAACTCAAAAGGAGTCCTTATTACAATTATTATCACACTATTTTATAAAATAATGAGGACTGCTAACACAACTGACTGGAAACATCACTCTACACCCCGACTAGTTCCCGCTATAATCTCTCCTTCTAAGAAAAATGGAACAAAAAGGAAAAAGGGTGAGCTCACCCAGCCCAGTAAAGAATATTATGACTAAGATAATATACAACAAATTATCATTAGTCTTCAACAGAAAAAAATCTGATAGAATATAATAGACAACAAGTTTTAGATCAACAACTGCAGCGAAAACAACAATCCATTAGAAGAGTCAATTGAAGAATGAATTCTACTATCTTCTAATATTTAAAAGTACATCATCAATATTTTATCCCTGTAACATCAATCAATATACATCTTGAGTCAAATATTCATCTTTGCACTACAGGCCAAAGAGATATTCATTTGTATCACCAGTTGGTTATGTTTATATCAACACATGTTCATCTTTGCACTACGGGCCAAAGATATTCATCAGTTAATCATTCATCTTTGCACTACAGACCAAAAATATTCAGTAATATCATCATTTAGGACTGAGGATGATGAAAAATATCTTAAAAAAAACGAATCTAGAGAGACAAAAGAACAAATAATAGGGATTCGTACTACATTTTATCCAAGTTTAAAAATACTCCATAATAATCAATTGTGGAGCAGAATTCAAAAATAAAGATCAAAATATGGATACAATCAAAGATAGTAACCATAATAGATATCTTGGACAAAGAAAAGAAAATTTCATATTTCTATGAATAGTGCCGTATTCGTGAATAGTGCCGTATACGTGAATAGTGCCGTATACGTAAATAGTAATCCCGATACAAAAAGGTAGAAATTTCATAATAAAATTCATATCAATATTTTGGCATAATGATATTGAAGAAAATAATATTATTTACGAAGAAAATAACATCTCTTACCTCAAAAGAACAGTACTTCTGGCTGAAATATCAGGTATAAGGCTGAAGGAAACTTGTACTGAATAGCAACTCTCAAAGTATCTAAATACTCACAAAAATACGCTCGATAATATATATATATATATATATATATATATATATATATATATATATATATATATATATAGAGAAAAAAAACTTATTTCTGGTGTGATTTTCAATTCTAACTAAGCATCCTATTTATAGAAAAATGCTTAGAATGCCAAAGAAGACTAACCTGCTACCTGATGGCTTTACCTGCTGCTATTCACGCCCACCACTTTTAAAATAAAATTTCAACACATTTCTCACCAACCAAAAGTGGGGCCCACCAATTTTAGAAATTTCTAAATTTTTTTAAGTTTAAACAATAATCAATAACTTCAATAATTCATAATAAATAGGCCTTTATCAGAAAAATACGAATTTTATGTCCATTCCCTAGGAAATTTAATTCTCTACAACAGAAAATGTCTGAAATCCACATACGGATGATTTTTAATACATCCATTCTGACAAAATACTGATAAAACACCTCAGCATTAATTCTTTCATTTATATCCACATAAAATAAATATTTTCTTATCATATAAATCAATAATTAAGTATTCATAAATAATATTACAGAATCACAATTATGACAAACATGTCGTTCCTAGGAAAGAGGGGGCTTTCCGATAAGAATTTCTCCTTACTAGCGTGCAATTAGGTGACCAAACCTCTCTTTAGACAGAACTTCCTTAGACATTGCCAATAATGCTATCTAATAATATTATTCAAATAATATGAATTATTGATCCGATAATGAAGATACTGTGCAGTGATAATTATTGAAACAACAATAATATAAAATATCAACGTAGCAATTATTGAATCAATAAAATAAAATATTGAACAGTAAATAATGTAACAATTATTGAGTAGTGCCTTCTTACGTAAGAATTAATAATTCAACAATACTGTGCAATACCGTGTGCTTCTGTGCAACCACGCGTATTACTGTACTTTAACCATCGGGTATTCCAGCAGTATTAACGGTAACAACTACGCCATTATTTATAAAAACTCAAACTTGTCGTTTTCTTCATCCGACCATTTTTCGTTATGGGGCCTACAAATGGATGCGCCGTCGTACGAATATTCCCCGACAGTAAGAATATTCCACGACCAAATGAATATTCCCCGACAATATGGAATATTTTATAACCACTTGCTTATTTTGTAAAATTTGCACATTTCACCCATAACCACAGCATTATATCAAATTAACACCTTATTATTCACAATAATAAATAGATAAAATTCGATTTTATTTATAAAAAGTTGGGGTCTTACAACCTTCCCTCCTTATAAAATTTCATCCTCGAAATTGACGTACGTACCTGGTGTTTCGAAAAGGTGAGGATACCTAGTTTTTATTTCCGATCTAACTCCCAGGTTATTTCCTCAATAGCATGGTTCTTCTGCAAAACTTTAACTTGTGGTATAATATTGGTGCATAGGACATGCTCTTTCCTATCTAAGATCTTAACAGGTACCTCCTCGTACGTTAAATCTTCGGCTATCTCGTCTGGTTCTAACTCAATAATGTGGTTTGGGTCTTTCACATATTTACGAAGCACAGATATATGAAAAATATTATGAACACGAGACATGCTTAGAGGTAATGCGAGTCTATAGGCCACATTTTCTATTCGGTCAAGAATTTCAAATGGACCAACAAATTATGGATTGAGATTTTCTCTCTTCCCAAATCTTGTAACGCCCTTCCATGGTGCAATACGTAACAATACATGATCCCCAATATTAAATTCCACGTCCTTTCGATGAAGATCCGCATAACTCTTTTGTCGATCCTGTGACGCCCCCAAAATTAGGTATACATCACCCATCTTGGGTCGTCAGATACATAGTACAGAATACAAATACAACTGATTAATACAACTGTCGTGTACAATACGACAAAACATAAACTGTGAGTTTGAATACAAATATTATCTTCTAGAGAGTATTCATACTCAAAAGGAGTCCTCATTACATTTATTAACACACCATTACATAGAATAGTGAGGACTACTAACTAATACTATCATTCGGACCATCACTCCGTTCTCCGACTTGCCCCAGCTACGTTCTCATTTCCTGAAGAGAACAGTGAAAGAAAGGGTGAGCTCAACTAGCCCAGTAAGAAATATTATGACTAAGATAATGCAGAATAAATTATCATTAGCCTTCAACAATGTTAAACTGATAAAATATAATAGACATCAAGTTTAACTGTAGCGGAACAAGCAATCCATTAAAAGAGTCAAGTAGAAAATAAACTCTACTATCTTTTATGATTTAAAAAGTTTTTTCACACTGTGATCGCTGGGACTCAGCTTAATAAAATAATCCACATCATTGAATCACCCCTGCACTACGGCCAAGGATATTCATATATTCATTAATGGTCATGATCATGCCAACAACTGTCCATCAATGCACTACGGGCCAATGAGGACTTTTACCACATCATTTGTAACATTACGGTCATGATTATACCGAATAATCCCTGGTCATAATCATACCAAGTCCATCTATGCACTACAGGCCACAGATGACTTTCTACATTTTATAAACATGAGGATGATGACAATGATATAAGAATTCAATAAAACAAGTTCAAGAATTAATTTATCCAAGAATTAACAACGTCCAAATTGTCAACATGATACTGTATTGTGGAGTAAAATTCAAGAATGCTTAGAAGAATATTTTCTTGAAAAGATACTGGATGAAACGCAACTATCAAGGATATTCCACAAATTTCATGGAGTATAGAAGTCAAAACTTAACCAACTGAGTATAATAAAGAATGGAATAACAAAAGAAATCACCATGCATGCGATAGACCGCACAGACAGGTTATTCCAACAGAATAATAAATAATGGAACCAGGTCCGGCGTAAACGCATAGACAGGATATTCTGACAGAATAATAAATAATGGAACCAGGTCCGGCGTAAACGCACAGACAGGATATTCCGACAGAATAATAATAAAAACGAAACCAGGTCCGGTGTAAAACACACAAACAGGATGTTCCAACAGAATAATAAACGGAACCAGGTCCGGTGTAAAATACACAGACAGGATGTTCCAACAGAATAATAGAAGAATGTCACCAAGTATAGGGTAGACCGCGTATACTGGTTATTCCAACAGAATAATAACGAATGGAATAACAGAAGTTCTCTTCATGAATATTAAAGAAATAATATTCCCTACCTTAAAAGAACTGGATATTGGAAAAGTGATGTAGCAGAATACTTTTATTCTCTCTCTCTCTTATTCTCTCTATACTTTCTCTCTCTATAACTTGAATGAATTCGTGAAAAATAATGAAGCCCTAGGCCTCTATTTATAGAAAAACTGAGGGTGGCTCTTGGTCTTAACGAAGGGTCAAATGACTCGTGGTCTTAACGAAGAGTCAAATGACTCTTGGTAATATTGAAGGGACAACTACTATTGACGAAAGTAATTACTATTGACCAAGGTAAATACTATTGACGAAGGTAATTACTATTGACCAAGGTAAATACTATTGACGGAGGTAATTACTATTGACCAAGGTAAATACTATTGACGATGGTAATTAGTATTGACGACGGTAATTACTATTGACGAAGAGACTCTTAGATGATGACATATGGCCCCCCCATAAAATAACCAAACTTACCACAACGTCTCAATAATATAACATATTATACAGATGATAATATGACAATAATTTAAGAGATATGATGCAGCAATTACTGTAGCAATAATTGAGTATAGCTGAGTGACTTCTCACGTAAGCATCAATAATCAATACCGTGTGCTACTATGTAACCACGCGTATTACTGTATTTTTACTACCGAGTAGTTCAACAGTTTTAACAATTTTAACGGTAACACCTCAGCTGTTATTTTTATAGAAAGATAATTCTGTCGTTTTCTCAATCCGACAATAATTCCGTTGTGTGGTCCACCAATGATTGTGCCGTCGTACGAATATTCCCCGACAAAAAGAATATTCCCCGACCAAACGAATATTTTATAACAACTTGCTTACTTTGTAAAATTTATAAATATTACCCACAACTATAACATTATATCAAATTAACTCCATAATATTCAAAAATGATATTTATAGAAAATTCATCTTTATTTATAAAAGTTGGGGTCTTACAGATCCTGTGTCGTTTGTATACATTGTCGGATCATTTGGATCTTCTCTGTAGTTATGCGTACCAATTCTGGTCCCAACAACGTTGCTTTACCTATCTCGTCCTAGCATACTGGAGAACGACATTTCCTTCCATACAACGCCTCGAATGGAACCATGCCTATACTTGCTTGATAACTGTTGTTGTAGGAGAATTTCAATAATGGCAAGTACTTATCCCAACTCCCTTTGAAATTTAGGACACGGAGTCTTAATAGATCTTCAAGAGTTTGAATAGTCCTTTCTGATTGCCCGTCCATTTGAGGATGGTATGCTGAACTGAATCGTAAATTCGTGCCCATAGCTTTCTACAAGTTAACCCAAAATCGTGAAGTGAATCTTGGGTCACGATCCGAAACTATGGATACTGGCATGCCATGCAATCTCACAATCTCATTCACGTATATACGAGTAAGACGTTTAAGGGAATAAGTCTCCCGTATAGGCAAGAAATGAGCAGACTTGGTTAATCAATCAACAATAACCCAAATTGCATCTATGGCTTGAGAAACCTTAGGAAGACCCGTAACGAAATCTATGGTAACGTGTTCCCACTTCCATTTTGGAATCTCAAGTGGTTGCAATGGACCCTTTGGCACTTGATGCTCCGCCTTTACATATTGACAAGTTAAACACCTCGAGATAAACTCCGCGATCTCTCTCTTCATATTGTTCCACCAAAATGTATGTCAAAGATCTTGATACATTTTGGTACTACCAGGATGGATTGCAAACGGCGTGTTGTGTGCCTCCATCATGATTATATGCTTTAAGTCAGAATCGTTAGGAACACAAAGTCTGGAGTTGACTTGAAGTATTTCTTCTTCATCGATTCTTGCACTTTCTTCTTCATACGCATCAGCTCCATGTTCGTAGCTTGAGCAGCTTTAACTTTATCGATTAAAGTCGGTTCTACTCGTATATTTGATATCATCACGTGGGTACTTGGAGCCTTTACCTCTATCTCCATCCTTTGCAAGTCATACAAAATGGGCCTTTGTGTTAACAACATTGCACTCGTACCCGCATATGATCTTCTACTCAATGCGTCAGCTACCACATTTTCTTTTTCAGGATGATATTGGATGGTATGATCGTAATCTTTCAACAACTCGAGCCAAAGTCATTGCCGCATGTTGAGTTTCTTTTAGGTGAAGAAATATTTGAGGCTTTTATGATCTGTATAGATTTCCACTTTCTCCCCATACAGGTAGTGTCTCCAGATCTTCAACGCGAAAATGACTGCTGCAAACTCCAAATCATGAGTAGGATAATTCCTCTCATATTCTTTGAGTTATCGCGAGACATAGGCTATGATTTTCCCATGTTGCATGAGAACACATCCTAACCCTTTGACTGAAGCATCGCTGTAGATAACAAATCCATCCAAACCAGATGGTATTGTCAGAACAGGTGCCGAAATGAGTCTCCTCTTGAGCTCTTGGAAAGTCTTCTCGCATTCCTCGCTCCATACGAATTTTGTATCTTTTCGAATCAGCTGAGTTAACGGAGTAGCGATTCTAGAAAATTCTTCCACGAATCTCCGATAATAACCAGCTAAGCCTAGAAAGCTACATACTTCGGTCACTGACTTCGGTTGCTCCCAACTTTGTATTGCTTCAATCTTTATCAGGTCAACAGATACTCCATGTTTTGACACCACGTGTTCAAGGAATGCTACTTCCTCAAGCCAAAACTCGCATTTCTTCAGCTTGGCATATAACTTGTTATCGCGAAGCCTTTGAAGTACCAGCTTCAAATGACGTTCATGATCTTCACGGCTTTTAGAATAGATGAGGATGTCATCAATAAAGACAACAACAAACTGATCCAAATATTCTTTGAACGCACAGTTCATCATATCCATGAAAGCAGCAGAAGCATTAGTCAATCCAAAAGACATGACTAAGAATTCATAATGCCCGTATCGAGTTTTGAAGGCAATCTTTGGAATATCATCAGTTTTAATCTTTAGCTGATGATATCCAGAACGAAGATCGATCTTTGAAAAAAATTATGCTCCTTACAACTGGTCGAACAGGTCATCAATGCGAGGTAGCGGATACCTATTCTTGATGGTGACATGGTTCAATTCCCGATAGTCAATACAAAGTCGCGTACTCCCGTCTTTCTTCTTTACGAATAAAATAGGAGCACCCCAAGGAGATGTACTAGGACGAATAAAATCGATGTCTAACAACTCCTGTAGTTGGACCTTTAACTCCTGAAGTTCAATAAGAGCCATTCGATATGAGGTTTTAGAAATGGGCTTTGTAACCAGGTTCAAGGTCAATAAAGAATTCAACTCCACGTTCTGGGGATAGACCGGAAAGTTATTCAGGAAATACGTCAGGAAATTCACTAATAAAAGAAATATTATTCAAATCTGACGTGTTTTTGTTCAAGTCCGTGACATGGGCTAAGAAAACTTGACATCCATTTTTCAATAAACGAATGGCTTTATGACTTGATATGCGAGTGATTGACTTTAGTGATTTGGTTGCTCGAATTCACATAATAGATTGGTTAGGAATATGAAAACTAACAACCTTACGAAAATAATCAATTTGGCATGATGAATAGTTAACCAATCAATCCCTAAAATCACATCAAATGCAAGTATTTTCAAAGAAATAAGATCGACAGGTAATGTAATGGTACCAACTTGGATCAAGCAAGATTTATAAACAGTAGATGTAATGAAGGTGTAAGACCCCGAATTTTATGAAATAAAAGTATTCAATTTTTCTTATAATTACTAGTCAGTAAATGGTTAAATTGATAAAAGTTTAAAGTTATGGGTGAAATATGAATTTTTTTTCAAAATAAGCAAGTGGTTATAAAATAATCATTGTTGTCGGGGAATATTCGTTTGGTCGTGGAATATTCTTTCTGTCGGAGAATATTCGTACGACGGCGCAGCTATTTGTGGGCCCCATAATGAATAACTGTCGGGTGAAGAAAAACGACAAATTTGAGTTTTTACAAATAACGGCGTAGTTGTTACCGTTAACACTGTTGGAATACCCGGTGGTTAAAATACAGTAATACGCGTTATTGCACAGTAGCACACGGTATTGCATAGTATTTTTGAAATTATTGAATCTTACGTAAGAAGGCACTACTCAATAATTGTTACAGTAATTACTGTTCAATATTTTATTTTATTGAATCAATAATTGCTGCGTTGATATTTTATATTATTGTTGTTTCAATAATTGTTGCTGCACAGTATTTTCCTTTATCAGATCAATAATTCATATTATTTGAATAATATTATTAGATAACATTATTGTCAATGTCTAGAAAGTTCTGTCTAAGGAGAGGTTTGGTCATCTAATTGCGCGCCAGTAAGGAGAAATTCTTATTGGAAAGCCCCCTCTTTCCTGGGAACGGCCTGGTTGTCATAAATGTGATTCTGTAATATTATTTGTGAATAATTAATTATTTATTCATATGATAAGAAAATATTTATTTTATGTGGATATAAATGAGGGATATATTTTTGTAGTTAAAAAATGAAGGAGTTAATGTTGAGATTTTTGTCCGTATTTTTGTCGGAATGGAGGTATTAAAAATCAGGGTTTTTGAGATATTTTGCGGGGGTTATAATTTTTAATCCGACCGTTGGATCGTGGTAATTTTTGGATATGTTATACATATATAAGTTGAGTATATGTCCACAAATTTTGAACCGTTAAAAATGAATGTATGATTTGTTATGAATTTTACGAGATGACTGGTTCAGAAATTGTTGAATTTTCGGAGTTTATCATTTTGGTGGAAAATTCTAGAATTGGTGGGCCCCACTTGTGGTTGGTGAAGAAATGTGCTGAATTATATTTCAAATGTGGTGGGTGGGAATAGTAGCAGGTAAAGCCATCAGGTTGCAGGTCAAACCTACCAAAATTTTCCTATAAATAGAGGGCTAAGTTAGAATTGAAAATCACACCAGAAACATAAGCTTTCTCTCTTTCTCTCTCTAGATTATTGAGTGTATTTTGTGAGTATTTAGATACTTGGTGAGTTGCTATTCATCAGTGCAAGTTTCCTTCAGCCTTATACCGATCAGAAGTACTGCTCTTTTGAGGTAAGGGATTGTAAGGGATTGTAAGGGATTGTAAGGGATTGTAAGGGATAGTAAGGGATAGTAAGGGATAGTAAGGGATTGTAAGGGATTGTAAGGGATTGTAAGGGATAGTAAGGGATAGTAAGGGATATTAAGGGATGCTATATTCTTCATAATGATGTTATTCTTTCAATATCATTATACTGAAATATTGGTATGGATTTTATTATGAAATTTCTACCTTTTTGAGTCGAGGTTACTATTCATGAGTTACTATTCACGACAAAATTGGTTTCTTTTTCTAACCAAATTATAGTTGATTTATGAATATTACTCTTGAAATTAAATCCATGTTTTGACCATATTATTTTTATAATCATATATAACATTTTTATAACCCTGATGTTGAATTTCTCTTTCACTGGAGTGTAAAGATGGGTAGATTATTGGTATGATCATGACTAGGGTTCTCTTTGGCCTGTAGTGCAAAGTTGAATTGTGACTGGTATGATCATGACCATTGAATTTACAATTGAATATCTTTAGCTTAAGTGTAAAGATGAATTGATTAACATGGTTATAATTATTGGTTATATAAATTCTGAAATGATTATATATTTCTTTGAGGTATTAATATATTTGGCATGTAGTGCAAATATGAATTGTTGAGGAATATCTTTGGCCTGTAGTGCAAAGATGAATTGTAGATGAATATCTTTGGCCCGTAGTGCAAAGATGACCTGTTGTTGAATATCTTTGGCCAGTAATGCAAAGATGAACGGTTGAGGAATATCTTTGGCCTGTAGTGCAAAGATGAATTGTAGATGAATATCTTTGGCCTGTAGTGCAAAGATGGTCTGTTGATGAATATCTTTGGCCCGTAGTGCAAAGATAAACTGTTGTTGAATATCTTTGGTCGTAGTGCAAAGATAGATTTATTAGTATGATTATGAACAGGAACTGTGATTTGGTATAACCATGATCTTTGATGTTTCAGGTAAAGACATGTGATGAAAATATTCTTCGTCCTGGGTGCGAAGAAAAATTTAGAATCACAATTATGATTATGAGTTATTCATATGATTGTGGAAAGGAACTGTTGATTGATGTTACAGGGATAAAACATTGTTGATGGATTTTTAACATGGAGAAGATAATAGACTTTATAGTCTATTTGACTCTTCTAATGGATTGCTCGTTCCGCTGCAACTATGGTTGAAATTTTTATCATTTACCATATGTTCTAAATCTCTGATTTATTATTGATGAAGGCTACTGATAATTTAATTATCTTTAGTCATGATATTCTTTACTGGGCTAGTTGTGCTCACCCTTTTGCTTCACAATTCCTTTCAGGTAATAAGAGTGTAGCTGGGTCGAGCGAGGGTAATGGGGAAATAGAACAGTGGTCTCTAGCTGTGGATGTTCTCCCGAAGCAGTATAGAAAAGTTCATTTAGTAGTTATATTTGGTGAATCCAATAGGGTAAGGTGTACCCAACGTTGGAAGGGTGGTTTGCCACTATCATACAAGATGTCTAACGACATACAACCTCGTGTCATCATAAGACAGGGATGTGCTCATCCACTTGCTGAGTATATATACGAGCACTACCTATATAATCTTGGTGTTTGTTTAAAGTATAATTCTCAGTTAGATACAGTGGAGATAATGATAAGTCAAGAGAAGACTCACCATTGGGAAGAATATGATAGTAATCTTCTCGTTTTTCTTTGGGGTCTATTGGATCAACCAAGGATAATTCTGTGGCCATATGATATCTATCATAACCTAGACGCGTGGCCTCCCATGTACGAAGGTTTCCTTGAGCACTTCCCAAAGATTCTAATTTCTAAAACAGTTTTTGACTATACCTTTATGTAAGGTGTTATTGTGAGGTGATGTCCACGGTTGGAACATGAGTCACATTTGGTATATATTTGTATCCAAACTCATAGTATATGTGTTGTTGTATTTTGCACGATAATTGTTGTAATAAAGTGGTAGTTGTTTTCTGTACCATGTATTTGGCGACTCAGAATAGGTTGGATGGAATGAACCTATTTTGGGGTCGTCACAGAAGGTTTCTCCTAAAGGAGTCTCAACAGATAAGTCAAAGTCTAATTTCTCCGGAGTCAAGTTCAAACGTTGAGCACATGCAGGAGAGATAAAAAAAATGGGTAGAACCGGTATCTAATAAGATATAAACTTTTCAAGAATTTATAATTAGCTTACCCGTGATCACCTCATTTGGGTTCCTCGCGTTTTGGGCAGTCACGACAAACGTCATTCCAGGAACCACCGACTTTGACTTGTCCGGGACAGCCTTTGGAGTCACCATCCTCGTTGAACTTGGTTTCACAACAAGATAATCTCTAGCTATATGACCTTCCTTTCCACAGTTATAAGTCACCTTGGATTGTTGTGGGCAATTTGGGCTGATGTGTCCCTATTTTCCGCATTTATTACAAATGACTGATAATCGTTCTCCTCCCCTAGAAACAATTGATGTTTGTGCCGACGTCTTCACGTTATCATTGTTGTACCTTCTCTTCTTGAAATCTCCTCCCGACTCGCTTCTTCTATTTTCATGGCCACGATTACCACCAGAGTGGTTACCGCTTTTGTCCGAATACTTTCCTCCCCGCTGGTTTTTATTGCTCCGATGACTGCTGCCATCGGTATTACCCTGGTTGTGGTTCCTCAGTTGAACATACTCATTATCTAGCTCTAATAATTGAGCCATGTTGACAACATCTGAATATAGAGAAAATTTGTGAGAAATAAGATATTGTCGAATCTCGGGTTTCAGACCTCTCAGAAACATCCTCGTCATACGTTCCTCATTCTCTACCAAATGAGGTGCAAACCTGGATAACTCTGCGAACTTCGCCTCGTACTGGGACACCGTCATGTTATTTTATTTCAGTCTAATAAACTCTACCTCCTTCATATGGCGAATACTTTCAGGAAAGTACTTGTCATTAAATAGTTTCTGAACCTTTTCCCAAGACATATTGAGTGCGGCTGGCTGGGTACGCTTCACAGACTCCCACCAGTAGTCTGCCTCACCACGGAACATAAAAGTGGCGAATGAAATCTTATGTTCCTCTGTGCATCCCAAGACATCAAATATCTTAGTAATTTATTTAACCCACGTTTCCGCCTTGATCGAATCCGGCTTTCCTATAAATTCTGGTGGTCCCAACTCTTTGAACTGCTTGGTTGTGACCAGCCGCGCGTTGCTATCATTTCCACCCGTATTTTGAACATGAGTCTCCCTTGTTTAATTTTGCATGAACTGCAAAAAGCTTCTAAACATCTCATCATTCATCGTTTGTTCGGTAGTGTTATTTACAGGAGGAATATTGCCTTCCTATTGCACGTTCCCCTGTTTTGTCATTAAAGGTGTCTCCACGGTCTCATTCACTCCATTGTTAACATTCTCAAATACTACCTTAAAACAAGGGTTAATTAAAGAAATTGACATACCACATATATAATACCCCTATATTATGACCGACCAACAAATAAGCTTAGGTAGGACACACTAGCGAAGGATTTACTCGTCTCTCCCCTCCTAGTTCTATTCCCCGATCTCCGCCAGAGACCATATCCATAAGCTCTGATACTAACTGTGACGCCCCCAAAATAGATATACATCACCCATTATGAGTCACCAAATACATGGTACAGAAATAAATACAACTTTATTAATACAATTGTCGTGCAAAATACGACAACACATATACTGTGAGTTTAAATGTAAATATTGTTTAATAGACAGTATTCAAACTTAAAAGGAGTCCTTATTACAATTATTATCACACTATTTTATAAAATAGTGAGGACTGCTAACACAACTGACTGGAAACATCACTCCATACCCCGACTAGTTCCCGCTATATTCTCACCTCCTAAGAAAAATGGAACAAAAAGGAAAAAGGGTGAGCTCAACCAGCCCAGTAAAGAATATATTATGACTAAGATAATATACAACAAATTATCATTAGTCTTCAACAGGAAAAATTTTGATAGAATATAATTGACAACAAGTTTTAGATCAACAACTGCAGCGGAAACAGCAATCCATTAGAAGAGTCAAGTAGAGAATGAATTTTACTATCTTCTAAGATTTAAAAGTACATCATCAATATTTTATCCCTGTAACATCAATCAATATACATCTTGAATCAAATATTCATCTTTGCACTACAGACCAAAGATATTCATTTGTATCACCAGTTGGTCATGTTCATCTAAACACATGTTCATCTTTGCACTACGGGCCAAAGATATTTATCAGTTAATCATTCATCTTTGCACTACAGGCCAAAAATATTCAGTAATATCATCATTTAGGACTGAGGATGATGAAAAATATCTTAAAGAAAACGAATCTAGAGAGACAAAAGAACAAATAATAGTGATTCGTACTACAGTTTATCCAACTTTAAAAATACTCCATAATAATCAATTGTGGAGCTGAATTCAAAAATAAAGATCAAAACATAGATACAATCAAAGATAGTAACCATAATAGACATCTTGGACAAAGAAGAGAAAATTTTATTTTTCTGTGAATAGTGTCGTATACGTGAATAGTAACCCCAACACAAAAAGGTAGAAATTCCACAATAAAATTCATATCAATATTTTGGCATAATGATATTGAAGAAAATAATATCATTTACGAAGAAAATAACATCCCTTACCTCAAAAGAACAGTACTTCCGGCAGAAATATCAGGTATAAGGCTGAAGGAAACTTGTACTGAATAGCAACTCTCAAAGTATCTAAATACTCAAAAAAATATGCTCGATAATATAGAGAGAGAAAAAAAAACTTATTTCTAGTGTGATTTTCAATTCTATCTAAGCATCCTATTTATAGGAAAATACTTAGAACACCAAAGCAGACTAACCTACTACCTGATGGCTTTATCTGCTACTATTCACACCCACTACTTTTGAAATAAAATTTTAGCACATTTCTCACCAACCAAAAGTGGGGCCTACCCATTCTAGAAATTTCTAAAATGTTTTAAATTTAAACAATAATCAACAACTTCAATAATTCATAATAAATAGCCCTTTTATCAGAAAAATAAGAAAAATATGTCTATTCTATAGGAAATTTAATTCTCTACAACTTTGTAGAAGAAATTTTTTTTCAAATTCTAAACAGAAAATATCCGAAATGCACATACAGATGATTTTTAATACCTCTATTCTGACAAAATACTGATAAAACACCTCATCATTAATTCCTTTATTTATATCCACATAAAATAAATATTTCTTAATCATATAAATTAATAATTAATTATTCATAAATAATATTATAGAATTACAATTATGACAACCAGGTCGTTCCCAGGAAAGAGGGGGCTTTCCGATAAGAATTTCTCCTTACTGGCTCACAATTAGGTGACCAAACCTCTCCTTAGACAGAACTTCCTTAGACATTGCTAATAATGCTATCTAATAATATTATTCAAATAATATGAATTATTGATCTGATAATGAAGATACTGTGCAGTGATAATTATTGAAACAACAATAATATAAAATATTAACGTAGCAATTATTGAATCAATAAAATAAAATATTGAACAGTAAATACTGTAACAATTATTGAGTAGTGCCTTTTTACGTAAGAATCAATAATTCAACAATACTGTACAATACCGTGTGCTACAGTGCAACCACGCATATTACTGTACTTTAACCACCAGGTATTCCAGCAGTGTTAACGGTAACAACTACGCCGTTATTTATAAAAATTCAAACTTGTCATTTTTTTAATCCGACCGTTTTCCATTATGTGGCCTACAAATGGATGCGCCGTCGTACGAATATTCCCCGACAGCAAGAATATTCCACGACCAAACGAATATTCCCCGACAACAAGGAATATTTTATAACCACTTGCTTATTTTGCAAAATTTACACATTTCACCCATAACCACAACATTATATCAAATTAACACCTTATTATTCACAATAATAAATAGAGAAAATTCGATTTTATTTATAAAAAGTTGGGGTCTTACAACCTAAATACAAGGCTTTTAGCTTTAGCTCAAGACATCCCCTAATAAGCTTCAAATTGATACAAGGAAGCATGATTTGAAAAGTCTAGTTACCAACACAACATGATTAGGTAACATGTAAACAGGAACTGGCTATTTACATAATACTTAGTAGGTATAACTTCCAATAACAGTCACAAGGACTGACTTTTGATTCTTGAAATCTATCATACTTAAGCTTCACAAGTATTAGCATTAGTGGTTTGGAGGTATAGACATCATGTTATAGCATAATAATCATACTAGAAACAAGTCATAATCATTGTAAGTCAAGCTTCAAATAACAGTCGACATGGAGCTCACTATCTCAGTCCATTTAACTTTGTTTTACTCAAGTATTAAACTATCATAAATTACAAGTTATATAGGAACATGTTAAGGTCAAGCATAGAGTAGGATAATTCCTCTCATATTCTTTGAGTTGTCGAGATGCATAGGCTATAACTTTCCCATGTTGCATGAGAACACATCCTAACCCTTTGCTCGAAGCATCACTGTAGATGACAAATCCCTCCGAGCCAGATGGTATTGTCAGAACAGGTGCTGAAATGAGTTTCCTCTTGAGTTCTTGAAAACTCTTCTCACATTCTTCTCTCAAACCGAACTTTATATCTTTCCGAGTCAGCTAAGTTAATGGAGTAGCGATTCGAGAAAACCCTTCTACGAATCTCCGATAATAACCAGCTAATCCGAGAAAGCTACGTACTTCGGTCACTGATTTAGGTTGCTCCCAACTTTGAATAGCTTCAATCTTTGTCAGGTCAACAGATATTCCATGACTTAATACTACGTGCCCAAGGAATGCTACTTCCTCAAGCCAGAACTTGCATTTCTTCAACTTGACATAAAGCTTGTTTTCACGAAGCTTTTGGAGTATAAGCCTCAAGTGTTGCTCATGATCTTCACGGCTTTTGGAATATATGAGAATGTCATCAATAAAGACGACCACAAAGTGATCCAAATATTCTTTGAATACTCGGTTCATCATATCTATGAAGGCGGCAAGAGCATTAGTCAATCCAAAAGACATGACTAAGAATTCATAATGCCCGTACCGAGTTCTGAAGGAAGTCTTTGGAATATCCTCAGTTATAACCTTCAGCTGATGATATCCAGAACGAAGATCGATCTTTGAAAAGAATTGTGCTCCTTGCAACTGGTCAAACAGGTCATCGATACGTGGCAATGGGTACCTATTTTTGATGGTGACATGATTCAACTCCCGATAATCAATACAAAGTCACATACTCCCATCTTTCTTCTTCACGAATAGAACAGGAGCACCCCAAGGAGAAGTATTAGGACGGATAAAGCCAATGTCTAATAATTTCTGCAGTTGGGTCTTTAACTCCTGAAGTTTAATAGGAGCCATTCGATATGAGGCTTTCGAAATAGGTTTTGTACCGGGTTCAAGGTCGATACAAAATTCAATTTTACGCTCTGGGGGTAGGCCAGGAAGTTCTTTAGGGAATACGTCAGGAAATTCATTAACAATTGAAATATCATTCAAAACAGACGTATTTTTGTTTAGATCCGTGACATGAGCTAAGAAAGTTTGACATCCGTTTTTCAATAAACGAATAGCTTTATGGCTTGAGATGACAATGATTGATTTTAATGGTTTGGTCGCTTAAATTCGCATAATAGGTTGATTAGGAATATGAAAACTAACAACCTTATGAAAATAATTAATTTTAGCATAATGAGTAGTTAACCAATCAATCCCTAGAATCACATCAAATGCAAGTATTTTCCATGAAATAAGATCGACAGGTAATGTGAGGGTACCGATTTGAATCAAACAAGACTTATAAACAGTGAATGTAATGAAGGTTTCTCCTAACGGAGTCTCAACAGATAAGTCAAAGTCTAATTTCTCTGGAGTCAAATTTAATCGTTGAGCGCAAGTAGGAGAAATAAAAGAATAGGTAGAACCGGTATCAAATAAGGTATAGACTTCGCTAGAGTTTATGATAAGCTTACCCGTGATGACCTCGTTCGATTTCCTTGCTTTCTGGGAGGTCACAACAAACCCTCTCCCTTGAACTACTGGTTTTGACTTGTCTGGGACGGTATTTTGTGTCACCGTTCCAACTGGACTTGTCTTTGGTGCACGACAAAATCGGGCTAGGTGACCTTCTCTTCCACAATTATAACACGCTTTGGATGGCATCACGCAGTTTGGACTGATATGTCCCTCCCCTCCGCATTTGAAGCATATGATAGGTGGTCGTTCTCCTTCCTTAAAAACGGGTGTTGGTGCTGACGTCTTTCCATCATTGTTGAATCTCCTCTTCTTGAAATGTCCATTTTTATTGCCTTGGCCATGATTACCACCAAAGTGGTTACCATTTCTGGCATGTTGATTCCCTCCATGTTTGTTGTCATCGCTTTGATGGCTGTTACCACTGGTATTTTCATTCTGCCGGCTGCTTTCTTTTGGTTACGTTGACTCATTATCGCGCTTCAATAATTGAGCCCTATTTACAACATCTGAATATAAACACAGTTTATAAGAAATTAGATATTGGCGTATCTCCAGTTTTAAACCTCTTAAAAACATCCGCGTCATTCTTTCCTCATTATCAACCAAGTGGGACGCAAACTGGGACAACTCGACAAACTTAGCTTCGTACTATGACACGGTCATATTATTCTGCTCCAACTTGATGAACTTTACCTCCTTCATGTGACGAATACTTTCGGAAAAGTACTTGTCATTGAACAGTTCTTGAAACTTTTCCCAAGACATCTTCAATGCGGCAGGTTGAGTACGCTTTACTGATTCTCACCAGTAATCTGCCTCTCCTCACAACATAAAGGTGGCAAAGGGAACCTTTTGCTCCTCGGCGCATCCCAAGACATCAAATATCTTGGTGATCTGCTTGATCCACGTTTCCACCTTAAGTGGTTTTGGCTCTCCAATAACCTCCGGTGGTCCCAGCTCCATGAACTGCTTAGCGGTGACCGTCCGAGAGTTTCAGTGTTTCCACCTACATTTTGGATAGAAGCCTCTCTTGCCTAATGTTGCATGAATTGCAATAAGCCTCTGAACATTCCATCATTCATCATTTGGTCAGTGTTGTTGTTTGCATGAGGATTTTCGCCTTCCTGATGTACATTATCCTATTATTGATATGTGAAACCTCAACGGTCTCCTGTGCTCCATTGCTATTCTCAACATTCCCAGATGTCATTTTCAGATACTGCCACAAAATAAAGGTTAATTGACATGTAACATAATATCCCTATACTCTGACCGACCAATTAAATACCAAATAAACTTAGGTAGGTCATACTAGCGAAGGAATTCCCCGTCTCTCCCCTCCTAGTTCTAGTCTCACATCTTAGCCAGGGATCATATCCCTAAGCTATGATACCAACTGTGACGCCCCCAAAATAGGTATACATAACCCATCTTGAGTTGCCAAATACATGGTATAAAATTCAAATACAAACTTAATTATACAACAGTCGTGTAAAATACGACTAAACATATGCTGTGAGTTTTAATACAAATATTGTCATCTAGATAATATACAAACTCAATGGGGTCCTCATTACATTTATTAATATACTATTTCATAGAATAGTGAGGACTACTAATGCACCATCTAGGACCGTCACTCTGTTCCTCGACTAGTCCCTGCTACGTTCTTATTTCCAGAAGAGAACAATGAAAGCAAAAGGGTGAGCTCAACTAGCCCAGTAAGAAATATTCTGACTAAGATAATGCAGAATAATTTATCGTTAACCTTCAACAGTGTTAAACTGATAAAATATAATAAATATCAAGTTTAACTGCAACGGAACAAGCAATCCATTAGAAGAGTCAAGTAGAGAATAAAATCTACTATCTTCTATGATTTAAAAGGTTTTTTTTATCACTTTTATCGCAGGGACTCAGCTAAATAAATAATCCACATCATCCCTGCACTACGACCAAGGATATTCATTAGTATCACAACCACAAATTATCCATGCACTACGGGCTAAGGACATTCGTGTATTCATCAATGGTCATGATCATACCAATAATTGTCCATCAATGCACTACGGGCCAATGAGGACTTTTACCATATCATTTGTAACATTACGGTCATGATTACACCGATTAATCCCTGGTCATAATCATACCAAGTCCATCTATGCACTACAGGCCACCGATGACTTTCAACAAAATATAAACATGAGGATGATGACAATGATATAAGAATTCAATAAAATAAGTTCAAGAATTAATTTATCCAGGAACTAATAACGTCCAAATTGTCAACATGATACTTCTTTGTAGGGTAAAATTCAAGAATGCTCAGAAGAATATTTCCATGAAAAGATACTGGATGAAGCGCAAATATCAATGATATTTCACTAATTTCATGGAGTATAGAAGTCAAAACTTTAACCAACTGAGTATAATAAAGAATAAAATAACAAAAGAAATCACCAGGCATGCGATAGACCGCACAGGCAGGTTATTCTAATAAAATAATAAATAACGGAACCAGGTCCGGTGTAAAACGCACAGACAAGATATTCCAGCAGAATATAAAAACGGAACCAGGTCCGGCGTAAAACGCACAGACAGGATATTCCAACAGAATAATAATGACGGAATCAGGTCCGGCGTAAAACGCACAGACATTATATTCCAACAGAATAATAAAGAATGGAATAACAGAAGAATTTCACCAACTATAGGGTAGCCCGCGTATACACAGGTTATTCTAATAGAATAATAAATAATGGAATAACAGAAGTTTTCTTCATGAATACAAAAGAAATAATATCCCTTACCGTAAAAGAAACTGGATATAAGAATAGAGAAGTAGCAGAATACTTTTTTATAGTTTCTCTATAATTTCTTTCTCTAGAGTTTCAGTGAATTCGTAAGAAATAATGAAAGAATGAGCTTCTATTTATAAGAGAATGGAACGGATACTATTTGAGAAATAATTCACGGACGCAACAGAAATATTATCACGGGCTGAATTTTGTTGAATCATCAGACGCCTTTTTTCAAATGCTAACATACTTAGTCAAACAAAATAAAAATAATAATATATTATATATATATATAACATATGGTTTTAACAAAACCACCCACTTATCACTATCATCAGAATACTTTCCAACCACCACCATCCAAAAGTCACTATCATCATATTATATATACATATATCTATTCCACCATCCTCCACTAACATTATATAATATATATATATATATATATATATATATATATATATATATATATATATACACACACACACACACACACACACACACATCACAAACTTATATATTAACTCCCTCCCCTATACGTAACTCCCTCCCACCCTCATTTCTAAAATCAGTTTTTCAACACATATGAGCCCCACCTTTAAATAATTTCTACCGATTATTTGAAAAATAGGTAAATGGGGGTCCATAAAATAAGTAAAATTTACATCAAACACTTCATAAAAACAAATCCACTCAATATTTTTAACAACACTTACCATCATTATTATAATTCACAATATTAATCGACCAGGTCGTTTCCAGGAAAGAAGGGGCTTTCCAATAAGAATTGTTTCCTGTTGACGCGCAATTAGGTGACTAAACCTCTCATTGACAGAACTTATAGACATCGTTAATATTATAAATAATAATATTAATAACTTTGTCATCTCAATTATTGATTTAATAATATATAAATATTGACAATAATTGAATCAAATAACGTGAGATACTATGCATCAATTATTATAGCAATAATTGAACAAAACTGAGTGACTTCTCACGTAAGCATCAATAATCAATACCGTGTGCTACTATGCAACTACACGTATTACTGTACTTTTAACACCGGGTGTTTCAACAGTTAACGGTAAAACTTCCGCCGTTATTTTCATAAAGTATTTTTGTCATTTTCTCAATCCGATAATAATTCTGTTGTGGGGTCCACCAATGATTGTGCCGTTGGTCCACCAATGATTGTGCCGTTGTACGAATATTCCCTGTTAAAACGAATATTCCCCGACCAAACGAATATTATATAACAACTTGCGTACTTCGTAAAATTTATAAATATCCCCCACAACTATAACATTATATCAAATTCATTCCATAATATTTAAAAATGATATTTATAGAAAAATTATCTTTATTAAAAAGTTAGAGTCTTACAATCTAGCCACTAACAGTCCAGTTGTTATCAATAATGAAACGGGAATGAATTGAAAAGGGCTTACCTTTCTTGACTCTTAGAGACTACGTACTCTGTTAATCAATCTGTCTTCCCTTTCTAGCCGTAGCTGTTCACTTTCTCCCTATATTCTACTTGTTTCTGTCTCTTACTTGATTGAACTGTTCTACTCCTTAGAGAGTCGGTTATATGTTATTTTCTTTCCCCCTAGTCAGTCCTATTGCCACTAGTTGGCCTCTGCACAGCCACCCTACCAAGCTTCAAATAATCATTGCTAGTCTAGTTTACTTAGCCCCTATGGGACCTATCAAACCACAGCTACTCTATTACTCCTTATCCTCTGCAACTCTATCCCTTCCCATAACTAACTGCTAGCTGATGGCTAACTGGTCTAACTTACTAACTGGGAAATAACTTAGAATCCGAAAGTCTTACTAATTGACTGAGTGCTCAAGCCATCACACTGCTTCTTTAATTGGGTAAAAACAGTCCTCTTGTTACACCTCATTTGGTTTATTGGATTGGGCTAGGGGAAAAGTTTGACAATTTTTGATTTGGGCTTAAACCAACCCTCCCTTTTTTAACAAATGTAGCTGCCGAATTGGGCTGGAAAATAAGCTAGAATTGGCTTTATTTTAGACCCAATACAATAACCCATATCCCTAAAATAATTGAAAGAGATTTACAAGCATATATGGCAAAAGTTATTATGACCAAATAATTAAATATGGACACTTATACATTTAATATTTATGTATTTTTTATCTACTACATTTGTTTGGGCTAGCAAATATAGTTGGCACCTACACCATTAAAAATGATGGTTCCATGTAATTTAATTAACATATTTTAGTACTCACCATTTTCCTTCTTTGCCACAAAATAATACTTTTGAATTAAATTAATTATATTATAATATAATTATTCCATTAACCACATATGTAGTTTCGTGCCTAGAATATTTCATAGCTAAGCCATGTTGGCTTTTCTTTTTATTCTTGATGTTTATATAACATTATATTAATGTATATCATCATCTCTTTCTTTACCATTCATAATCTAAGATGCTTAATAAACTATTAAGTAATAAATAATTATAATGTCACAATAATAAAAAAGAAAAATATACACAAAAATTGACATTATAATAACTGAATATTACATAGAATTTTCTGAGTCATTACGGTACATATAATACATGGACTATGTACTCATTACAATTAACAAGTTCACATATAAAAAGAAGTTCTGAAAAACTTGCTTATACCGGCATTTTACCATTACGCTAACCTGTCATTCCTCTACATGACCTACACGATATGTGAGATTGATAATAAACACAATCAATACTTGATCCCATGGTTAACCTTACTTTAATAACCTACTTTAACTTATATTGTCCTTGTACCACCTCTATATTCAACTTCGTTATTTATATAACTCAGCTTTATTCCCCTTTTCATCGCTACATGTGTTAGCTTATCACACTTATAGTTTACTCTGTGTGTATCACACCACTACAGCATACCATATTTGGCTAAACATTACTCATCTAAGTTCCTTAGACTTAGATTAGGCATATAGCCTTCGTTCATCACTTTGTGATCATACACACATGGTATACATTGCATACTTATTTCTTATACATTCTCAAATATACTCATTTTGGTCCAATCATAATATGATACAAATTATTGGTCATTATACACTTCAAATATCATCTTACGTTATGCTGTGACATTTCTAGGAATCAAATCTCATTATTCCATTATAGTTCAAAAATAGAAAATAAGATTTTCTAGGGTACTTTGGAGATTTTTATGAATCTTTGTAATGAGCTTTTGACTTCTATGTTTGAACAATTTTTTAGACCATACATCATAGTATTTAATTCCATAGTGAGTCAACTGAACCAACCTCTTAAAGCTTCTTAAGATAATGCCTCAAAATGGGTATTTTACATTTCAACTCTACTATCAACTGCAACAGAAGTTAATTTTTAGGCCACTTTGATGATGCTTTTGGACTTTATGAGTTAGCCCATTTGATCTTTTGTTTGTGCAAGCATTTAGATTATATATCATAGTATTTTTTCCATGAGCTTGGTTTCTTAAATTCAGTTATGAAAGTTAACCAAAACTGGGCACAAACTAGGGTGTTTACCCATTTTTACTCTACTATTTTCACTCTATGATTTTCAGAGTTCACTCTATGATTTTCACTTTACGATTTTCAGAGTTCACTCTACTACCCGACTATTGAAGAATTGAGTTTACTGCCTACTTTGATGATTTGTTGGAATTTCTTGGTTAAGCTTTTGGCTCTACCATCTGGCCCTACTTCTAGACCACATACCAAGGTATTTTAATAAGGGTTTAGGTTCCTCATTTAATATCAGTTAGGCCTACTTAGAGTTGGCCTACTTCTGGACAGTTTAACACTTTTTTCTCAAAACTAATTTCGACACTTCTTAAATTTCTTTTAGTTTTGGCTACTTAGAGTACAGTCTAGGCATGTATATTTTAGTTGCCTAAGATTACTTTTATCATCATCTCACTTTGTTTAATCATCTAACCAATTTTGACCTATCAAAGCTTACTTTAGGCTTGAAAAATAGACCCTAACTTGGTTTTCTTACTAGCTTTGATCATAGCAATGATTAGGAATCATCACAAGTATGCATTAGCAACTTTATATGAGTTCATTATAGTCTTACAAATTCAGGTACTAATATTTACCCAAAACAGACCACTTTTAGCATAAAACATGATTTTTAATAAGTCCAATATTTAAAATGGTTTAGACGTGGTTTCTTTAACTTGTGTAGCTTACTTATGCCATATTATAGCTATTGAAACTTTCCTACAAGGTTCAAGTGTGGCCTCTCTTCGTTTTAAGTGTTAGATGACACTTTAAAACTTACTTTTTAGGGCTCTTAAACATAAAAACTGAGTAGTACTCAATATGGACCTCAACTAAGTTAAGGAACAACTTTTAAATGTTAATTATGGACATATTATGGTCCATTTACTGACTCAAAAGTTCAGGTACTGACCTTGACCAAAACAGTCCTCTAATATAGAGTTTAAGCACAATTTTGGCTATTACTCATAAACAGTTCCCAAGCTATGATTCAAGGGTTATCTAGGCATTAATATAACTTTAAATTATCCTTAAAACTTATCATCACATACTCTAACAAGCTTGAAACTTTTCTCATGTATCAATACCAAAATAACTCATTTCTAGGCATTATTAGCATGAGTTAATACTAAACCACCATAACAGCCTTCAAGCTTTCAAGTACAAGTTTTATCACCACAAGTACTTTCTGTAAACTATATGTGTAAGGCCCCAACTTTTTATAAATGAAGATTTAATTTTTTCTAATTATTATTTTGAAATAGTAAGGGGTTGATTTGATTAATGTGGTTAGTTATGGGTAAAATGTGTAAATATTTTTAAATAAGTAAGTGGTTATAAAATATTCATTGTTGTCGGGGAATATTCGTTTGGTCGTGGAATATTCTTGTTGTCGGGGAATATTCGTACGACGGCGCAGCCTTTTGTGGGCCCCATTGTAACGACCCCAAAATAGATCCATTCCATCCAACCTATTCTGAGTCGCCAAATTCATGGTATATAAAATAACTGTAACTTTATTACAACAATTGTCGTGCAAAATACAACAACACATATGCTATAAGTTTGGATACAAATATATACCAAATGTGACTCATGTTCTAACCGTGGACATCACCTCACAATGACACCTTACATAAAGGTATAGTCAAAAACTGTTCTAGAAATTAGAATCTTTGGGAAGTGTTCAAGGAAACCTTCGTACATGGGAGGCCACGCGTCTAGGTTATGATAGATATCATATGGCCACAGAATTATTCTTGGTTGACCCATTCCATCCAACCCATTCTGAGTCGTCAAATACATGGTACAGAAAACAACTACAACTTTATTACAACAATTGTCGTGCAAAATACAACAACACATATGCTGTGAGTTTGGATACAAATATATACCAAATGTGACTCATGTTCCAACCGTGGACATCACCTCACAATAACACCTTATATAAAGGTATAGTCAAAAACTGTTTTAGAAATTAGAATATTTGGGAAGTACTCAAGAAAAACCTTCGTACATGGGAGGCCAGGCGTCTAGGTTATGATAGATATCATATGGCCACAGAATTATTCTTGGTTGACCCAATAGACCCCAAAGAAAAACGAGAAGATTACTATCATATTCTTCCCAATGGCGAGTCTTCTCTTGACTTATCATTATCTCCACTGTCTCAAATTGAGAATTATACTTCAAACAAATACCAAGATTATATAGGTAGTGCCCATAGATATACTCAGCAAGTGGATGAGCACAACCCTGTCCTATGATGACACGAGGTTGTATGTCATTAGACATCTTGTATGATAGTGACAAAACACCCTTCCAACGTTGGGTTCGCCTCACCCTATTTTCTTCACCAAATATAACTACTAAATGATGACCACCGTTCTATTCCCTTGTTACCCCCGCTCGACCCAGCTACACTCTTATTACCTGAAAGGAATTGTGAAGCAAAAGGGTGAGCACAACTAGCTCAGTAAAGAATATCATGACTAAAGATAATTCAATTATCAATAGCCTTCATCAACAATAAATCAGAGATTTAGAACATATGGTAAATGATAAAAATTTCAACCATAGTTGCAGCGGAACGAGCAATCCATTAGAAGAGTCAAATAGACTATAAAGTCTATTATCTTCTCCATGTTAAAAATCCACCAACAATATTTTATCCATGTAACATCACTCAACAGTTCCTTTCCACAATCATATGAATAACTCATAATCATAATTGTGACTATAAATTTTTCTTCGCACCCAGGACGAAGAATATTTTCATCACCTGTCTTTACCTGAAACATCAAAGATCATGGTTATACCAAATCACAGTTCCTGTTTATAATCATACTAACAAATCCATCTTTGCACTACGGGCCAAAGATATTCATCAACAAACCATCTTTGCACTACGGGCCAAAGATATTCAACAACAGTTCATCTTTGCACTACAGGCCAAAGATATTCAACAACAGTTCATCTTTGCACTACAGGCCAAAGATATTCATCAACAATTCATATTTGCACTACAGGCCAAATATATTCATATCTCAAAGAAATATATAATCATTTCAGAATTTATATAAACAATAATTATAACCATGTTGATCAATTCACCTTTGCACTTAAGCTTAAGATATTCAATTATAAATTCAATGGTCATGATCATACCAGTCACAATTCAACTTTGCACTACAGGCCAAAGAGAACCCTAGTCATGATCATACCAATAATCTACCCATCTTTACACTCTAGTGAAAGAGAATTTCAACATCAGGGTTATAAAAATGTTATATATGATGATAAAAATAATATGATCAACATATAGTTTTAATCTCAAGAGTAATATTCGTAACTCATGAATAGTAAATCGTGAATAGTAACTCATGAATAGTAACCCCGACACAAAAGATAGAAATTTCACAATAAAATTTATACCAATATTTCGGTATAATGATATTGAAAGAATAACATTACTTAAATTTATAAACAATTTATTTTAATTGTTTACACTTTACTAATTAATGCATTTAATCATCATAAAATGCCAACTCTTACAATTTCATCATCAATAACCAAAACCCTCATCAAAAACTGCATATACCTCATATAGGATTCTCAAGCCATAAAATCCTATTTTCCAATTTTCTTTCTTCACAAAACATATTTAATTCATTTACTCATAACTAGACCATTTTCATAAAAAATACCAAATCAGTTTCAAAAATATTTATTTTCTGAGATTTAGCATAATATAGTCCCATAGTGAACATATATTTTTCTCCGAATTTTTAAAAGTCATTTACTATTTTTCATATGGCCAAAATAGCCGAATATTTAGACATTTATCAAAAATTGTACTTTTGTCTAAAAATTCTAAAATTTACAGAGTATACTTCTATCATATACATGTACTCCCAATAAAAATTTTATCAATTTTGGAGTTAACCACAAGGAATTATAAGCTGTTACTTTTAAAATAGTCTTTTCTCATAAAATTCATAACTCTCAATTTATACATCCAAAAATCACCATTTTTGGATACAATCAAGAAAACTCATCAAAATATCATTTCAAATTCTTCCAGAATTTTTGAAGATCAGAAAAATTACGAAACTGAAAATCATAACAACCCTTAAAATCCCTTAATATCCCTTACTATCCCTTACCTCAAAAGAGCAGTACTTCTGACTGGATATCGGATATGATGCTGAAGGAAACTTGCACTGATGAATAGCAACTCACCAAGTATCTAAAAACTCACAAAATATGCTTCATAATATAGAGAGAGAAAGAGAGAAAGCTTATGTTTCTGGTGTGATTTTCAATTCTAACTTAGCCCTCTATTTATAGGAAAATTTTGGTAGGTTTGACCTGCAACCTGATGGCTTTACCTGCTACTATTCCCACCCACCACATTTGAAATATAATTCAACACATTTCTTCACCAACCACAAGTGGGGCCCACCAATTCTAGAATTTTCCACCAAAATGATAAACTCCGAAAATTTAACAATTTTTGAACCAGTCATCTCGTAAAATTCATAATAAATCATACGTTCATTTTTAACGGTTCAAAATTTGTGGGCATATACTCAACTTATATATGTATAACATATCCAAAAATTACCACGATCCAACGGTCGGATTAAAAATTATAACCCCCGCAAAATATCTCAAAAATCCTAATTTGATTTTCAATACCTCCGTTCCGACAAAAATACAGATAAAACACCTCAACATTAACTCCTTCATTTTTAACCACAAAAATATATCCCTCATTTATATCCACATAAAATAAATATTTCCTTATCATATGAATCAATAATTAATTATTCACAAATAATATTACAGAATCACATTTATGACAACCAGGCCGTTCCCAGGAAAGAGGGGGCTTTCCAATAAGGATTTCTCCTTACTGGCGCGCAATTAGATGACCAAACCTCTCCTTAGACAGAACTTTCTAGACATTGCCAATAATGCTATCTAATAATACTATTCAAATAATATGAATTATTGATCTGATAATGGAAAATACTGTGCAGCAACAATTATTGAACAACAATAATACAAAATTTCAACGTAGCAATTATTGAATCAATAAAATAAAATATTGAACAGTAATTACTGTAACAATTATTGAGTATTGCCTTCTTACGTAAGAATCAATAATTTCAAAAATACTATGCAATACCGTGTGCTACTGTGCAATAACGCGTATTACTGTATTTTAACCACCGGGTATTTCAACAGTGTTAACGGTAACAACTACGCCGTTATTTGTAAAAACTCAAATTTGTCGTTTTCTTCACCCGACAGTTATTCTGTTATGGGGCCCACAAATGGCTGCGCCGTCGTACGAATATTCCCCGACAGAAAGAATATTCCCCGACAACAATGATTATTTTATAACCACTTGCTTATTTTGAAAAAAAATCATATTTCACTCATAACTTTAAACTTTTATCAATTTAACCATTTACTGAATAGTAATTATAAAAAAAATTGAATACTTTTATTTCATAAAATTCGGGGTCTTACAATCTCCCCTCCTTATGAAATTTCGTCCTCGAAATTTACGTACCTGGTATTTCAAAGAGTTGAGAATACCTTCCTTTCATTTCAGATTCCATCTTCTCTGTCATCATAATTTCTCCATTGCTCATCTCCTGTATTTCAAATATCATTCTAGAATACAGCTTTAAAACAAGGGTTAATTTAACAAATTAACATATCACATAATATCCCGATATTATGACTGACCAACAAATAAGCTTAGGTAGGACACACTAGCGAAGGATTTACTCGTCTCTCCCCACCTAGTTGTATTCCCCGATCTCCGCCAGAGATCATATCCCTAAGCTCTGATACCAAATGTAACTCTGGACACCAACCTATGTCAGCACCTTACATTGATACCTATCAGTTTGCCACCGCAGAACGGCGTCCCCTACGGAGAGTCTGGCATCGGTGCATCCCCCATCAACAGGAAGTCACCAGCGAGAGACTCGGGGCTCTTTACTTATAGCTCTGATACCAAATGTAACTCTGGACACCAACCTATGTCAGCACCTTACATTGATACCTATCAGTTTGCCACCGCAGAACGGCGTCCCCTACGGAGAGTCTGGCTTCGGTGCATCCCCCATCAACAGGAAGTCACCAGCGAGAGGCTCGGGGCTCTTTACTTATAGCTCTGATACCAAATGTAACGACCCCAAAATAGATCCATTCCATCCAACCTATTCTGAGTCGCCAAATACATGGTATATAAAATAACTGTAACTTTATTACAACAATTGTCGTGCAAAATACAACAACACATATGCTATAAGTTTGGATACAAATATATACCAAATGTGACTCATGTTCTAACCGTGGACATCACCTCACAATGACACCTTACATAAAGGTATAGTCAAAAACTGTTCTAGAAATTAGAATCTTTGGGAAGTGTTCAAGGAAACCTTCGTACATGGGAGGCCACGCGTCTAGGTTATGATAGATATCATATGGCCACAGAATTATCCTTGGTTGACCCAATAGACCCCAAAGAAAAACGAGAAGATTACTATCATATTCTTCCCAATGGTGAGTCTTCTCTTGACTTATCATTATCTCCACTGTCTCTAATTGAGAATTATACTTCAAACAAACACCAAGATTATATAGGTAGTGCCCATAGATATACTCAGCAAGTGGATGAGCACAACCCTGTCCTATGATGACACGAGGTTGTATGTCATTAGACATCTTGTATGATAGTGACAAAACACCCTTCCAACGTTGGGTTCGCCTCACCCTATTTTCTTCACCAAATATAACTACTAAATGATGACCACCGTTCTATTCCCTTGTTACCCCCGCTCGACCCAGCTACACTCTTATTACCTGAAAGGAATTGTGAAACAAAAGGGTGAGCACAACTAGCTCAGTAAAGAATATCATGACTAAAGATAATTGAATTATCAATAGTCTTCATCAGTAATAAATCAGAGATTTAGAACATATGGTAAATGATAAAAATTTCAACCATAGTTGCAGCGGAACGAGCAATCCATTAGAAGAGTCAAATAGACTATAAAGTCTATTATCTTCTCCATGTTAAAAATCCACCAACAATGTTTTATCCATGTAACATCACTCAACAGTTTCTTTCCACAATCATATGAATAACTCATAATCATAATTGTGACTATAAATTTTTCTTCGCACCCAGGACGAAGAATATTTTCATCACCTGTCTTTACCTGAAACATCAAAGATCATGGTTATACCAAATCACAGTTCCTGTTTATAATCATACTAACAAATCCATCTTTGCACTACGGGCCAAAGATATTCATCAACAAACCATCTTTGCACTACGGGCCAAAGATATTCAACAACAGTTCATCTTTGCACTACAGGCCAAAGATATTCAACAACAGTTCATCTTTGCACTACAGGCCAAAGATATTCATCAACAATTCATATTTGCACTACAGGCCAAATATATTCATATCTCAAAGAAATATATAATCATTTCAGAATTTATATAAACAATAATTATAACCATGTTGATCAATTCACCTTTGCACTTAAGCTTAAGATATTCAATTATAAATTCAATGGTCATGATCATACCAGTCACAATTCAACTTTGCACTACAGGCCAAAGAGAACCCTAGTCATGATCATACCAATAATCTACCCATCTTTACACTCTAGTGAAAGAGAATTTCAACATCAGGGTTATAAAAATGTTATATATGATGATAAAAATAATATGATCAACATATAGTTTTAATCTCAAGAGTAATATTCGTAACTCATGAATAGTAAATCGTGAATAGTAACTCATGAATAGTAACCCCGACACAAAAGATAGAAATTCCACAATAAAATTTATACCAATATTTCGGTATAATGATATTGAAAGAATAACATTACTTAAATTTATAAACAATTTATTTTAATTGTTTACACTTTACTAATTAATGCATTTAATCATCATAAAATGCCAACTCTTACAATTTCATCATCAATAACCAAAACCCTCATCAAAAATCTGCATATACCTCATATAGGATTCTCAAGCCATAAAATCCTATTTTCCAATTTTCTTTCTTCACAAAACATATTTAATTCATTTACTCATAACTAGACCATTTTCATGAAAAATACCAAATCAGTTTCAAAAATATTTCTTTTCTGGGATTTAGCATAATATAGTCCCATAGTGAACATATATTTTTCTCAGAATTTTTAAAAGTCATTTACTATTTTTCATATGGCCAAAATAGCCGAATATTTAGACATTTATCAAAAATTGTACTTTTGTCTAAAAATTCTGAAATTTACAGAGTATACTTCTATCATATACATGTACTCCCAATAAAAATTTTATCAATTTTGGAGTTAACCACAAGGAATTATAAGCTGTTACTTTTAAAATAGTCTTTTCTCATAAAATTCATAACTCTCAATCTATACATCCAAAAATCACCATTTTTGGACACAATCAAGAAAACTCATCAAAATATCATTTCAAATTTTTCCAGAATTTTTGAAGATCAGAAAAATTACGAAACTGAAAATCATAACAACCCTTAAAATCCCTTAATATCCCTTACTATCCCTTACCTCAAAAGAGCAGTACTTCTGACTGGATATCGGATATGATGCTGAAGGAAACTTGCACTGATGAATAGCAACTCACCAAGTATCTAAAAACTCACAAAATATGCTTCATAATATAGAGAGAGAAAGAGAGAAAGCTTATGTTTCTGGTGTGATTTTCAATTCTAACTTAGCCCTCTATTTATAGGAAAATTTTGGTAGGTTTGACCTGCAACCTGATGGCTTTACCTGCTACTATTCCCACCCACCACATTTGAAATATAATTCAGCACATTTCTTCACCAACCACAAGTGGGGCCCACCAATTCTAGAATTTTCCACCAAAATGATAAACTCCGAAAATTTAACAATTTCTGAACCAGTCATCTCGTAAAATTCATAATAAATCATACGTTCATTTTTAACGGTTCAAAATTTGTGGGCATATACTCAACTTATATATGTATAACATATCCAAAAATTACCACGATCCAACGGTCGGATTAAAAATTATAACCCCCGCAAAATATCTCAAAAATCCTAATTTGATTTTCAATACCTCCATTCCGACAAAAATACAGATAAAAACCTCAACATTAACTCCTTCATTTTTAACCACAAAAATATATCCCTCATTTATATCCACATAAAATAAATATTTCCTTATCATATGAATCAATAATTAATTATTCACAAATAATATTACAGAATCACATTTATGACAACCAGGCCGTTCCCAGGAAAGAGGGGGCTTTCCAATAAGGATTTCTCCTTACTGGCGCGCAATTAGATGACCAAACCTCTCCTTAGACAGAACTTTCTAGACATTGCCAATAATGCTATCTAATAATACTATTCAAATAATATGAATTATTGATCTGATAATGGAAAATACTGTGCAGCAACAATTATTGAACAACAATAATACAAAATTTCAACGTAGCAATTATTGAATCAATAAAATAAAATATTGAACAGTAATTACTGTAACAATTATTGAGTATTGCCTTCTTACGTAAGAATCAATAATTTCAAAAATACTATGCAATACCGTGTGCTGCTGTGCAATAACGCGTATTACTGTATTTTAACCACCGGGTATTTCAACAGTGTTAACGGTAACAACTACGCCGTTATTTGTAAAAACTCAAATTTGTCGTTTTCTTCACCCGACAGTTATTCTGTTATGGGGCCCACAAATGGCTGCGCCGTCGTACGAATATTCCCCGACAGAAAGAATATTCCCCGACAACAATGATTATTTTATAACCACTTGCTTATTTTGAAAAAAAATCATATTTCACTCATAACTTTAAACTTTTATCAATTTAACCATTTACTGAATAGTAATTATAAAAAAAATTGAATACTTTTATTTCATAAAATTCGGGGTCTTACACCCATAACGGAAAGCGATTGGATGAAGAAAACGACAAGTATAAGTTATTTATAAATAATGGCGTAGTTATTACCGTTAATACTGTTAGAATACCCGGTGGTTAAAATACAGTAATACGCGTTGTTGCACAGTAGCACACGGTATTGCACCAATTATTGATTCTTATGTAAGAAGGCACTACTCAATAATGGTTACAGTAATTACTGTTTAATATTTTATTTTATTGATTCAATAATTGCTACGTTGATATTTTATATTATTGTTGTTTCAATAATTGTCACTATACAGTATTTTCCATTATCGAAGCAATAATTCAAATTATCTGAATAATATTATTAGATAACATTATTAACAATGTCTAGAAAGTTTTGTCTAAGGAGAGGTTTTGTCACCTAATTGCGCGCCAGTAAGGAGAGATCCTTATTGGAAAGCCCCCTCTTTCCTGGGAACGGCCTGGTTGCTAGTACTGTGATTCTGTAATATTATTTGTGAATAATTAATTATTGATTTTTATGATGAGAAAAATATTGATTTTATGTGGATATAGATGGAGAAAATTTTTAAAGTGACAATTGTTGAAAATTGATATTTTATCTTTTCTGATAAAATAATTTATTATTATATTTTAATAATATAATAATGGTGATATTTTTACAATTAATGTGGTATATATGAGTATATGAGGAGGAAGAGTATTTTTATTGCAATAAATATTTAACACATGTTTTGTGTGTCGGTAGACCCCATTTCTTGACTGAAATTTGATTATAGCCTATAAAATCGTCCGTATGTGGATTTCGGTCAATTTATGTTTGGAATTTGGAAAAATTTTCTTCTGCAAAGTTGTAGAGAATTGAATTTCCTATAAAAAATATTATGAATTATTGAAGTTTCGTAGTTCCGAAATAATTGATTTTTGGATGTTTTATTTATGTTTTAAAAGAAAAACATTTTTTAAATGTTTGTGGACAACTTTAAAATGTGTTAGATGGCTGAAATCAGATTTCTAAGTGGGCGTAGGAATTTGTTTTATATATAATATTATTATAATAAATTTTCTGTTTTAGCGTTCTAAGCATTTTTCTATAAATAGGGTGCTTAGGTTAGAATTAAAAATCACACCAGAAACTAAAGATTTCTCTCTCTTTCTCTCTCTATAATATCGAGCGTATTTTGTGAGTATTCTAGTACTTTGAGTATTGTTATACGGTGCAAGTTCTTTCAGCACTATATCTAGTATTCCAGTCAGAAGTACTATTCTTTCTGAGGTAAGGGATGTTATTTTATTCGAAAATGATATTATTTCTTTAATATCATTATGCCGAAATATTGGTTGGAAATTTTTATCAAATTTAAAACTTTTTTATGTCGGGGTTACTATTCATGAGTTACTATTCACGAGTTACTATTCATGAGTTACTATTCACGAGTACTATTCACGAAGCATGATAATTTTTTTATGAAATTTCTATCTTTTAGTGTCGGAGTTACTATTCACGTATACGACACTATTCACGAATACGACACTATTCACAAAAAAAATTAAATTTTCTTTTCTGTGTTCAAGATCGTCTGTTATGATTCCTATCTTGGATTGGATCTATGTTTTGGTCTTCATTCTTGAATTTTACTCCACTCTGGTTATTTATGAAGTATTTTTGAACTTAGATTTTTTAAAGTACGAATCCTTAATATTTGTTCTTTTGTTTCACTGGATTCGTTTTCTTTAAAATATTTTTCATCGTCCTCAGTCCTAAATGATGATATAACTAAATATCTTTGGCCTGTAGTGCAAAGATGAATGATTTCTGATGAATATCTTTGGCCCGTAGTGTAAAGATGAACAGGTGTTTAGATGAACATGACCAACTAATGAATATCTTTGGCATGTAGTGCAATGATGAATATTTGATTCCAGATATATATTGATTGATGTTACAAGGATAAAATGTTGACGATGAGCTTTTAAATTCATATATAGAAGATAGTAGATTTCATTCTCTACTTAACTCTTCTAATGAATTATTATTTCCGCTGCGAATGTTGATTTAAAACGTGTTGTCTATTGTATTCTATTATATTTTTCCCTGTTGAGGACTAACGATAATTTGTTCTATATTATCTTAGTCATAATGTTCTTTACTGGGCTAGTTGAGCTCACCCTTTTCCTTGTTGTTCCATTTTTCTTCTCAGGAGGGGAGAATGTAGCGAGTACTAATCTGGGTGTGGAATGATGGTTCTAGAAGTGGTTCTAGTAGTCCTCACTATTCTGTAAAATAGAGTATTAATAATTATAATGAGGACTTATTTGAGTGTAGATATTGTCTAGATGACAATATTTGTATTTAAACTCAGAGTTTATGTGTTGTCGTATTTTGCACGACAATTGTATTAACGAAGTTGTAGTTATTTCTGTACCATGTATTTGGCGACTCATAATAGGTTGGGTGGAATAGACCTATTTTGGGGGCGTCACAGTTGGTATCAGAGCTTAGGGATATGATCTCTGGCGGAGATCGGGGAATAGAACTAGGAGGGGAGAGACGAGTAAATCATTCGCTAGTGTGTCCTACCTAAGCTTATTTGTTGGCTGGTCAGAATATAGGGATATTATGTGATATGTTGATTTCTTTAATTAACCCTTGTTTTATGGTAGTATTTGAGAATGTCGACTGAGAATGTTAACAATGGAGTAAATGAGACCATGGAGACACCTTTACTCACCAATCAGGAGAACGTGCAACAGGAAGACAATGTTCCTCCTGTAAACAACACCACTGATCAGACGATGAACGATGGAATATTTAGAATGTAACGACCCCAAAATAGGTCCATTCCACCCAACCCATTCTGAGTCGTCAAATACATGGTACAGAAAATAACTACAACTTTATTACAACAATTATCGTGCAAAATACAACAACACATATGCTGTGAGTTTGGATACAAATATATACCAAATGTGACTCATGTTCCAACCGTGGACATCACCTCACAATAACACCTTACATAAAGGTATAATCAAAAACTGTTTTAGAAAATAGAATCTTTGGGAAGTGCTCAAGAAAACCTTCGTACTTGGGAGGCCATGCATCTAGGTTATGATAAATATCATATGGCCACAGAATTATCCTTGGTTTACCCAATAGACCCCAAAGAAAAACGAGAAGATTACTATCATATTCTTCCCAATGGTGAGTCTTCTCTTGACATATCATTATCTCTACTGTCTCTAATTGAGAATTATACTTTAAACAAACACCAAGATTATATAGGTAGTGCTCGTATATATACTCAGCAAGTGGATGAGCACATCCCTGTCTTATGATGACACGAGGTTGTATGTCGTTAGACATCTTGTATGATAGTGGCAAACCACCCTTCCAACGTTGGGTACACCTTACCCTATTGGATTCACCAAATATAACTACTAAATGAACTTTTCTATACTGCTTCGGGAGAACATCCACAGCTAGAGACCACCGTTCTATTTTCCCGTTACCCTCGCTCGACCCAGCTACACTCTTATTACCTGAAAGGAATTGTGAAGCAAAAGGGTGAGCACAACTAGCCCAGTAAAGAATATCATGACTAAAGATAAATAAATTATCAATAGCCTTCATCAATAATAAATCAGAGATTTAGAACATATGGTAGATGATAAAAATTTCAACCATAGTTGCAGCGGAACGAGCAATCCATTAGAAGAGTCAAATAGACTATAAAGTCTATTATCTTCTCCATGTTAAAAATCCATCAATAATGTTTTATCCCTGTAACATCAATCAATAATTCTGGTCCACAATCATATGAATAACTCATAATCATAATTGTGACTATAAATTTTTCTTTGCACCCAGGACGAAGAATATTTTTATCACCTGTCTTTACCTGAAACATCAAAGATCATGGTTATACCAAATCACAATTCCTGTTTATAATCATACTAATAATTTCATCTTTGTATTACGGGCCAAAGATATTCGTCAACAGTTTATCTTTGCACTACCGGCCAAAGATATTCAACAACAGTTCATCTTTGCACTACAGGCCAAAGATATTCAACAACATATCATCTTTGCACTACAGGCCAAAGATATTCATCAACAGTTCATATTTGCACTACAGGCCAAATATATTCATCAACAGTTCATATTTGTACTACATGCCAATTATATTAATATCTCAAAGAATTATAATCATTTTAGAATTTATATAAACAATAATTATAACCATGTTGATCAATTCACCTTTGCACTTAAGCTTAAGATATTCAATTATAAATTCAATGGTCATGATCATACCAGTCACAATTCAACTTTGCACTACAGGCCAAAGAGAACCCTAGTCATGATCATACCAATAATCTACCCATCTTTACACTCCAGTGAAAGAGAATTTCAACATCAAGGTTATAAAAATGTTATATATAATAGTAAAATCAATATAATCAAAACATCTAGATTTAATCTCAAGAGTAATATTCATAAATCAACTATAATTTGGTTAGAAAAAAAAACCCAATTTTGTCTTGAATAGTACCCGTGAATAGTAACTTGTGAATAGTAATTCGTGAATAGTAACTCATGAATAGTAACCCCGACACAAAAAGGTAGAAATTTCACAATAAAATACATACCAATATTTCGGTATAATGATATTGAAAGAATAACATTTCTTAAGCTTATAAACAATTTATTTTAATTGTTTACACTTTACTAATTAATGCATTTAATCATCATAAAATGCCAACTCTTAAGATTTCATCATCAATAACCAAAACCCTCATCAAAAATCTGCATATACCTCATATATAGGATTCTCAAGCCATAAAATCCTATTTTCCAATTTTCTTACTTCACATAACATATTTAATTCATTTTCTCATAACTAGACTATTTTCATGAAAAATACCAAATCCGTTCCAAAAATATTTCTTTTCTGGAATTTAGCATAATATAGTCCCATAGTGAACATATATTTTTCTCAGAATTTTTAAAAGTCATTTACTATTTTTCATATGGCCAAAATAGCCGAATATTTAGACATTTATCAAAAATTGTACTTTTGTCTAAAAATTCTGAAATTTACAGAGTATACTTCTATCATATACATGTACTCCCAATAAAAATTTCATCAATTTTGGAGTTAACCACAAGGAATTATAAGCTGTTACTTTTAAAATAGTCTTTTCTCATAAAATTCATAACTCTCAATCTATACATCCAAAAATCACCATTTTTGGATACAATCAAGAAAACTCATCAAAATATCATTTCAAATTTTTTCAGAATTTTTGAAGTTCAGAAAAATTACGAAACTGAAAATCATAATATCCCTTACAATCCCTTACTATCCCTTACTATCCCTTACAATCTCTTACCTCAAAAGAGCAGTACTTCTGATCGGTATAAGGCTGAAGGAAACTTGCACTGATGAATAGAAACTCACAAAGTATCTAAATACTCACAAAATACACTCAATAATCTAGAGAGAGAAAGAAAAAACTTATGTTTCTGGTGTGATTTTCAATTCTAACTTAGCCCTCTATTTATAGGAAAATTTTGGTAGGTTTGACCTGCAACCTGATGGCTTTACCTGCTACTATTCCCACCCACCACATTTGAAATATAATTCAGCACATTTCTTCACCAACCACAAGTGGGGCCCACCAATTCTAGAATTTTCCACCAAAAATGATTTATAACCTGATTTCCAAATCAGCCACCTCTTAAAATTCATAACAAATCATACGTTCATTTTTAACGGTTCAAAATTTGTGGACATATACTCAACTTATATATGTATAACATATCCAAAAATTACCACGATCCAACGGTCGGATTAAAAATTATAACCCCCGCAAAATATCTCAAAAACCCTAATTTTTAATACCTCCATTCCGACAAAAATACTGATAAAAACCTCAACATTAACTCCTTCATTTTTAACCACAAAAATATATCCCTCATTTATATCCACATAATATAAATATTTCCTTATCATATGAATCAATAATTAATTATTCACAAATAATATTACAGAATCACATTTATGACAACCAGGCCGTTCCCAGGAAAGAGGGGGCTTTCCAATAAGAATTTCTCCTTACTGGCGCGCAATTAGATGACCAAACCTCTCCTTAGACAGAACTTTCTAGACATTGCCAATAATGTTATCTAATAATATTATTCAAATAATATGAATTATTGATCTGATAAAGGAAAATACTGTGCAGCAACAATTATTGAAACAACAATAATATAAAATATCAACGCAACAATTATTGAATCAATAAAATAAAATATTGAACAGTAATTACTGTAACAATTATTGAGTAGTGCCTTCTTACGTAAGAATCAATAATTTCAAAAATACTATGCAATACCGTGTGCTACTGTGTAATAACGCGTATTACTGTATTTTAACCACCTGGTATTCCAACAGTGTTAACGGTAACAACTACGCCGTTAATTATAAAAACTCAATTTTGTCGTTTTCTTCACCCGACAGTTATTCGTTATGGGGCCCACAAATAGCTGCGCCGTCGTACGAATATTCCCCGACAGAAAGAATATTCCACGACCAAACGAATATTCCCCGACAACAATGATTATTTTATAACCACTTGCTTATTTTGAAAAAAAATTCATATTTCACCCATAACTTTAAACTTTTATCAATTTAACCATTTACTGAATAGTAATTATAAGAAAAATTGAATACTTTTATTTCATAAAATTCGGGGTCTTACAATCTCCCCTACTTATGAAATTTCGTCCCCGAAATTTACGTACATGATATTTCAAAGAGTTGAGAATACCTTGCTTTCATTTCAGATTCCATCTTCCTTATCATCATGATTTCTCCATTGCTCATCTCCTGTATTTCAGATATCTTTCTAGAATACAGCTTCAAAACAAGGGTTAATTTAACAAATTAACATATCACATAATATCTCGATAGTATGACTGACCAACAAATAAGCTTAGGTAGGACACACTAGCGAAGGATTTACTCATCTCTCCCCTCCTAGTTATATTCCCCGATCTCCGCCAGAGATCATATCCCTAAGCTCTGATACCACTTGTGACGACCCCAAAATAGGTCCATTCCACCCAACCCATTCTGAGTCGTCAAATACATGGTACAGAAAATAACTACAACTTTATTACAACAATTATCGTGCAAAATACAACAAAACATATGCTGTGAGTTTGGATACAAATATATACCAAATGTGACTCATGTTCCAACCGTGGACATCACCTCACAATAACACCTTACATAAAGGTATAGTCAAAAACTGTTTTAGAAATTAGAATCTTTGGGAAGTGCTCAAGAAAACCTTCGTACATGGGAGGCCATGCATCTAGGTTATGATAGATATCATATGGCCACAGAATTATCCTTGGTTGACCCAATAGACCCCAAAGAAAAACGAGAAGATTACTATCATATTCTTCCCAATGGTGAGTCTTCTCTTGACATATCATTATCTCACTGTCTCTAATTGAGAATTATACTTCAAACAAACACCAAGATTATATAGGTAGTGCTCGTATATATACTCAGCAAGTGGATGAGCACATCCCTGTCTTATGATGACACGAGGTTGTATGTCGTTAGACATCTTGTATGATAGTGGCAAACCACCCTTCCAACGTTGGGTACACCTTACCCTATTGGATTCACCAAATATAACTACTAAATGAACTTTTCTATACTGCTTCGGGAGAACATCCACAGCTAGAGACCACCGTTCTATTTTCCCGTTACCCTCGCTCGACCCAGCTACACTCTTATTACCTGAAAGGAATTGTGAAGCAAAAGGGTGAGCACAACTAGCCCAGTAAAGAATATCATGACTAAAGATAATTAAATTATCAATAGCCTTCATCAATAATAAATCAGAGATTTAGAACATATGGTAGATGATAAAAATTTCAACCATAGTTGCAGCGGAACGAGCAATCCATTAGAAGAGTCAAATAGACTATAAAGTCTATTATCTTCTCCATGTTAAAAATCCATCAACAATGTTTTATCCCTGTAACATCAATCAACAATTCTGGTCCACAATCATATGAATAACTCATAATCATAATTGTGACTATAAATTTTTCTTGCACCCAGGACGAAGAATATTTTTATCACCTGTCTTTACCTGAAACATCAAAGATCATGGTTATACCAAATCACAATTCCTGTTTATAATCATACTAATAATTTCATCTTTGCACTACGGGCCAAAGATATTCATCAACAGTTTATCTTTGCACTACCGGCCAAAGATATTCAACAACAGTTCATCTTTGCACTACAGGCCAAAGATATTCAACAACATATCATCTTTGCACTACAGGCCAAAGATATTCATCAACAGTTCATATTTGCACTACAGGCCAAATATATTCATCAACAGTTCATATTTGCACTACATGCCAATTATATTAATATCTCAAAGAATTATAATCATTTCAGAATTTATATAAACAATAATTATAACCATGTTGATCAATTCACCTTTGCACTTAAGCTTAAGATATTCAATTATAAATTCAATGGTCATGATCATACCAGTCACAATTCAACTTTGCACTACAGGCCAAAGAGAACCCTAGTCATGATCATACCAATAATCTACCCATCTTTACACTCCAGTGAAAGAGAATTTCAACATCAAGGTTATAAAAATGTTATATATAATAGTAAAATCAATATAATCAAAACATCTAGATTTAATCTCAAGAGTAATATTCATAAATCAACTATAATTTGGTTAGAAAAAAAAAACCCAATTTTGTCTTGAATAGTACCCGTGAATAGTAACTTGTGAATAGTAATTCGTGAATAGTAACTCATGAATAGTAATCCCGACACAAAAAGGTAGAAATTTCACAATAAAATACATACCAATATTTCGGTATAATGATATTGAAAGAATAACATTTCTTAAGCTTATAAACAATTTATTTAAATTGTTTACACTTTACTAATTAATGCATTTAATCATCATAAAATGCCAACTCTTAAGATTTCATCATCAATAACCAAAACCCTCATCAAAAATCTGCATATACCTCATATATAGGATTCTCAAGCCATAAAATCCTATTTTCCAATTTTCTTACTTCACATAACATATTTAATTCATTTACTCATAACTAGACTATTTTCATGAAAAATACCAAATCAGTTCCAAAAATATTTCTTTTCTGGAATTTAGCATAATATAGTCCCATAGTGAACATATATTTTTCTCAGAATTTTTAAAAGTCATTTACTATTTTTCATATGGCCAAAATAGCCGAATATTTAGACATTTATCAAAAATTGTACTTTTGTCTAAAAATTCTGAAATTTACAGAGTATACTTCTATCATATACATGTACTCCCAATAAAAATTTCATCAATTTTGGAGTTAACCACAAGGAATTATAAGCTGTTACTTCTAAAATAGTCTTTTCTCATAAAATTCATAACTCTCAATCTATACATCCAAAAATCACCATTTTTGGATACAATCAAGAAAACTCATCAAAATATCATTTCAAATTTTTTCAGAATTTTTGAAGTTCAGAAAAATTACGAAACTGAAAATCATAATATCCCTTACAATCCCTTACTATCCCTTACTATCCCTTACAATCTCTTACCTCAAAAGAGCAGTACTTCTGATCGGTATAAGGCTGAAGGAAACTTGCACTGATGAATAGAAACTCACAAAGTATCTAAATACTCACAAAATACACTCAATAATATAGAGAGAGAAAGAGAGAAAACTTATATTTCTGGTGTGATTTTCAATTCTAACTTAGCCCTCTATTTATAGGAAAATTTTGGTAGGTTTGACCTGCAACCTGATGGCTTTACCTGCTACTATTCCCACCCACCACATTTGAAATATAATTCAGCACATTTCTTCACCAACCACAAGTGGGGCCCACCAATTCTAGAATTTTCCACCAAAATGATTTATAACCTGATTTCCAAATCAGCCACCTCTTAAAATTCATAACAAATCATACGTTCATTTTTAACGGTTCAAAATTTGTGGACATATACTCAACTTATATATGTATAACATATCCAAAAATTACCACGATCCAACGGTCGGATTAAAAATTATAACCCCCGCAAAATATCTCAAAAACCCTGATTTTTAATACCTCCATTCCGACAAAAATACTGATAAAAACCTCAACATTAACTCCTTCATTTTTAACCACAAAAATATATCCCTCATTTATATCCACATAATATAAATATTTCCTTATCATATGAATCAATAATTAATTATTCACAAATAATATTACAGAATCACATTTATGACAACCAGGCCGTTCCCAGGAAAGAGGGGGCTTTCCAATAAGAATTTCTCCTTACTGGCGCGCAATTAGATGACCAAACCTCTCCTTAGACAGAACTTTCTAGACATTGACAATAATGTTATCTAATAATATTATTCAAATAATATGAATTATTGATCTGATAAAGGAAAATACTGTGCAACAACAATTATTGAAACAACAATAATATAAAATATCAACGCAACAATTATTGAATCAATAAAATAAAATATTGAACAGTAATTACTGTAACAATTATTGAGTAGTGCCTTCTTACGTAAGAATCAATAATTTCAAAAATACTATGCAATACCGTGTGCTACTGTGCAATAACGCGTATTACTGTATTTTAACCACCTGGTATTCCAACAGTGTTAACGGTAACAACTACGCCGTTATTTGTAAAAACTCAATTTGTCGTTTTCTTCACCCGACAGTTATTCGTTATGGGGCCCACAAATAGCTGCGCCGTCGTACGAATATTCCCCGACAGAAAGAATATTCCACGACCAAACGAATATTCCCCGACAACAATGATTATTTTATAACCACTTGCTTATTTTGAAAAAAAATTCATATTTCACCCATAACTTTAAACTTTTATCAATTTAACCATTTACTGAATAGTAATTATAAGAAAAATTGAATACTTTTATTTCATAAAATTCGGGGTCTTACAATCTCCCCTACTTATGAAATTTCGTCCCCGAAATTTACGTACATGGTATTTCAAAGAGTTGAGAATACCTTGCTTTCATTTCAGATTCCATCTTCCTTATCATCATGATTTCTCCATTGCTCATCTCCTGTATTTCAGATATCTTTCTAGAATACAGCTTCAAAACAAGGGTTAATTTAACAAATTAACATATCACATAATATCTCGATAGTATGACTGACCAACAAATAAGCTTAGGTAGGACACACTAGCGAAGGATTTACTCATCTCTCCCCTCCTAGTTATATTCCCCGATCTCCGCCAGAGATCATATCCCTAAGCTCTGATACCACCTGTGACGACCCCAAAATAGGTCCATTCCACCCAACCCATTCTGAGTCGTCAAATACATGGTACAGAAAATAACTACAACTTTATTACAACAATTATCGTGCAAAATACAACAACACATATGCTGTGAGTTTGGATACAAATATATACCAAATGTGACTCATGTTCCAACCGTGGACATCACCTCACAATAACACCTTACATAAAGGTATAATCAAAAACTGTTTTAGAAAATAGAATCTTTGGGAAGTGCTCAAGAAAACCTTCGTACTTGGGAGGCCATGCATCTAGGTTATGATAAATATCATATGGCCACAGAATTATCCTTGGTTTACCCAATAGACCCCAAAGAAAAACGAGAAGATTACTATCATATTCTTCCCAATGGTGAGTCTTCTCTTGACATATCATTATCTCTACTGTCTCTAATTGAGAATTATACTTTAAACAAACACCAAGATTATATAGGTAGTGCTCGTATATATACTCAGCAAGTGGATGAGCACATCCCTGTCTTATGATGACACGAGGTTGTATGTCGTTAGACATCTTGTATGATAGTGGCAAACCACCCTTCCAACGTTGGGTACACCTTACCCTATTGGATTCACCAAATATAACTACTAAATGAACTTTTCTATACTGCTTCGGGAGAACATCCACAGCTAGAGACCACCGTTCTATTTTCCCGTTACCCTCGCTCGACCCAGCTACACTCTTATTACCTGAAAGGAATTGTGAAGCAAAAGGGTGAGCACAACTAGCCCAGTAAAGAATATCATGACTAAAGATAAATAAATTATCAATAGCCTTCATCAATAATAAATCAGAGATTTAGAACATATGGTAGATGATAAAACTTTTCAACCATAGTTGCAGCGGAACGAGAAATCCATTAGAAGAGTCAAATAGACTATAAAGTCTATTATCTTCTCCATGTTAAAAATCCATCAATAATGTTTTATCCCTGTAACATCAATCAATAATTCTGGTCCACAATCATATGAATAACTCATAATCATAATTGTGACTATAAATTTTTCTTTGCACCCAGGACGAAGAATATTTTTATCACCTGTCTTTACCTGAAACATCAAAGATCATGGTTATACCAAATCACAATTCCTGTTTATAATCATACTAATAATTTCATCTTTGTATTACGGGCCAAAGATATTCGTCAACAGTTTATCTTTGCACTACTGGCCAAAGATATTCAACAACAGTTCATCTTTGCACTACAGGCCAAAGATATTCAACAACATATCATCTTTGCACTACAGGCCAAAGATATTCATCAACAGTTCATATTTGCACTACAGGCCAAATATATTCATCAACAGTTCATATTTGTACTACATGCCAATTATATTAATATCTCAAAGAATTATAATCATTTTAGAATTTATATAAACAATAATTATAACCATGTTGATCAATTCACCTTTGCACTTAAGCTTAAGATATTCAATTATAAATTCAATGGTCATGATCATACCAGTCACAATTCAACTTTGCACTACAGGCCAAAGAGAACCCTAGTCATGATCATACCAATAATCTACCCATCTTTACACTCCAGTGAAAGAGAATTTCAACATCAAGGTTATAAAAATGTTATATATAATAGTAAAATCAATATAATCAAAACATCTAGATTTAATCTCAAGAGTAATATTCATAAATCAACTATAATTTGGTTAGAAAAAAAAACCCAATTTTGTCTTGAATAGTACCCGTGAATAGTAACTTGTGAATAGTAATTCGTGAATAGTAACTCATGAATAGTAATCCCGACACAAAAAGGTAGAAATTTCACAATAATATACATACCAATATTTCGGTATAATGATATTGAAAGAATAACATTTCTTAAGCTTATAAACAATTTATTTAAATTGTTTACACTTTACTAATTAATGCATTTAATCATCATAAAATGCCAACTCTTAAGATTTCATCATCAATAACCAAAACCCTCATCAAAAATCTGCATATACCTCATATATAGGATTCTCAAGCCATAAAATCCTATTTTCCAATTTTCTTACTTCACATAACATATTTAATTCATTTTCTCATAACTAGACTATTTTCATGAAAAATACCAAATCCGTTCCAAAAATATTTCTTTTCTGGAATTTAGCATAATATAGTCCCATAGTGAACATATATTTTTCTCAGAATTTTTAAAAGTCATTTACTATTTTTCATATGGCCAAAATAGCCGAATATTTAGACATTTATCAAAAATTGTACTTTTGTCTAAAAATTCTGAAATTTACAGAGTATACTTCTATCATATACATGTACTCCCAATAAAAATTTCATCAATTTTGGAGTTAACCACAAGGAATTATAAGCTGTTACTTCTAAAATAGTCTTTTCTCATAAAATTCATAACTCTCAATCTATACATCCAAAAATCACCATTTTTGGATACAATCAAGAAAACTCATCAAAATATCATTTCAAATTTTTTCAGAATTTTTGAAGTTCAGAAAAATTACGAAACTGAAAATCATAATATCCTTTACAATCCCTTACTATCCCTTACAATCTCTTACCTCAAAAGAGCAGTACTTCTGATCGGTATAAGGCTGAAGGAAACTTGCACTGATGAATAGAAACTCACAAAGTATCTAAATACTCACAAAATACACTCAATAATCTAGAGAGAGAAAGAGAAAAAACTTATGTTTCTGGTGTGATTTTCAATTCTAACTTAGCCCTCTATTTATAGGAAAATTTTGGTAGATTTGACCTGCAACCTGATGGCTTTACCTGCTACTATTCCCACCCACCACATTTGAAATATAATTCAGCACATTTCTTCACCAACCACAAGTGGGGCCCACCAATTCTAGAATTTTCCACCAAAAATGATTTATAACCTGATTTCCAAATCAGCCACCTCTTAAAATTCATAACAAATCATACGTTCATTTTTAACGGTTCAAAATTTATGGACATATACTTAACTTATATATGTATAACATATCCAAAAATTACCACGATCCAACGGTCGGATTAAAAATTATAACCCCCGCAAAATATCTCAAAAACCCTAATTTTTAATACCTCCATTCCGATAAAAATACTGATAAAAACCTCAACATTAACTCCTTCATTTTTAACCACAAAAATATATCCCTCATTTATATCCACATAATATAAATATTTCCTTATCATATGAATCAATAATTAATTATTCATAAATAATATTACAGAATCACATTTATGACAACCAGGCCGTTCCCAGGAAAGAGGGGGCTTTCCAATAAGAATTTCTCCTTACTGGCGCGCAATTAGATGACCAAACCTCTCCTTAGACAGAACTTTCTAGACATTGACAATAATGTTATCTAATAATATTATTCAAATAATATGAATTATTGATCTGATAAAGGAAAATACTGTGCAACAACAATTATTGAAACAACAATAATATAAAATATCAACGCAACAATTATTGAATCAATAAAATAAAATATTGAACAGTAACTACTGTAACAATTATTGAGTAGTGCCTTCTTACGTAAGAATCAATAATTTCAAAAATACTATGCAATACCGTGTGCTACTGTGCAATAACGCGTATTACTGTATTTTAACCACCTGGTATTCCAACAGTGTTAACGGTAACAACTACGTCGTTAATTATAAAAACTCAATTTTGTCGTTTTCTTCACCCGACAGTTATTCGTTATGGGGCTCACAAATAGCTGCGCCGTAGTACGAATATTCCCCGACAGAAAGAATATTCCACGACCAAACGAATATTCCCCGACAACAATGATTATTTTATAACCACTTGCTTATTTTGAAAAAAAATTCATATTTCACCCATAACTTTAAACTTTTATCAATTTAACCATTTACTGAATAGTAATTATAAGAAAAATTGAATACTTTTATTTCATAAAATTCGGGGTCTTACATAGAAGCTTTTTGTAGTTCATACAAAATCAGATGAGGAAGACTCGTGTACAAAATATGGGTGGAAATGATAGCAACGCGCGGCTTATCACAGTTAAACAGTTCAAAGAGTTGGGACCACCAGAATTATGGGGAAAGCTGGATTCGATTAAGGCGGAGACGTGGGTTAAGCAAATTACCAAGATATTCGATGTCTTGGGATGCACGGAGGAACAGAAGGTTCCATTCATCACTTTTATGTTTCGTAACGAGGCAGATTACTGGTGGAAATCTGTGAAGCGTACCCAGCCAGCCGCACTCAGCATGTCTTGGGAAACATTTCAGAAACTGTTCAATAACAAGTACTTTCCTGAAAGTATTCGTCATATGAAGGAGGTAGAGTTTATTAGACTAGAACAGAACAACATGACGGTGTTCCAGTACGAGGCGAAGTTCGCGGAGTTATCCAGGTTGCACCTCATTTGGTGGAGAATGAGGAACGTATGACGCGGATGTTTTTGAGAGGTTTGAAACCCGACATACGTCAATATCTCATTTCTCATAAATTTTATCTATATTCAGATGTTGTGAATAGGGCTCAGTTATTGGAGCGCGATAATGAGTCAACTCAATCGAAACTCGATGATAATCGTATCGATAGCAACGGTCATCAGAACAAGGATACCCATCGTGGAGGAAATTATCGTGCTAGAAATGGTAACCACTTTGGTGGTAATTATGGCCAAGATAATAGAAGAAATAACTCAAGTAGAAATTTCAAGAAGAGAAGATTTAACGATGACAGGAAGATGTCGGCAGCAGCACTAGCACCAGCAACAAATTCTAGGGGAGGAGAACGAACGCCAGTTAGATGCTACAAATGCGGAGAGGAGGGACATATAAGTCCAAACTGTCAACAGCCTTCCAAGGTATGTTATGATTGTGGAAAAGAAGGTCATATCGCTTGAGATTGTACGGTAACAAAACCCAGTCCAACGGGGATGGTGACTCAAAAGGCTATCCCAGAAAAGTCAAAGTCAACGGTTCTTGGAAGAGCGTTTGTCGTGATTGGTCAGAATGCGAGGAACCCGAACGAAGTTAGCACGGGTTAGTTAATTATAAATTTTTGCGAAATTTATACCTTATTAGATACCAGTTTTACCCATTCATTTATCTCTCCTGCTTATACTCAACGTTTAAACTTGACTCCGGAGAAAATTAGACTTTGACTTATCTATTGAAACTCCGTTAGGAGAAACTTTCGTTACATCTACTGTTTATAAATCTTTTTTGATCCAAGTTGGCACCATCACATTACTTGTTGACCTTATTTCTTTAAAGATACTTGCTTTTGATGTGATTTTAGGGATTGATTGATTAACTACTCATCATGCCAAAATTGATTGCTTTCGTAAGGTTGTTAGTTTTCATATTCCCAAGCAACCTGTTATTCAAATTTAAGCAACCAAACCATTGAAGTCAAACACTTTCATATCAAGCCATAAAGTCATTCGTTTATTAAAAAACGGATGTCAAGTTTTCTTAGCCCATGTTATGGACTTTAACAAAAATACGTCAGATTTGAATAATATTTCTATTGTTAGTAAATTTCCTGATGTATTTCCTGAAGAATTTCTTGGCTTACTCCCAAAGTGTGATAATGAATTTTGTATCGACTTTAAACCTGGTACAAAATCCATTTCTAAAATCTCATATCGAATGGCTCCTATTGAACTTCAGGAGTTAAAAATTCAACTGTAGAAGTTTGTACCCGAGCCTTTATCTGGTGACTTCCTTTGTGGAATGCATCGAACCCAGACTCTCCGTAGGGGACGCCATATTTGTGTGGTAGTAAACTGATAGGTACCATTGTGACGTGCTATCCAAGATTGGGATATGAGTCATAGTTGAGAGCAACCTAAGTCAGTAATCAAAATACGTAGTTTTCTAGGCTTAGTTAGTTATTATCGGAGATTCGTGGAAAGATTTTCTCGAATCGCTACTCCATTAACTCAGTTGACTCGTAGAGATACAAAATTCGAATGAAGCAAGGAATGTGGAAAGAGCTTCCAAGAACTCAACATGCGGCAACGACGTTGGCTCGAGCTGTTGAAAGATTATGACCATACCATACCATCTTGGAAAAACGAACGTGGTAGCTGACGCTTTGAGTAAAAGATCGTATGCGTTTACGAGTGCGATATTGTTAACCCAAAGACCCATTTCGTACGACTTACAGAAGATGGAGATAAAGTTAAAGATTTAAAGAGCCTGCGTGAAGATAACGAATATACGATTAGAATCGACTTTAATCGATAAAGTTAAAACCGCTCAAGCTACACACCGGAGCTGATGATTATAAAGAAGAAGGAGCAAGAAGGCGTTATTCTAGAAGTAAGAGTTGATGAAGAGAAGAAATCCCAACCTTTGATTTATTAGTACATTTGAAATCCTCGATTGAATAGGAATTATGGCCTATAGACTCGCTTTACAGCCAAGTATGACGCGTGTTCATAACATTTTTCGCATATCGATGTTACGTAAATATGTGGACGACCTGAACCACATTATTGAGTTAGAACCAGACGAGATAGCAGAAAATTTAACGTACGAGGAGGTACCAGTCAAGATCTTGGATGGGAAGGAGCATGTCCTACGCTTGTCAATTTCGAGGACGAAATTTCATAAGGAAGGGAGTTTGTAAGGATCCAACTTTTTATAAATGAAGATTTAATTTTCTCTAATTATTATTTTGAAATAGTAAGGGTTTGATTTGATTAATGTGGTTAGTTATGGATAAAATGCGTAAATATTTTTAAATAAGCAAGTGGTTATAAAATACTCATTGTTGTCGGGGAATATTCGTTTGGTCGTGGAATATTCTTGCTGTCGGGGAATATTCGTACGACGGTGCAGCCTTTTGTAGGCCCCATAACAGAAAGCGATTGGATGAAGAAAACGACATAAGTTGTTTATAAATAACGGCGTAGTTATTACCGTTAATACTGTTAGAATACCCGGTGATTAAAATACAGTAATACGCGTTGTTGCACAGTAGCACACGATATTACACCAATTATTGATTCTTACGTAAGAAGGCACTACTCAATAGTGGTTACAGTAATTACTGTTTAATATTTTATTTTATTGATTCAATAATTGCTACGTTGATATTTTATATTATTGTTGTTTCAATAATTGCCACTACACAGTATTTTCTATTATCGAAGCAATAATTCATATTATCTGAATAATATTATTAGATAACATTATTGGCAATGTCTAGAAAGTTCTATTTAAGGAGAGGTTTGGTCACCTAATTGCGCGCCAGTAAGGAGAGATCCTTATTGGAAAGCCCCCTCTTTCCTGGGAACGGCCTGGTTGCCAGTACTGTGATTCTGTAATATTATTTGTGAATAATTAATTATTGATTTATATGATGGGGAAAATATTGATTTTATGTGGATATAGATGGAAAAAAATTTTAAAGTGACAATTGTTGAAAATTGATATTTTATCTTTTCATATAAAATAATTTATTATTATATTTTAATAATATAATAATGGTGATATTTTTATAATTAATGTGGTATATATGAGTATATGAGGAGGAAGAGTATTTTTATTGCAATAAATATTTAACACATGTTTTGTGTGTCGGTGGACCCCATTTCTTGACTGAAATTTGATTATAGCCTATAAAATCGTCCGTATGTGGATTTCGGTCAATTTATGTTTAGAATTTGGAAAAACTTTCTTTTGCAAAGTTGTAGAGAATTGAATTTCCTATAAAAAAATTGCGAGATTCGAATTTTCTGATAAAAGGGCTATTTATTATGAATTATTGAAGTTTCGTAGTTCCGAAATAATTTATTTTTGGAAGTTTTATTTATGTTTTAAAAGAAAAACATTTTTTAAATGTTTGTGGACATCTTTAACATGTGTTAGATGGCTGAAATCAGATTTCTAAGTGGGCGTAGGAATTTGTTTTATATATAATATTATTATATTAAATTTTCTGTTTTGGTGTTATAAACATTTTCCTATAAATAGGGTGCTTAGGTTAGAATTAAAAATCACACCAGAAACTAAAGATTTCTCTCTCTATAATATCGAGCGTATTTTGTGAGTATTCTAGTACTTTGAGTATTGTTATACGGTGCAAGTTCTTTCAGCACTATATCTAGTATTCCAGTCAGAAGTACTATTCTTTCTGAGGTAAGGGATGCTATTTGATTCGAAAATGATATTATTTCTTCAATATCATTATGCCAAAATATTGGTTGGAAATTTTTATCAAATTTGGAACTTTTTCATGTTGGGGTTACTATTCAAGAGTTACTATTCACGAGTTACTACTCACGAGTACTATTCACGAAGCATGATAATTTTTTTTTGTAAAATTTCTATGTTTTAGTGTCGGAGTTACTATTCATGTATACGACACTATTCACGAATACGACACTATTCACAGAAAAAATTAAATTTTCTTTTCTGTGTTCAAGATCGTCTGTTATGATTCCTATCTTGGATTGGATCTATGTTTTGGTCTTCATTCTTGAATTTTACTCCACTCTGGTTATTTATGAAGTATTTTTGAACTTGGATTGTTTAAAGTACGAATCCTTAATATTTGTTCTTTTGTTTCACTGGATTCGTTTTCTTTAAAATATTTTTCATCATCCTCAGTCCTAAATGATGATATAACTGAATATCTTTGGCCTGTAGTGCAAAGATGAATGATTTCTGATGAATATCTTTGGGCCGTAGTGCAAAGATGAACATGTGTTTAGATGAACATGACCAACTGATGAATATCTTTGGCATGTAGTGCAAAGATGAATATTTGATTCCATATATATATTGATTGATGTTACAGGGATAAAATGTTGACGATGAGCTTTTAAATTCATATATAGAAGATAATTGATTTCATTATCTACATAACTCGATCTTCTAATGAATTATTATTTCCGCTGCGAATGTTGATTTAAAACTTGTTGTCTATTGTATTCTATTATATTTTTTCCTGTTTAGGACTAACGATAATTTGTTCTATATTATCTTAGTCATAATGTTCTTTACTGGGCTAGTTGAGCTTACCCTTTTCCTTGTTGTTCCATTTTTCTTCTCAGGAGGCGAGAATGTAGCGAGTACTAGTCGGGGTGTGGAATGATGGTTCTAGTAGTCCTCACTATTCTGTAAAATAGAGTATTAATAATTGTAATGAGGACTTATTTGAGTGTGAATATTGTCTAGATGACAATATTTGTATTTAAACTCAGAGTTTATGTGTTGTCGTATTTTATACGACAATTGTATTAATGAAGTTGTAGTTATTTCTGTACCATGTATTTGGCGACTCAGAATAGGTTGGGTGGAATGGACCTATTTTGGGGGCGTCACAATATGTTCGTGGTTTAATACATCTAAATGTAGGGATTCTATTTTTTGTTCAAAACAGACCCTAATAGGCTTTTAATTGTTCTTCTATTGGTCCGGGAACATCAATTTACAGTGTTCTAATTTGAGACTCAAAGTGCAGATGACTTTTAAGTTGAGATCTACGATCGTGGAGTTGCATTCTACGATTGTGGAGTTGCACTCTACGATCGTGGAGTAATGTACTCTACTATCAAAAATAAAATTATCATAACATGTAAGTTATACTACAACATGTTATTTTTAAGCATAGAAGCATGTTTGAGGCATTTATCTCAATATATGAGCCTGTAAGCATGATTTGAACTTTAATTCATAGCTAGCATACTTTTATACTATAACAGCCCCTACTTGGACATTTAATCAAACAGTTGGTGAGCATGTTTTTATTTACATGTAACCATAAATTTTCTATCCATTTTCCCTAGCCTTTTGGCTTTTGATTTATTAAGGGTCTCCATATAATGCCTCAACATCCACACAAGGCTCTAATATTATCATAACAGCCACCATAGTCTTATTTAATACTATAGCCACTAACAACCCATTCTACTATCAAACATGAAATGGAAAAGGAATGGAAAGAGTCTAAGCTTGCTTACCTTGCTCACTTCTAGAGATTGAAGTAGCTTTGCTGCTCAATCCTTCTTTCCTTTCCAGTCGTAGCTTTGCTACTCTTTCAATCTAATGGACTGCTATTGATATTACTTTTGGAACGCGGGTAAGTATAAAAGTTATTTGATTTCAGGTGCATTGTATGGCAATATATGGCTGAGCTTTCTCTCTCTCTCTCTCAATAAGCCTACTTGGCCTATTGTTGTTCTTTATCATTATCTCTACCTGGTTGCTCTCTTTATCTCTTACTCGGCCCCTACATTGGCCTTCATCATTACCACTACACAACCCCTACAAGGCTTAGCAGTCTCTTACTACTCTGCAGTCTACTTGGCCCCTATATTGGCCCCTATTCAGTCATCTAGTAGTTACTTGGCTCATGTAACGAACTTGGCTCCTACAGCCACTCTACACCTTATAGCTACTAACTAAATTGTTAACTAACTGTTAGCTTGCTAACTGACCCACAACCATCTCATTGCTCTTTTAATTTGAACTAACAGATCCTTTTTTCTCCAATATGGCTATCGAATTGGGTCTAATGCAAGGTTGGGCACAACTTTGCTTTGGGCTCAATGTACTCATATCATATTAATAAAATAAAGAAGGCTTGAATGCCTACATGGAAAATTAATTTGGCCCAATTTATATAACTTGGACTCTTATTACGCCTATTTACGTAAGGTAATATATGGTCCATAACACTAAATTATTTGCAAGCACATCTAGCAAATTTGACGTGGTCCAATATTTAATATGGACTTATATTACATATTAATATACATGGATTTTTTTTATCCACCACAGTTCTTTAAGCTAGTACATAGACCTGGCAAACGGGCCCAAAGCCCGCGGGCCGGCCCGCCAAAATCCGGGCTTTGGGCAGCTGTTTTTAAGCCCATGAAAACCCGGGCCTTTTTGGCCCGGCCTATTTTTGGCCCGGCCCGTGGAGGCCCGGCTCGCCCGCCAACCATTAATTTTTTTATTTCTTTTTAAAATAAAGTGTTAGGTTATGAGGCTTGAACACAAGACTTGTAAGTAAATAAATAAGAGTTCAAACCAACTGAGCTACAACAACTATTTGTTTTTAATGTAATCTTCAATATATTTTAACTATAATTAAAAATTATAGTTAAGATATGTAGTTAATGTAATTTAAACAACAAATTCAAATTGCAGTAGCAAATGCAAACAAGGAAAGAATGACATTACACACAAGATAATATGAGTTTGGTCATTACAGCAAAAGCTTCAACCTTGATATTATCTAATTCATATAATTCCTGACAAGTAACAATGTACAAAACTACAAATTAAACACTTACTGTAAAAGATCATTCTCAATAAGTACAATCTCTACTATCTGAGCAACACTCAGTAACATAAATTCAAATTATCATCATAAATAATGTAAGTAATTAATTAATAATACTAATTTATAATACTATTACAATTTTAATTAATTGAGATATGTAGTTAATGTATGTAATTAATTAATCGTGTTTGTTTGTATTATTGTTTATTATTAATTATTTTATTATTTTTGGTGTAACAAAGAGTTTGCAAAAAAAAAAAATTAATGGCTGAAACCCGCGGGTCGGTCCGGCCCGCCCACCACGGGCCACGGGCTGGCCATTTTCAACCCACCAAAACCCGGGCCTTTTTGGCCCGGCCCGCCGTTGGCCCGGCCCGGCCTCAGTCCGGCCCACCCGTTTGCCAGATCTACTAGTACATACATCATTAAAAATGATGGCTTTATGTAATTTAAATACTTCAAGGTAGTACCCATCATTTTCGTTATTTGTCACTAAATAATACTTTTGAACGAAATTAATTATATTATAATATAATTATTTCATTAATCTCATATGTGGATTTATGTCAAGAATATTTCTTAATTAAGTCATATTGGCTTCCCTTTTCATTTTGAATAATCAAGGTATTCATTTAGTAATACCATTGCTTACTTCCTCTCATAAAATTTATTCAACTCCACATATTACTTTCTTTTCATTATGAGTAAGTAATATTTATATTGTCTTGTACATTCTTAGTTAGAGCCTTTTATATTAAAAGTCTCTCTTCCCGATCATTTTATACCCTATTGGCACATAAAAAAAAATTAATCCACTCTTTTCACATTTCCTTTATTAATAATTTGGTTAAATCTCAAATCTTTATTTAATCAATTAATATTTTTATTAAAAAAATATTACTAATATTCGGGATATCACAATCTACAACTAATATCTAGCGCACATTATAATAATTAATATGAACAATTTTATTTTTTTACACAAATTAAAGAAAGTATAAGTGGAGGAAAGAAAATAAATAAAAAAGTTCTAAGCTTATCGTTAGTAACCCCTCAAAATTACATACAATGATGAGTCGTTTTATTTTTTTTATTGGCTTATCTTTTTTAGGACAAAAAAATTATATTTTAAATCATCCTTTTAAGAACGGATCGAGGATTATATCTTCTTTAATTAGTTTACAATTAATATCTTGGGACCATTAGGGTATATATAATCTTTAGACTACAATTAATATCTAGGGGGACATTATAATAATTAATTTTGTTATATGTAATCTTTTTAATAATTTTGACAATTAAGATTGTTACTAAATAAATTATAATATTTCATAATAATAATTTTAAGAAATTTAAGTTATAATATTGTACGATTATAAAGACTAAAATAGGTAGATATAGCATATACACTAAAACTTAAAAAATAAAAAATTTATAATAATCTCAATAGTATCAGTATAAAACTTAAAATTCTTGACATGAAATTGTCCGTCTAAACATATCTAGTACTTCTATAGTTTTGAAGGATTCTTTACCATATATAAGAACGCTACTCCCTCCATTATTTTTTAATTGTCTTTTTAGATACTCACTCTTCCTTAATATAAATCGTTTTAGAAAAATATTTTTATTCCTTAATATACGTCGTTTTAGAATTTCGAGTAAGCATTAATTGTTAAGTTTCCAATATTGCCCCAGGTATTAAATGTAACTTTGGTTCTCTCACTATTTTTTATCCAATAAATAACTATTTCTTATTCCAATACAAGGGCAATATAGACAATTGATATTATAGTTAATGCTATACAATCATTACCTTAATACTTGTGCATAACCCTAAAACGAACTATATTATGGAACGGAGGGAGTAGTAAAATTTGATTATTTTTATTTGTCATTTGTAAATTTTAAAAAAATATTAATAACTTACTTTTCATATTAATTATTCATGCATTAAATAATAATTTATTTATAATTGTATATAAAAATTATAACCCGCATAGGGTAATTGGATATTTTTTGTGTTAAAATTTTGAAAAAATATATCGACTTAAATTTTGAAGTATTAGAGAGTCTAGTTGTTAAAATTATTCAAATCTTAATTTCTATAAATGGTCATAGTTTACTTGATATTGAGAGGGATCTACGTTTAATTATTAAATATATACATGGAGGGTGAAATTTGACAAACATTAAAACTAAAGAACAACATTTTTAATTACAATGTAACAAATTAAAGAGTCAAGTTTGTATTTTTAGTCTTCTTCAAGTCATCATAGTTAGAAAATATTACATATATACATCCGTGTTGATTGTTTGAAATATGTATTTCAATGTGTCACCAAGCAATCATTTATCGAGCAACCTTGAAAGTTCTTAAAAAAGAGGTTTCATTAAACTATATATATTTAAGCTGCTTAAAACTCGTTGGTTTCCTTCTCCTCATCAAATATATATGACTAAGTGCCTAACCTAGCTCTTAGATTATCTAACAAAAACCTATATACTAGAATATTGAACTTTCCTTTTTAAACACTGAGGTGATGTGATGACCTAAAACTTGTACTACTATAAAACCTTTGCTTTCCCATTGTTATATGCATTCACTCATCTTTCGTCAAACCCTGCTAGCTCTTCTACATTACATGCATATACTTAATCCATAACTAATATTCCTCCAGTTCCTCCAGAATATATTAGATGAAGTCGCTGATAGATGACGAAACATATTCCTCCAGTTCCAATGTATAGATATATAGATCATGATCTCATGAGGTGATCTGGAAAATGAAATGGGTATATACAACGTTTTTGCTAACATTTTCCGTGTATTCATAAAAAAAAATTCAAATTGTATTTTCAGATGTACAGGTACTGATATTTTTATATATGAAGGTACACTAATGAAAGTACAATCAAGATGCAAATATTGTAATCGATAACAAAAAGTTTGTGATCTTCCTCTTATCAAAAGTATATATGCTGAAGACCTTACTAACCTATAGAATATTCTAATAATAACATACTATAAAAAAAAATTAAAAAGTAAAGAAATAATAGAGTGAAGAGTTTAACATGGAGTGAATGGTAGGGAGATTCATTCCATTTTTTAATTTATTTTTTGATCAAAAAAAAAAGAAATTTCATTAATATCTAAAAGAAGTATAAACAGTGACGAACAATAAGAATTTGATAAAGCCACAAGAGATTACAAATTTTCAACTCCAATCAAAATTCAAAAACCATAAAAACCAATTAAATTCCATAGCATCTAAAAACCTTTTATTAGCATATAAGAAACCTCAAACCAACTATCCTGAACCGAAAATCGTACTGAAATTACCCCAATCATGAAGATTTCAAAACTGATTATAAACAAGTAAAACTGCACTAATTAGCCATAAAGACTTGCATCCAAAGCACCTCAATTTGCAGCACCAAAATAACAAATTGCTTGGACAACACCTGCTCCCCTAACCAACACTTGCATATATTGTCAAAGCTAAAACATAACATGAAGCTGATCTAAAACTGACAAGGCCAATAAAAATCTAACTCAAACTTTGCCCCAATAAAGACACAAATTCGACAACATAAAGTACTCCACCAACCTTGCACATTAAAATGTCTCAAACATTACATTGTAGGAGCTGACTATTCATAGTTTAATAAAAACATAAGGATTACTAAATCCTCACTCTATATATTAAGTCGCTCAATATTATCTTTATCACTCATCCAACATTATCACTCCCTTTTTTTTAAGCCTTCAAAAAAAGCATCTGGGTCAATAAGGCAAGGAATCCCAGAAGGAGCAAATCTAGCTCTGATTAAAAAAAACAAAAATTTACAATGAAGAAACTAAAACCCGATTTAGGATCAAATGCCAATACCCATGAAGCTCTAATATCACACATAATATCATAATCAAAGTGAAGAAAATAGAGAGAGAGAGAGAGAATAAGATCACCATCTCAATTTGAAGTTGATTTCTGTGTTTTGCATCCCGTCCAAATTCTCAACTGTAAGATCTTTCAAATAATGCCGCCAACATTTGACATGGCTCAAACTGCAACAAGTTGGGAACTGTACTTGTAGTAGATTATCCTGTAGGAACTTTATGATATCATCCTTCTCCTCAATTTCCAGCATTAAAGACATAGCAAGGGGATGACATGCCCAAAATAGGCCATTAAAAAGAGCTGAATAATTCAACGGCGAGTGCCTCAAGACTAGCTCCAGCTTCTCAATTTCATGTACAATTGATGGATGAGATGACATTCCACTAATTTCCTCCAAGTTAAATGTGATCTCATTGTCATCACCCACAGCAAAGACCCTTAACTCTAAAATTTGATATTTTGTTTGAAAAATTAACTTCCTCAATGCAAGGAACCAAGGAGTGTCAAACGTTATATTGGTTTCAAGTCCAACAGTGAGATATGCTGTCCCCCCGCAGTCACCTGAAATATCCATCGGAACTAACAAGATGTTGGGGTCACCACTATATCGGAACTCAATTAACCTTGGAGCATCTATGACCACCTCAGAAACCAACTCACAATCTACTAAGCCAAGATACTGGAGACTATCACTTGCAAACCTAACCCTCATCAACTTGCTACACATTCTCAGAATCAACACTTGAAGGTTGGGAAGTTTGGATAAAAGCATATAAACCCACTGATCATCCACAGCAGAAATGGCTGATAAAATCACAATGCACAATTTAGGGCATGCATCGATGTTGATGGATTTGCACGGCCTAGGGCTACTAAGATTACCCTCAAACATGAAAACATATAGCTTTGGCGCATCATGTACTTGGATCACCTCAATTTCATTATTGACAGAGGCTAGCAAATTAATTTGTTCGAGTTTAAGGCAGCTGATGAGCCGCAACTTTTTTAGCCCAAAACAACCGTGAAGAACAAGAAGTTCGAGAGAAGGACAATTATATATTATACGATCGAAGTACATTTGGTCATTCAAGTAAACTTCAAAAAGTTGTAGACATTTCAAAGAAGCACAATTGACAACATTATAAGTAGGAAAACCGACTAACTTACATTTACCCTCTAACTTGATGGCTTTGATAGTGTGCAACGCGAACACTTCTTGAGGCAGATAGTAGAGCTGAACGGAATCTACATGTCTGCCAAAATTAATTTTCAAGTTTTTGATGTCATTGCGCAGAGCCAACCCGATCCAATTGTTAACATGGGAAGCCACTCTTGAGTCCACAACAGATACAGATAATTTGAGTGTTTGCATTGCTTGATCAAAGCTACTATGCTCTTGGAACCTTCTAAGGTTGTTACTCACAGTGTTTAAAAATTTTAACCTGGCTTCCTCCTGGTTTGGATACATATGTGGATCTTCCCCAACTCCGAATTGGGATTCCTTGAATTTCAAGAATGGGAATGAGGCCCAAAGGTGGTACCATTTCTTGGACAAGATGCTGGTGGCCATGATTTCTTTTGTAGAAAGGAAAGATAAGATTTCATGAATTAGGGGTTCTGGCAATTCTGAAATTCGATCTATGGATTCAATTTCATTATCCATCTTCTATTGCAAGAATTCAGATCTTCCTTTTTAGAAGATCAAAATTGAGCTCCTAGGAATTTTCAAAAGAATAAGAACTTCGGTTACTTTATTGGTCGAATATCTGAAATGGTTTTAGATATGAGGATTTTGAGGTTGAAGGATGAGGAAGAACTGGAAGGAAAAGATGAATTGAGGGTGAAGAGAGAGATATCAGGCAATGGATTATGGATTTGATCAGGTCTTAGTCTGCGGCAACCCTAGTTCATATGTTTCCTAAAGTGTCAAATGAAGTTGGTCATTTGGGGTAATCCTGCTTGTACGTGTGTTGACTATATATTTTAGGAAATGTTATTTTCACCAAAATATTTGATATTTCCACAAATTACACTTACCTAAATGTGTATCTTATTTATTATTAGTGTGATTAGGAAAAATTATGAAAATATTAATTCTTTTGTAAGAATATGAATTCTCAATATTTATTATGCAAAAGTCATTTAATATTTTAAATAGTATAATATTCATCTTTAGCCTACAATTAATATTTAGGGGCACACTATAATAAGTATTACACCGTATCCGTTCCTTTTTATTTGTTCTTTATAGTCTGATATATTTTTCTTATTATATATTATTTGTAGATTTTGAGAAAATATTAGTGACTTAATTTATCATTTTGTCCTTGTATTAAATACTAATTTGTTTATCTTTCATTTTTTTATTAAACTTTTAATATATTTTATTTATCTTTCATCTTTTTAATAAATTTTAAAAAATATTAAAATTATATATTTAAATCAGACAAATCATTAATTACATTTCTTATATATATATATATATATATATATATATATATATATATATATATATATATATATATATATGTGTGTTTTCCCTTAAAATAGCAGTTTAAAAAAACGAATGGAGTATATCATCTGTAGTGATCTACAATTAATATCTAGGGGCCACTATATATATATATATATATATATATATATATATATATATATATATATATATATATATATATATATATATATATATATTATTCACTTTACAATTAATATCTAGGGGAACATTATAATAATTAATTGATTATATCTAATATTTTTAATAATTTTGACAATTATGTAATCTTATTGTACGTGTTATAATAAATAAATTGCATTATTTCGTATTAATAATTTTAAAGATTCAAGTTATATATATTATTATACAATTATAAAAATAAAAATACATATATATGGTATATAAAGTTTATTTTAAAACCTAAAAATAACAAATTTATAATAATATCAATCATATCAGTATAAAACTTACTAACATTCCTATAATTTTGAGGGATTTTTTTACCATAAGAATGATACTCCCTCGGTACCTTTTTTTTTTTTTTTTTGGGAGAGTAAAATTTATTCTATTCAATTTGTCATTTGTGCATTTCAAGAAAACATTAATAACTTAATTTTAATTTTTATATTATTTCTATATTAAATGCTAATTTATTTTTCTTTCATCTTTTTCAATGAAAAAAGGTTCAACCAGTACAGATCCAGAAGGCAGCAAGGTTATAAAGATTGAAGACAATAAATTATTCTCTCTCCACCCCCCACCCCCCACGCCACACCCCACACCCCACACCCCACACCCCACACCCCACAAGGTTAAGATAAATTATTATAATAGATTAGGACATCAAAAAAATATATTTTCCAACATGTTTTAGAAAGGTAGTATATTGAGATTTAATACTAAGTTTAACTAATTAAACGAAACATTAATTACATTTCTTAATTTTTATATTTTTTTCCCTAAAACGTTAATTAGAAATTAAGGAATGGAAGGAGTAATTAAGATAAGAAAAAATAATTTTACTAAACGAGTAAAATTTCATTAAATTTGTGACATTTTTAACCTTTGATATTTAATATATTTGAAACAATCATTTAAAACAACTTTTATTAGTTACACATAAGGAAGTCCTAGTAAGTAGTCCATGTTATCAATTTATGACGTTTTATGTCTAACTTAATACAAGTGAAAAAATTAAAAATTTGTTTATATGGTTGTAAAAATTGAAAGGTCAATTACTAAAACGAAAAATGTAAGTAATTTAAGATAATAATTTATATTTAGTTATTTTCTTTGTCATGAGACTTTGTTCACTAGCTGTGGTGTGAATTTTTTTTTATCTTCTTATTATGAGGTTTGTTAACCAACCACTTTCTCACAAATTCTACGCGGCAAGCTCAAACATTTTACATTTTAATGTTAAATGTGTTAGTAACCTGAAAGGAAATATATATATATATATATATATATATATATATATATATATATATATATATATATATATATATATATATATATATATATCCGGACCTGATCAAATTCGGACCAATTTTTTATTTTTGTTTTTGCTTTTTTTTATTAAAACAACTAAAAAAAAATTAATATTTTATGGAACTGAAATTTTTTCATAATATAATGTTTTGGACGTGTTTTGGATACCTATACCAAAAAATAGTGGTACAGTTTGCACAGACTGTACCACCATGTTTTGTTATATGTACCCAAATCACACCCAAAACACTGTATTATGAAAAAAAATTCAATTCCATAATTTTTTTTTAGTTGTTTAAAAAAAAAAGTCCAGATTTTGGTCCGGTCCGGGAGTCCGGACATGATCCGGACTCTATATCTATCTCTATATATATATATATATATATATATATATATATATATATATATATATATATTAACTTATCTTGTAGAAAAAGATTTATCAAGGCTAGTACTTGATACTATATCCTTAAGACAATTATACCATCCGTATGGTGCTCAGAGTTGATAGCACTTGTCTCTTAGGATACAATGACACTGTATACTTTAGCAGCACTACAAAAAGTATACTCTACGAACCAAGAATAAATGATCTAATTCTCTCTTTTTTATAATTATGAAACTAATGGAAAAACTGAAGACTAGAATGACTAATAATGCTTAAATGCTTGTGAATTGAATGAAAATGAAGGTTGCCCCCTCCTATCTATTTATAGGAGGGGTTGGTGACCCTTCGGATGTGTACTTCACCCTTGAAAAGGCATGAGATGCTTCTGAAAAGGCATGGTTGACATCTTTTAGTCAAAACGACGTAGTTTTGATCATTTACAGAATGGACGCATCTATTCGAACCCATAAAATGACGTAGTTTAAGCATTAACAGAACCAAAACTATGTAGTTTTAGGCTTAGTAGAAAAGGCGCGACAAAACGACGTAGTTTTGGACCGTTCGTTCAGACTGATACCCTTTCAGCAGATACCACTTCTCAAAACGACACATTTTTGATAATATAATAAATATCGTTTATCAAATGACATATTTTTGATAATAAAATTAAATAAAATAAATTTTAATTAAAATTTTAAATAAATTTTGTCTAAAAAATTATATACAAGGACCCAGACCCACGACCCCGAGCCATAGCCAGAGTCAGGCCAGGCCAGTCGGTGGCAGCGGCGGCGGAGCGCCCGTGTGGGTTCGAACCAAGCCTTGGATAGGTCTTCTCCCTTCCATAAATGTGGGGTGCCCCTTGGGGCCCAAAACCAAGAGCAATTCGCTTGTATATAAACAAATTAAAAACTTTATTCCTAACCTATGTGGAATTTGGTTTTTTCCACATGTATTTATTATCATTTATCACTTCCAAGTATGATCTTTGGGAGTTAATATCTCATTCATTACTCCATAGATTTGAGTTTCTAAATACTTAATTTAATCTACTCATGAAGTAGAACACATTAATATATGAAATCATTAAAAATAATTAATGACACCCACATTAATTTAAGCTCAAATTCTAACAATCCCCTACATGAATGATATTGACTGCCAACCATATGTAAATGTTATGCAGACTCTGAGAGAGACAGAATTAGAAATCATCTGTATCGAGAGAGGTAGCTTTTGGCTTTGAACCTTTCCTTGTGAAAGACTATCGGGTTTACTGGTTGTCTAGTGAACGTGATGTCTTGAACTGTCCAATCGTTTATATAAATCGAGACAATAGTAATTCACACAGAATCTTTCCAGACATTATTTGGTTCTCATGATTTTGTTCATTTTGGCCCCGAACAATCCCGAATTTATGACGATCCTTGTTTATAGGCTTTAAACCCATTCCCCTCGAAGTTATTTTTACTTGCTCTCTAGTCAAACCTTTAGTCAACGGATCCGCTATATTTTCTTTTAACTTTATGTACCCAATAGACATAATGTCGTTAGATAGCAATTATTTTATGGTATTGTGTCTACGACGAATATGTCTAGACTTACCATTATACATGTGACTCTGTGCCCTTCTAATTGCTGATTGACTATCACAATGGATACAAATAGGCGTCACAGGTATAGGCCGCATAGGAATATCTTCTAAAAAATTACGAAGCCTTTCAGCTTCTTCTCCAGCCTTATCCAATGCAATAACTCAGATTCCATCGCTGATCGAACAATGCATGTTTATTTAGAAGATTTTCATGATATTGCTCCTCCACCTAGTGTAAACACAAAACCACTTGTGGATTTAGAGTCTTTTGTATCTGATATCCAATTCGTATCACAGTATCCTTCAAGTACTGTTGGATATCTTGAGTAGTGCAATCCAAAATTTTGAGTGTATTTTAAATACTTTAAAACTCTTATAATCGCTTTCCAGTGATCTTGTCCTTGTTTGCTTATAAATCTACTCAATTTATTGACAGCTTGTGCTATGTCAAGATGTAAGACCCCGAATTTTATGAAATAAAAGTATTCAATTTTTCTTATAATTACTATTCAGTAAATGGTTAAATTGATAAAAGTTAAAGTTAAGGGTGATATATTAAAAAAATTTTCAAAATACGCAAGTGGTTATAAAATATTCATTGTTGTCAGAGAATATTCGTTTGGTCGTGGAATATTCTTTCTGTCGGGGAATATTCGTACGACGGCGCAGCCTTGTGTGGGCCCCATAATGGAAAGCAATTGGATGAAGAAAACGACAAGTATAAGTTGTTTAGAAATAACGGCGTAGTTGTTACCGTTAATACTGTTGGAATACCTGGTGGTTAAAATACAGTAATACGCGTAGTTGCACAGTAGCACACGGTATTGCACAATATTTTTTTTAATTATTGATTACTACGTGAGAAGGCACTACTCAATAATTGTTACAGTAGTTACTGTTTAATATTTTATTTTATTGATTCAATAATTGCTGCGTTGATATTTTTATTGTTGTTTTAATAATTGTTGTTGCACAGTATTTTTCGTTATTAGATCAATAATTCATATTATTTGAATAATATTATTAGATAGCATTATTGGCAATGTCTAAAAAGTTCTGTCTAAGGAGAGGTTTGGTCATCTAATTACGCGCCAGTAAGGAGAAATTCTTATTGGAAAGCCCCCTCTTTCCTGGGAACGGCCTGGTTGCTAGTATTGTGATTCTGTAATATTATTTGTGAATAATTAATTATTGATTTATATGATAATGAAATATTTATTTGATGTGGATATAAATGATGAATTTATTTATGTGGTTATAAATGAAGGAATTAATGTTGAGGTATTTTATCAGTATTTTTGTCGGAATGGAGGTATTAAAAATCAAATTAAGATTTTTGAGATATTTTGCGGGGGTTATAATTTTTAATCCGACCATTGGATCGTTGTGATTTTTGGATATGTTATACATATATAAGTTGAGTATATGTCCACAAATTTTGAACTGTTAAAAATTAATGAATGATTTGTTATGAATTTTAAGAGGTGAATGATTCGGAAATTAGGTTTATAAATGATTTTGGGTAGAAAATTTTAGAAATGGGTGGGACCCACTTTTGGTTGTTGGAGAAGATGGCTGATTTTTGGTGGGTGGAATAGTAGCAGGTAAAGCCATCAGGTTGCAGGTTAAGTCTGCTTCGGCGTGCAAATATTTTTCTATAAATAGAGGGCTAAGTTAGAATTGAAAATCACACCAGAATTCATAAGTTTTCTCTCTTTTCTCTTTAGATTATCAAGTGTATTTTGTGAGTATTTAGATACTTGGTGAGTTGCTATTCATCAGTGCAAGTTTTCTTCAGCGTCATATCCGATATCCAGTCAGAAGTGCTGCTCTTTTGAGGTAAGGGATAGTAAGGGATTTTAAGGGTTATTATGTTTTTCAGTTCGTACTTCTTCTGACCTTCAAAAAATTCTGAAAAAATTTAAAATGATATTTTGATGAGTTTTATTGATTGTGTCCAAAAATAGTGATTTTTGGATGTATAGATTAAGAGTTATGAATTTTACGGGAAAAGACTATTTTAAAAGTAACCGCTTATAACTCCTTGTGGTTAACTCCAAAATTGATAAAAATTTTATTGGGAGTACATCTATATCATATCAGTGTACTCTGTGAATTTTGAAATTTTTGGATAAAATTATAATTTATGATAAATGTCTAAATATTCGGCTGTTTTGGCTATATGAAAAATAGTAAATGAATTTTAAAAATTCTGAGAAAAATATATGTTCAATATGGAACTGTATTCTGCTAAATCCCAGAAAAGAAATATTTTTGGAACTGATTTAGTATTTTTTTATGAAAATAGACTAGTTATGAGTAAATGAATTAAATATGTTATGTGAAGTAAGAAAATTAAAAAATAGGATTTTATGGCTTGAGAATCCTATATGAGGTATATGCAGATTTTTGATGAGGGTTTTGGTGATTGGTGATGAAATCTTATGAGTTTGGCATTTTATGATGATTAAATGCATTAATTAGTAAAGTGTAAACAATTAGAATAAATTATTTATAAGTTTAAAGAAATGTTATTATTTCAATATCATTATACCAAAATATTGGTATAAATTTTATAGTAGAATTTCTACCTTTTTGTCGGGGTTACTATTCATGAGTTACTATTTACGAGTTACTATTCACGAGAAAAAAATACTTTTATAACCCTGATGTTGAATTTCTCTTTCACTTGAGTGTAAAGATGGGTAAATTATTGGTATGATCGTGACTGAGGAATATCTTTGGCCTGTAGTGCAAAGATGAATTGTTGACTGGTATGATCATGACCATTGAATTTATAAGTGAATATCTTTGGCTTAAGTGCAAAGGTGAATTGATCAACATGGTTATTATTATTGTTTATATAAATTCTGAAATGATTATATATTTCTTTGAGATATGAATATATTTGGCCTGTAGTGCAAATATGAACTGTTGAGGAATATCTTTGGCCTGTAGTGCAAAGATGAATTGTTGATGAATATCTTTGGCTCGTAGTGCAAAAATGACCTGTTGTTGAATATCTTTGGCCTGTAGTGCAAAGATGATTTGTAGATGAATATCTTTGGCCTGTAGTGCAAAGATGGTCTGTTGATGAATATCTTTGGCCCGTAGTGCAAAGATGACATGTTGTTGAATATCTTTGGCCAGTAGTGCAAAGATGAACAGGTGTTGAGATGAACATAATCAATTGGTGATACAAATGAATATCTTTGGCCGTAGTGCAAAGATGAAGTTATTAGTATGATTATGAACATGAAATGTGATTTGGTGTAACCATGATCTTTGATGTTTCAGGTAAAGATAGGTGATGAAAATTATCTTCGTCCTAGATGAGAAGAGGAATTTAGAACTACAGTTATCATTATGAGTTATTCATATGATTGTGGACCAGAATTGTTGATTGATGTTACAGGGATAAAACATTGTTGGTGAATTTTTGACATGAAGAAGATAATATACTTTATAGTCTATTTGACTCTTCTAATGGATTGCTCGTTCCGCTGTAACTATGGTTGAAATTTTTTATCATCTACCATATGTTCTAAATCTCTGATTTATTACTGATGAAGGCTATTGATAATTTAATTATCTTTAGTCATGATATTCTTTACTGAGCTAGTTGTGCTCACCCTTTGCTTCACAATTCCTTTCAGGTAATAAAAGTGTAGCTGGGTCGAGTGGGGGATAACAGGGGAATAGAACGGTGGCCTATAGCTGTTGAGGGTGAGGCGAACCCAACGTTGGAAGGGTGTTTTGTCACTATCATACAAGATGTCTAATGCCATACAACCTCGTATCATCATAAGACAGGGATGTGCTCATCCACTTGCTGAGTATATTTACGAGCACTACCTATATAATCTTGGTGTTTGTTTGAAGTATAATTCTCAATTAGAGACAGTGGAGATAATGATAAGTCAAGAGAAGACTCACCATTGGGAAGAATATGATAGTAATCTTCTCGTTTTTCTTTGGGGTCTATTGGGTCAACCAAGGATAATTCTGTGGCCATATGATATCTATCATAACGTAGAAGCATGGCCTCCCATATACGAAGGTTTTCTTGAGCACTTCCAAAATATTCTAATTTCTAAAACAGTTTTTGACTATACCTTTATGCAAGGTGTCATTGTGAGGTGCTGTCCACGGTTGGGACATGAGTCACATTTGGTATATATTTGTATCCAAACTCACAACATATGTGTTGTTGTATTTTGCACGACAATTGTTGTAATAAAGTTGTAGTTATTTTCTGTACCATGTATTTGGCGACTCAGAATAGGTTGGATGGAATGGACCTATTTTGGGGACGTTACACAAGACGTGTATAATTCATTAAGTACATAAGGCTTCTAATTAATAGTGCATACTCAAGTTGTGATATGCTCTCTCCTTTATTTTTAGACAAGTGTAGATTTATATATATCTACCGGTGTTCCCACATGATTACAATCATATTGATTGAATTTTCTAAGTATTTTCTCAATATAGTGTGATTGTGATAACACTAACCCATCCGATGTTTTAGAAATTTTAATTCCTAATATTACATCGGCAACACCCATGTCTTTCATGTCAAACATATTATTTAACATTCTTTTAGTAGTTTTAATGATTTCATTATTACTACCCATAATGAGCATATCATCTACATAAAGATAAATAATAACATACCCATTTTTAGTGTCTTTGACATACACACATTTGTCACACTCATTTATTTTGAAACCATTTGATAACATAGCATTGTCAAATTTTTCATGTCATTGTTTAGGTGCTTGTTTTAATCCATAAAAGGGACTTTACAAGCCGACAAATTTTCTTTTCTTATCCTGGAACAATAAATCCTTCTGGTTATTCCATGTAGATTTTTTCTTCTAAATCTCCATTCAAGAAAGCTGTTTTTACATCCATTTGATGTATTTCTAAATTATATATAGCTACAATGGCTATTAACGTCCTAATTGAGGATATTCTTGTCACAGGAGAATAAGTATCAAAATAATCTAAACCCTTCTTTTGCATGTATCCTTTGATTACAAGTCTTGCTTTATATTTGTCTATAGATCCATCTATTTTCATTTTCTTCTTGAATATCCACTTATATCCAAGAGGTTTAGAGCCTGGTGGGAGATTTACTAATTCCCACTTATAATTGTACAAAATGGATTCTACTTCACTATTTATAGCCCCTTTCCAATATGGAGCTTCAGGACTCGATACTGCTTCTTTATAGGTTTGAGGCTCATTTTCTAACAAATAAGTTGTGAAATCCGGACCATAAGATTTTGATGTTCTAGCACGTTTACTACGTCTAGGTTCATCAATATCTTCTAAATCATGATTACTGTCATTAACATCATCATAAGATCTTTTATTTGAACTTGTTTCTTGTTCGTTAGAACTTGGCTCTTGTTCCTTTTTATTAGGAAATATTGTTGATTGATTTCGTAATCAATGAATACGTGCAAGTATACACGGTCAACAAGTAATAAAGTGATAAGAAAAGTATCGTTTCCACGAGGAATTATTTAATAAAAATTACCAAGTACTAACTCTTAACCAAATAAATTTTAGCTAAACAATTGATTTATGATTTTTGAATTAAAAAAACTAAATTAACTAAATAAACTAGATATCTTTAGAAATTAATTCAATTAAATAAAGGTTAAGACTACAATATCCCCAATTTATGTACTACAAACCAATTATCCAACTAATCCAATTATTATGCCTACTGAATTCTTAACAAGAATTCTAAGTGTTAAAAGTCATTTCCCAAGTGATCAGTTAACTTTTATTCAATTCAATTAATCTTGCGATATTCCTATGCAAAATAATCCCAAATTGTTACATGCAGTGAATAGATATTCCTATTCAATTCACAACCCTAATTATTCATCTCATGCAAATAATTAAGCATACATGTTATCATGTCCAGTTCCAACCCTAGATTTCATCTCCCGAATCCTTCTAGAGTAACACGGTAATTGCTGGCCAAATAATTAATCAAAAACGCACAAGATATAATAAACAATTCACCTTGACATAAATAATTGGAATAAATTAGACAATTAATTCATAGACATAAACAGTTCAATTTGTAGTCTTAATAAAAGAAATTTAGTTCATTATCATTGAATTAAAATCAAAAATCCACAACTGAATAAACCACTACTACAAAACAGTAAATAGACAACGCGGAAAAAACGTTGTGATTTCAGTCAGAAAAACGTCGTGGTTAAGGGTGTTATCTATTTGACACCCTTACATAACGTTTTTAAAAAGTTGTAGTTAAGCACATTACACAATGTTTTTAAGAAAAAAACGTTGTAGATTTGTTATCCATAAATTAGCAGATGCTTAAAAACGTTGTAGAATGTATGATTTCACAACTTTTTCTGGATAAAAATGTTGTAGAAGGTATGATTACACAACGTTTTTAAAATGTTGTAGATTAAAAAAAAGAAAAAAAAAGGTTGGTTCGCCTACATTACCAATGCACCTGCAATATGCTAATGCCATGATATATAACTAAAAGGTTTAAATTCTCATTTAAATTTAAAGCCGAAATGTATCAATCATTCAAAATACATTCCAATAATACTATTCGTGTAATTCAAATTACTACATCTACAAATTATATACCAAACTATCATTTATGCTCTACATGTAGCTGCTCACATACGTTGCCCGCTCATCCCGTACTTCGTCAAAGTATCATATATGCCTTCAATACTATCATCTTTCATGCAAATCAAGAAGAAGATACTCAACTGCCAAGAATAGCAAGAGAGCTATATCAGCAGGCAGTTAAAAATTATATCATATCAGTCCATGAACCACATAAGACAGTAAGGCAGAAAAACAAGCCAGTATTACTATATTAATAACTAAATCAAGTGTCATTATTAAGCAACAAAAATAAATATCCATGATTGTACCTCTATTACAAGCCAGTATTGGTTTGACAAAATTGATGAGGCATACTTGCAAACTCATGTGAATTACAACTCTATTAACTGAGACATTTCAAATGGCAAGGCATGAAAAGGATGTTGACCAGAATATTGATTCACATAAAAATATATAATAACAACTTTTGTAAATTGATAATCAACCCTCCAAATTAGGAAGCTGAGCAACGCTCTGGTGTTAAAAAGGTGACTATGTACCGAAGGAAGTGATTACCTAGATGATTTGGTCATAAGTACCTTCGGAGGCAAACCTGATGCTCAGTGAGACCTTATATCCTGAAGATAATGACCCACTTGCTGAGCCCCAATAAACAGTGCATCAACAACAATGAAGATTCCAACCTGTGACAGGCACAATAAGATGGGAGATTATTCTCAAGGTAAAAATTGGACTTAAAAAATAAACAATTGATCGACACATTTTAATATAGCCATAAAGTGTGCAGAATTATTACCAGACGGGCTGAGAAAACTAAATGGTAACCCCAACCCTCCTTGGCAGCTGCAGCTCTTTGTTGTTCATGCTTGAGCTTGCTGTAGTATGGAAAAATATCATAACAGCCAAGACTGGTATCTGCAGGGTAAGTAAATAAATAAAAATCTTAAGCACAATGGGATATCATCACAAACTGCCAGAGAAGATGAATTCAGCTGAGAGAAGGAAAACATCAATTAGATGGATTCTGTCATTTCATGAAGCCAACAAGAAACACTGTTCATCATTTTATAGTCACATAAATCATAATTTGACATTAAATTATGACAATTTCATAGACAGGTGTCCTCGTAATCATTAAAACACACAGTACATTTGTCCTGAAATGAGAGCCCTGTTTAATTTCTCAAGACTTTTGACAAAATTGTAACTTAATTAGAGCGTGGACACCAATTTTTGGACATAGGAGAACAAGGAAAGAGAATGCTTCAATACTGAATTAAATGATCATCAGAGTTCCAATACTCCATAAGTAGCTTAATTTGATGTAAACATACAAAGGATGAATATAGTTGATTACTGAACAATTGGCTTTATTATCAGCTGACAGTGGAGAACAAGAACCGGAGGGGAAAAACTAAAAATGAAATGGGTATGCAGCTTCTGGAGGGGGAAATGGAAATCAACCCATTAAAACCGATTGATCAAAAACTGAAAAAAAAAAAGAGTATGAGAAATAGGAATTACCAGAAGGAAGTGTAACTGTAGAATTCAACAGGTATGCACATGAAGAGGAGAGAAGCGAGAGAGAAGAGGACCTGACACAACCTCAAAAAGAACAATCTGAAAGAACATCAAAAAGATACAAAAAAAATTTACTAGGTAGAAACTATGGTGTTACATACTTTTGACAAGGTATCACTCAGGTACTTAAATGTATTATACCAATTTAGCGTACAATAAAATAGAAAATCAGGCATTAGTTCAAGATAATTCAATGCAAAACTTCAAATACAAAATCTTTTTCTTTTTCTAAGAATTGGTAGCTTATTTTGCGAATAATTAAAGGAATTAAGAAACTTACTGAAAAATATTTCTCATTTCCATCCCATACGATCATCTTTGGTAGTACAGTTTTCTTGTTCACTTCAAATGATTCAGCAAAATCCTGCTACTGCTTTACGCCAACAAAACCAAATAGGAAATCACGGTTTGCAGATGCAGATATATATGGACAAGTTACCTTTAGGTAAAGATGCAATATCTTTTCTAATTGCAAACAGTCTTGGGCCATTATTCTAAGTAAACCTAGCATGCAAGTCATTCCGAATCTCATGTGCAGTAGGAATATATACAATACTTGAAACAATTTCTGTAGAGATAGAACATAAAAAGTCAAGAGATTACCATATCATTGCATCTTTGCCAAAACAGAGAATGAGGTGAATCTATAGAGGGAGATTTCAGTGTGCATGCCATTTACAATCATGAGTTCCTACAGCATTTAGAATATTGATACATTCCTAGTTCCATTCCACAAAAGGTATAAAACCAAAGAACTGGTATGGTACAGGTCCAAACTCCAAATCTTAAGAGAATAAACTCATAATTCACAAATTCAAGCAGCGTGCCATATTATCTAATACCAATGGAAAAAGCACATGTGTTGAACCTATCATAGAAGATTACTTAGCCTCAAAATGTCATACTACCAATGCCAAAACAATTTCGTAATCCTACTAGAGAATTTAAAGTGACCGAAACACAGTCACAAGTAGCTAATTAACAATAGTACCATCGCAAAAAGATACTCTATATAGTAACTTGAAAGTTGTAAATCAATAGAACGAGATCTACTGTAGAATAAAAAATTATTGAAATACTTTAACTAGCAATCACCTTGAATAGACTGCTGCTGCAAGATAAACAATGGCCCATACATGTCTTATAGAATAGGACACAATAAAGCATGAAAATGTAATCTCCATAATAGAACAAAAGATATTGACACTAATTTTGAGGATACATCAGCAATATTTAGCCGGAAACAAAACATCAGTCTGACGAGATTTCAATAGAAATTATAAACCAAGTAAGAGTGTAGGACTCTTTTTTCAAGCAAAGGGATAATATGTTGGTAATACACCGAGTAAGTTTTTGTGTGCTTTCTTTTTGTAGCAGCCAGAGGGCTAAGTATCACCATGTTTTTGTTTACTGACTTTAGTCTATTCATAAAATCAGTCAAAAAAATATGGGTACAGAATTCCTATGACCCAAAGTCGAAGTAATTTTCTTTTGCAGCCAACTGCAGGACCGTATGGAATAAATAATTTAGATTTCTCAAATAATCAAAACATTCATGAAAATTGAGAAACATGGTTAATTTTATAAGATAGATCCACAACTAACTTACCATAAACCTAGCAACCTCTGTGGCATTATGTACGACACCTTTTGGAGTAATCTCAGTGAGAAGCAACACTGCAACCTGATAACAAAAATTGAGAAAAAATATATTTGGTTTTTGAGCAGTTGGAATGAAGCACTGAAAATGGCAAAAAATAACCCAAACCGAGTTGGAATGAAGCGAGTTAAGGAAGATTTATATGTATCAATACCGAGTGCATAAGGGGAGAAATACCTCATCATGACCTGCCATAGAAATTTTCTCTTTCTTAAACACCGATGTCTCAAAATCGAGAATAGTCTGATGCTTAATCATTAGTGCAGACACCATACGAGCCCAAGAGCTGATCCTGAACCACCAAACCCAAAAAAAGTCAATAGATCTAAACTAATTCAATCAAATCTAAAATTAATACCTAGCGAGGAGGAGCAGTAGCAAGGCGAATTCATGGATCTGGCATATTGTGAAGGGAGGATCTGGTATATCCTTTTGAATACGCCGAAACTTCTATTTGGAGTCATGGATCTGGTATTATATCCATTGTCAGAACCGTAAAACGAAGTCGGCGTAGAGGAGCAGGCGCCACCAGATAGCTCTTGCTCCACCTAAACAAACCCAAACTCGGTGACCCGCTCCGGCTCCTCCTCTCCCGAGACCTCGCCTCCCCCTTCCACAAGCATGGACAATAAGAACACAACCAAAGAGCCGATCTGAGAAGGAAACTTGGAGATAGAGAGGGAAAACGAGAGAGAGAAGGAAAAAAGAGTACGTCTTGTAATTTTAAGTTTTAACTTAAGCGTATTTTTGCTCCGTGTTTTTCTTCATACATAACGTTTTTTTAAAAAAACCTTATCTAATTAAAGACTAAAAAATGCCCTTTTAAATAGATAACGTTTTTGCATATATATCTACAACGTTTTTTTAAAAAACGTTGTGGAAAAAAATACCACAACGTTTTTATAAAAAATGTTGTGGTATAAGCGTTGTCTATTTACTATTTTGTAGTAGTGAACATTAAAAGATAAAAGTAAGAGAAGAGAATAGAATAAAATCTATTGTCAGTAGTCTTGAGACTCTTCTTCCGCTCCTGCTCTTGTTCTTGTTCTTGTTCTTGTTCTTCAATGGTCTCCAAGTTGCTTCAATCTCCAAAATTAATAAGAACTAGGGTTTATGTTCTAATCTAATAGAGTGTATCTCTAATCTAATCTATGTAATCTCTTTTATTTTATGCCTTACATCATGTATTTATAGGCTACAAGTCCAATTTTTAGCTTAGGAACAAACCCAACCCAATTTGGAGTCAAAAAAGTGTCAAAATTCGCCCCAAAACTCGTCCAAGCTTGACCAATCCCTTCCCCAGCGCCCCGGCAATGGACACGGCACTGCAACACTGTATTCTAGTGCCCCAGCGCTGGGCATAGGCCTTGTTTGGGCTCCCCAGCGCTGGCCTAATTTCTGGAAATTTTCTGCTCTAACGTCTTTTGGGAAAATGGACATAACTTCTTCGTACGAACTCCGATTTCAATGATTCAAGATGTTCTGGAAAGAGAAGACGTAGATCTACAACTTTTATTTTTTGAGTTTTTAGAAATAAGGTCTGGAGAAATATTGAAATTGGCTTTGAAGTGGCTGCTATGTAAATAGCAAGCCGAAAATGCGAATCTAGCCACCCCAAACGTCGATCCAAGTAACTTTTATCCCAATTCCTACAAAACAACGTAAAACATACATGAATAGACACAAACACTTAAAAACATCCAAAAGATTAAGCTCAAATGCATTCAATTCATGGGTATAAAACTCACTCATCAAATACCCCCAAACTTAAACATTTGCTTGTCCTCAAGCAAAAACACAAAAGATCTAAAAATAAACAACTCACTCAATTACATGAATGCATATGCATGATCTACGTCTTAATATACCTAAGAACCCAGTAATAAATCAGTATGATATATAGCAACAAGCCTCAAAGATACCTATAATACTCAAACAATATATCCAATCAAGTCGAAGTCCCTAACTCTGACCAATTAGTCAATCCAAACCTGTCATCACCCATGTTGTGCGTGTGTGCTTGTTAACCATTCTAATCAATCACAATTTAAGATAATCACATAACAAACTTCTTAGAAGAAAAATTTCAGTTCTAATTCAATTACTTTTGTGAACATGCAACTCCGGTTAAAACTAAGCAAATACCAAGTCTAAGGGTAAATACAGGATTTATTTCTACCTTTATTCAACCACGAGTGCATTTTTTCTCTTTCTCGTGTTTTATTCCTTTTTTATTTTTCTCATGACTGTGCAATGTCTTATTCCCTTAGGCTTTTCAATGCTACCTTAACGAGCTTTCGACCAACGACTCCCACACCATTAAGACCTTAGGGCGCTAGGTGTAAAGACAATCCCCTCGGGCTTACTTACTCAAGTAACAAAAGACACAAAACTAGACAAGCATGCCACAGTGTTTATTCAATTTTTTTTCTTTTATTTTCTTTTTTTTCATTTTATATATATATATACCCCATAGATTCTCCCAAACTCAAGCTTTTACGTCATTCCAACCTTTACTGCCAGTTTAATAATTTCCTTAAATTTTAACCAATATTTTCCCTCAGAAACAAATTATGAAACTCTTGAACCAAGTGGATTAAAACAGTTAAACTTTAAGTGCTAACCGTTTACATAAGTTTCAGACAGGCTCAAATTTTCTTCATGTTTAAAATTAGAACTCATCGTCAATTATCAACACTGTTCAAGTTAACATGCAAAACCAATCTTACCATAGGCCGAGCTAAGACCACACCAACCGATCGCACAGATTCATGGAAAAAAAATACAATTATACTACATGAACACATACTAATGCAACATATATATGCATATGCAATTAACTACCATGTATTATATGCAACCTAAAAAAACACAATGCTAACACATAAAAATAATGAACTACAATGCAAATAACTAACTATATGCAGTACGACACTAAAATGCCCCCAAACTTAAACTAGACATTGTCCTCAATGGCTGAAATAAAAAAAAGTAAAGCAGATGACTTCCCTGAAAATATAGCAATCTTCCTCCTTGTCCGCTAAGTTTGGAGAATAGGCTAGGCACATGGAACAAATTGGGCACCACACTTGAACTTGACTTGAATAACCTGTAAACCATGATAGAAACAATTTTATTAAATCCTAAATAAATGCAAATTCAAAGCTACTAATATAAAACCTAATAAAAACTAAAACTAAAAATTGAACTTGGGTTACCTCCCAATAAGCGCTTGTTTTATACTCTCAGCCTGACTTCTTCAATTCTCTATCCAATTCCCCTTCGAAAATTGAGAAATCCTCCATCCATCAGTAGCAATGTCTCTTTTGAGAGGTTCCCATTAACAAAGGCTTTTGAATTAAAGTCACATAGCATGATCTTTGTAGATAGGTTCCCTATTAATAACGTCCAACAACTAGGTATTTTCTCCATTATTGGGGCATTGAAGCTTAGTAAACACAATGAGATCTTCCTCTATCTTCTTCTTTTCATCCCACCATGACTCCACAGTTGTACTAGCTCTTATATCACAAAGAGATTTGACTACGACATTATTGCCAATTGGCACGGTCTTGAAAAACTTCCCAGATCCTTAAACTTTGGTGGAGAAGGTACATGGGACACTATCAAAATCGGCTCATCTTCGTTGGTACTCAAAGTTAGATCTTCGCCGACTTAGTCCCCAAGTCTCTCCTCTCTTTCAACATCTATATCATTTGGCACATCAAGTTGCAGATTTGGTTCGGGCTCACCATCAGTCTCGGAATCCATGTCATAGAGCCAAGTGTATTGAGAACAAATGTTCGAGGCATTGATTAGTTGTTCCATTTGGTTCGTAAAATTTTGACTCAATATCTCTTGATTAATCCTCCTCTCCTCACACAAAGCTATGAATTTGGACAAAGTTTCCTCCAACTTTGAATGTTCTTCCTGTTGTAGTGGAGGTGGACACGAGAAATCTGGTGGGTATGTTGGACTTGGAGCATAAAATTGATCTTGATGAGTATGGTTCCATGAAAAAGTTGGGTGATACCCCCAATCCTGATAATAGTTGTTGGGATAGACATAATTGTTGGGGTAATCACCACCATACGGTATGGGCTCGAAACTAGTGGTGCATTGATGACTCGGATGATTTCTAGCACAATAATCACAAGTAACCGCCACACTTTGACGACGTTGTGCTGCAAAAGCGTCTAACCTCCTCGAAAGTGTCTCAATCTGTGCTGACAATGCAGAAAGTGCCGCGAGTCCATCAATCTCCTCTCCCCTTGGCTTAGTCATTCTCGTATACGGCCATTGATAATTAAATTCTGCCATGGTACCTGAAAAGAAAGAAAAAAATAGAAAGAGAATTAAGTGAGATAAAAATAAATAAAAAAAATGTTTAAATTAAAACTAATTTGATAAAAATTAATATTGGCAAATATTATTAAATTAATTCCCCGGCAGCGGCGCCAAAAACTTGTTAATTGATTTCGCAATCAATGAATACGTGCAAGTATACACGGTCAACAAGTAATAAAGTGATAAGAAAAGTATCGTACCCACGAGGAATTATTTAATAAAAATTACCAAGTACTAGCTAACTCTTAACCAAATTAATTTTAGCTAAACACTTGATTTAAGATTTTTGAATTAAGAAAACTAAATTAACTAAATAAACTAGATGTCTTTAGAAATTAATTCAATTAAATAAAGGTTAAGACTACAATAACCCCAATTTATGTACTACAAACCAATTATCCAACTAATCCAATTATTATGCCTACTGAATTCTTAACAGGAATTCTAAGTGTTAAAAGCCCTTTCCCAAGTGATCAGTTAACTTTTATTCAATTCAATTAATCTTGCGATATTCCTATGCAAAATAATTAAACTAAACTCATTAAGTTCCAACTCCCAATTTGTTACATGCAGTGAATAGATATTCCTATTCAATTCACGACCCTAATTATTCATCTCATACAAATAATTAAGCATACATGATATCATGTCTAGTTCCAACCCTAGATTTCATCTCCCGAATACTTCTAGAGTAACACGGTAATTGCTAGCCAAAAAATTAATCAAAAACACACAAGACATAATAAACAATTCACCTTGACATAAATAATTGAAATAAATTAGACAATTAATTCATAGACATAAATGGTTCAATTTATAGTCTTAATAAAAGAAATTTAGTTCATTATCATTGAATTAAAATCAAGAATCCACAACTGAACAAACATTAAAAGATAAAAGTAAGAGAAGAGAAGAGAATAGAATCTATTGTCAGTAGTCTTGAGACTCCTCTTCCGCTTCTGCCCTTGTTCTTCAATGGTCTTCAAATTGCTTCAATCTCCAAAACTAATAAGAACTAGGGTTTATATTTTAATCTAATGGAGTGTATCTCTAATCTAATCTATGTAATCTCTTTTATTTTATGCCTTACATCATGTATTTATAGGCTACAAGTCTAATTTTTAGCTTAGGAACAAATCCAATCCAATTTAGAGTCAAAAAAGTGTCAAAATTCGTCCCAAAACGCGTCCAAGCTTGACCAATCCCTTCCCTAGCGCCCCGGCGCTGGGCACGGCACTGTAACACTGCATTCTAGCGTCTCGGCGCTGGGCATAGGCCTTGTTTCGGTGCCCCGGCGCTGGCCTCATTTTTGAAAATTTTTTACTCCGACGCCCTTTGGGAAAATGGTCATAACTTCTTCGTTTGAACTCCGATTTTGATGATTCAAGATGTTCCGGAAGAGGAGATGTAGATCTAAAACTTTTGTTCTTTGAGTTTTTCAAAATAAGGCCCGCAGAAATACTAAAATTTGATCTGTAGTGGCTGCTATGTAAATGACAAGCCGAAAACGCGAATCTAGCAACCCTAAACGTCGATCCAAGTAACTTTTGTCCCAATTCCTACAAAACAACGTAAAACATGCATAAATAGACAAACACTTAAAAACATACAAAAGATTAAGCTCAAACGCATTTAATTCATGGGTATAAAACTCACTCATCAAATACTGTTTCAAAGAATTCAGCATCTTTTGACTCAATAATAATATTTTTATGTATTTTCTTTATTTTTGATTTATTAACCAAAAATCTATATGCACTGCTATTATTAGCATAACCAATGAATATACAATCTATTGTTTTCAGTTCAATTTTCACCTTTTTTGGTGGCGGAACCATTACTTTTGCTAAACACCCCCACATTTTTAAGTGTTTATAAGACAACTTACGTCCTTTTCATAATTCATAGGGTGAAACTTTAGACTTCTTTTGAGGTATTCAGTTGAGAATATAATTTTCTTAAAGAATTGCTTTCCCCCATAAATTCTGAGGTAGCCCAAAACTTTATAATAATGCATTCATCATTTCTTTCAAAGTTCTATTCTTTCTTTTTGCAACACCATTTTGTTGTGGTGAATAAGGTGCAGTTGTTTGGTATATTATACCATGTTGTGAACAAATTTTAACAAATAAAAATTCATATTCCCCACCTCTATTACTTCTAACCATCTTGATCTTTTTATCAAGTTGGTTCTCAACCTCATTTTTATAATGTATAAACATTTCCAAAGCCTCATATTTACTTTTCAATAAGTAAACATAACAATATCTTGTACAATCATCTATAAAAGTGATAAAGTATTTCTTACCTCCTCTTGTCTGTATATACTTTAAATCACAAATATCAAGAGGTTTTGTATTTCTTTCAATTGATTTAAAAGAAGATTTCTGAAGTTTTGCCTCAACACTAATTTTGCATTTATGATTAGAGTTAATCTCGCTTTTTGGTAAACATTCCATATTAATTAATCTACGTATGGTATTATAATTAACATATTCTAATCTACCATGCCATAAATTAGATGACTCAATCATATAAGCAGAAGATGTAATTTTATTAATATTAGAAGGTACAATAGTCATTACATTCATTTTGAAGAGCTCATTGCTCATATAACCTTTCCCCACATACATCCCATTTTTAGTTAGGATAAATTTGTCCGATACAAAGACTAATTTAAATTTTTTTTGACTAAGAAGAGATCCTGACACTAAATTTTTCCTAATATCAGGCACATAAAGCACGTTGTTGAGGTTGAGTTCCTTATCAGATATCATCTTCAGAATCACCTTTCCTTGTCCAGCAATCTTAGATGGAGAAGAATTTCCCATGTATAATTGTTCTCCATTCTCAATTTCTTAATATATGGAGAACATCTTCTTGTCAGAACACACATGGCGAGTTGCTCCAATATCTACCCACCATTCCTTTGGATTCTCAACTATGTTTATTTCTAAACAACCGCTAAAAGGTTCATTTCAGAAACATCTTTAAGAAGACCATCCACTTCCGTTACATTGGCTTATGCGGACTTCTTGTTCTGGTCTTTGCATTTTTGACAATCCTTTACCCTATGTCCGAGCTTATCACAGACGTAGCATTTGCCTTGGAACTTCTTATTTGTTCCTTGTTGAGGCCCATTACCGGAGAATTTTCTCTTTTTAGACTTTGAACCGAATTCCACCATGTAAGCTTTATATTCCACAAAGGTCATTCCTATTTTCTTCTCAGAAGCATGATTGTCCTCTTCTTTCCTTAATCTTATGATTAAGTCTTCAAATTTTATCTCTTTACGTTTATGCTTGAGATAATTTTTAAAATCTTTCCACATAGGTGGTAGTTTTTCAATAATAGCAGCAACTTGGAAAGATTCACTTAAGGACATACCTTCTGTGTGATGCCCCCAAAATAGATATACATCACCCATCTTGAGTCGCCAAATACATGGTACAGAAATCAAATACAAACTTCTTTAATACAACTGTCGTGTAAAATACGACAAAACATAGCTGAGAGTTTTAACACGAATATTGTCTTCTAGACAATATCCACACTCAATGAAGTCCTTATTACAATTATTATCTCACTATTTCACAGAATAGTGAGGGCTACTAAAGCCACTTATCCTGGACCATCACTCAATTCCCCGACTAGTCCCAACTACGTTTTCATTTCCTGAAGAGAACAATTAAAGCAAAGGGTGAGCTCAACTAGCCCAGTAAAAATATTATGACTATGATAATACAGAATAAATTATCCTTAGCCTTCAACAGTATAACAACTGATAGAATACAATAGACAACAAGTTTAACTACAGCAGAACAAGCAATCCATTAGAAGAGTCAAGTAGAACATAATGTCTACTATCTTAAAAGTCCATCGTTAATATTTCATTCCTGTAATACTCATCAACAGTTCTTTGTTATACTCAAGACAAAAAGAACTCTCATCACATGTCTTCACCTGAACCACCAAAGATTATAGTTAAATCCACAATTCATATTTATAATCATGTAAATCAACAGTTTCTCCTTGCCACAAAGGCTTAATAGAACGTTTACTCAATATCCTTACTCCAAAGGCTAAAGATATTCAAATGTAATAACAATGATCATACCAATCAGTTGTCTACCTTTGCACTACGGGCCAAAGATATTCAACTATAAAACCAATGGTCATGATCATACCAATCAATTGTCTGTCAGTGCACTACAGCCAAAGACATTCAATTGTTAACTAATGGTCATGATCCTGCCAATCACATCATCGAATTATCTATGCACTACGGGCCAAGGATATTTATTATTATCACCAGTGGTCATGATCATTTCATACACCTGTCCATCTTTGCACAACGGGCCAAAGCTATCAATCAACAGTTCGTCTTTGCACGTAAGCCAAAGATATATAACTGTAAAACCAATAATCAACAGTTCATCTTTGTACGTAAGCCAAAGATGACTTTCATCACAATATAAGCATGAGGATGATGACAATGATATAAGCATTAAGCAAACGAATTAAAGGATAAATATTAAAGACTTTAAATTTATCTAGAGTTTAAAAACATCCAAATTGTCAACATGATACTGATTTGTAGAGTAAAATTCAAGAATAATATTCATGTATCAAAAATAATTTGGACAGAAAAGAAATATATTTTTTGGGTGAAAGTACCTCGTGAATAGTACTTTGTGAATAGTACTTCGGGAATAGTACCTCGTGAATAGTATCTCGGTATGAAAAGTATCCCAAATACCCGAGTGAATTATATTCGAGTGAATATTATTTGAGTGAATAGTAATCGGGTAAATAGTAACTCATGAATAGTAACTCCTAAATAGTAACTCGTGAATAGTATTCCGGCATGAAAAGATCAACAATTATCAAGAATGCTCATAATAATATTTCTAAGAAAAAGATACTAGATGAAGTGCAAATATCAAAGATATTCTACTAATTTCACGGAGTATAGAAGCAATACTTCAATAAAATGAGTGTAGAAGTAGGAATACGAAACGAAATAATATTACTACAGAGTATGGAAGAAAATATTATTTCATACGAATATTGAACGAAGATAATATCCATACGAATACGAAAAATAATATCTTTTCTGAATATGATATAAATAATACCCCTTACGAATACTGAACGAAGATAATATTCTTACGAATACGAAAAATAATATCGTAAGCGAATATGAAATAAATAATACCCTTTATGACTGTTAAACAAAAATAATATTCTTACGAATATTGAACGAAGATGATATTCCTTACGAGTATTGAACAAAAATAATATTCATATGAATACAAAAAATAATATATCTTCAGAATATAAAATAAATAATACCCCTTACCTCAAAAGAAGACTGGATACTGGAATAGTGAAGTAGCAGACTTCTCATCTTCTTTATCTCTATAGCTGCTCTCTCTATAATTGCTCTTGTGAGTCTTAGTGAATTGGTGAGAATGAAAGAAGAATGAGCAACCGCATGCGACCGCATTAATCGTCGACGTGCGGTCACTGATGGCGGTCGCTGATCATCTAAAACTTAATCAGACTCAGGCAGTCGTTCGTTCAGCAGATGAAAAGAAAAAGAGGGAGAATAGAAGAGGGAGAAGAGAAGAGGGAGGGAGAAATTGATCGCCGCCGCCGCCCATCTCGACAACTCAGGTTAATTTTGATTTTGTTAAATCAAATTACAGCTTAATTTATGGATTTGTCCATGCGTGGTGTGCTTAAATATCTTGAATGGTATCCATGTCCCTAATGCATTTATATTAATATTTATATTGGTGTTATTTTCGCTGATTTGTTTGAATTAGCAAATAAAATTGGTCTAGTTGCAGATTTGAGTTGAGAAGCTAGCTTGTGAGAGACTTTTTTCTGGTACTATCTTGAATTTTTTATGTCTATTGTTTTGTTAATGAGAACTCACAATGAATTCCAGCAGTCAAAAAATTAACTACATTCTAACAAAACAAAAAACAGCAGTAGTTTCTCTTATTAGATTATCGTGTGGTCAATGGCGTGCTTACACATTACTTGCATCAGTTATTTGTGAATATACAACTCAGATTTGATTGAAAAAATTATAATTTCAAGTTAATCCGGGATTATAATACCTCCTTAAATATGACATTAAATAATCCCCATACATGTACTAAGTCTAAACAAAACATTAATAATCATATCTAAGTAGCTCTAGCAAAAATAATGACACTGTATTTTGTTTACCTTGTAAAAGAATTCCCCAAAATAGAAGCTTCAACATCCTTGTGATAATCCTTGTAATTGCAGTACTCAATTTTGGAACTGTCTGCAATATTAAGATGAATTTTGGTTTGGTTAAAGCATGTGGCATACCTATAATCTTTCAATAACCCATCATTGAACAACCTACCAGTACCATCAGCTGTTCTAATGTTGGCCGTTAATAATGTCATGAGTACCATTAATTTTGAAACATAATAATAATAATAATAATAATAATAATATATAATTCTAATCTTTAAATTACAATCCCGGACCTCTTGGCATTACCAAAGATGAAATCTATCAAGCCTTGAATATAGCAATCATTTGATCAAAAGCTTTGTTAACTAAAATACATCTTGGTGGCCAAAAGCTTTATTTACCTTACCTAATCATCAAGGTTCGTCACACTAGCTTCGATCCTAACTAGGATAAATTAATGTTGTAGTCTACAAGGTTGTGACTACTAACAATATGTCAATCCTTGCCATATAAAACAACAAACTTCTACATAAAGAACAATAAACTTCTACATATAACAGGAAAATAAAGTAATCTCCCCACAAATCATAGTATGAGTAAAGAAAATCAATAAAAGATGGGGAGAGTGATCCACATGTAGAAAGATGGGAACTCTGAATTTGTAGTATACTCCTGAACTTTTTACTATTTTAATTTGCATTCATTCGTTATTGTTTTGGTCTTATTATATTGGAAATTTGTATATTTCTCTTGCTTTGTGTCTTGGGTGCCTAAAAATGACCATATATGCATGCCGTCGTGCATGTGGCTAGTCCATATTATAGGGGAGACTCTGTCGAAATTTTTTTGTTGGTCGGGTAGTTGCGAATATTTATAATATTAATGACCTCTTTATGTGCTTACTAGTATGCATGTAGTCATATGCTTACTAGCTAGTATATATGCTTAATCCCATTCAACTACAATTATGCTCAAGTAATATGCATGCTTACAATCATATTATAGTTTAATAAGCTCATGTTGTCTGTAGTAGGTACCGTGGTATCATGGACCTCTATTCAGACCGTAGTTGTATGAGGCGACGAAAGTTAAGTGCCTAGATAGGTGCTACAGCAGAATTTAGATCTGGTTGCCAAGTGTTTCTAGATTTTGCGTATAGTCACCCGGAATGTGTTAATGGTCAGAACAAGATAAGATGTCCTTGTTTGAAGTGTAAGAATGTAAATTATATGGACATAGACATTGTAAACTATCATTTACTTGTTTCTGGGTTCATGAACAATTACGAAGAATGTTTGTGGGCACATGGGCAGAGAAGAGATAGTGGCATCGCACAAGTACATAATCCAGGCAGCAGTACCCATCGTATGAATGACATGGTTCATGATATTGCAGGGTCGAATTTTGATTAGGAACAAGGCAGAGAGTAACCTATGAATTCTAATGTCAAAGCATTCTTTAAGTTGTTAGACGATGGTAGAGAACCGTTGTGGCATGGTTGCACGAAGCACACTATATTGTCTGCAGTGGCGACATTACTTAACATTAAGGCTGATCACAACATGAGCCATGAGTGTTTTGAGTCACTCTTGAGGGCCATTAAGAGTATGTTGCATGTCGGTGAAAAATTGCCCGATAACTACTACTATTATAAAAAATGGTGAAGAAGCTGGGTCTTAGATATCAAAAGATCGATGCATGTCCGAACAATTGCATGTTATTTTATAAGAAAAATGAACAGAAGACAAAGTGCACGTTTTGCAGTCATGAACGATTTAGGCCTAATAAAGAGGGTGTGACTACAAAAAAGACGAATATACCTTTTAAGATTTTAAGGTATTTTCCAATTATATCTCGTCTCAAAAGATTGTACATGTCTTTAAGAACAGCTGAACATATGACTTGGTATGCGAAATCTCCAACCAAAGATGGAGAACTGAACCATCCCGCAGATGGGCAGGCTTGAAAAGATTTCAACTTAGCACATCCGGGATGTGCATTGGAACCTAGAAATGTAAGGCTTGGATTGTCCACTGATGGTTTCAACCCGTTCGGCCACTCAGCTGTTTCGTACTCCTGCTGGCCTATGATTGTTACTCCGTATAACTTGCCTCCTTGGATGTGTATGGAACAACCATACTTGTTTCTTTCACTCGTGATTCCTGGTCCCAAGAGTGCTGGAAAGAACCTAGATGTTTACTTGAGACCTTTTATAGACGAGTTGAAGGTATTGTGGGAGGATGGAGTACAAACTTGGGATGTTTCCACGAAAATAAATTTCAACCTTAGGGCAGCGGTTATGTGGACCATAAGTGACTTTCCTGCTTATGGTATGTTATCTGGATGGAGTACACACGGGAAGTTGGCTTGTCCATATTGTATGAGTCATACAAATTCTTTCAATCTATCAAATGGTCGAAAGCCATGCTGGTTTGATTGTCATCATCGTTTCTTGAACCTAGATCACCCGTTTTGAAGAAATAGAGAACACTTCAGGAAAGGGAAAGTAGATCATGATATGCCAGCACCGCGATTGTCGGGGACGGAGATGCGTGACCGTGTGATGAGATTGTCATTCATCCCATCGGTAAGATTGCCTCTGACATCATTAATGGGTTTGGCGTGTCACATAATTGGGTTCGGAGAAGCATTTTTTGGGAACTATCTTATTGGTCTACAAATTTGATTCATCATAATCTAGACATGATGCATATTGAGAAGAATATGTTTGACAATGTGTTTAACACAGTGATGGGTGTTGCGGGTAAGACGAAAGATAATGATAAGGCACGGTTGGACATGAAAGATATTTGTAAGTGTCCTGGATTAGAACTTTATGAATCAACTAATGGTAAGATGGTCAAACCGCATGCAAGGTACACATTGTCCAAAGAGCAGGTTAAAGATGTGTGCACATGGATAAAGTCTCTGAAACTACCAGATGGATATGCGTCAAACATTGAAAGGTGTGTTATAGGTGGGAAATTACAAGGGATAAAGAGTCATGACTGTCATGTGTTCATGGAGAGACTCATGCCTATAGCATTTCAGGACTTGCTTGATAAACCAATATGGGATGCTTTGACTGATCTTAGTCATTTCTTCAGAGATATATGTTCAAAAACGTTAAATGAGAAGGACATGTCTATACTTGAGAAGAACATCATTGAGATCACGTGTAAGCTTGAAAAAATATTCCCTCCTGGTTTTTTTGACTCTATGGAGCATTTGCAAATCTATCTACCCTATGAAGCTCGTGTTGGTGGCCCAGTTCAATATAGATGGATGTAACCTTTCGAGAGGGTCATGGGAAACCTTAAGAGGAAGGTGAAGAATAGAGCTTATGTCGAGGGGTCGATATGTGAGGCATACAGTTTCGATAAGATATCTACGTTTGTCTCAGACTATTTTCCCGTCGAAGTCTTGACAAAGGCCAATCGAGTCCCGAGACATAATGATGGGGGCAATGTTGAACTAAATGGTCAGCTTTCTGTATTTGGTTTACCGGGTCGCGCGTATGGAAAAGGAAAACGCATATTCCTTTCTGAGGAATATTTACATGCTGCGCATACTTATATTATTCTCAATTGCGAGGAGATTGATGAATTTGTGAGGTATACATGTAAAATTCATATGTATTAGACCTATATCTTAACCTGTAGTCTCATATTAATATATGTTAGTGTTTATAAAATTGTATAGAACATATGATGACGAGTTAAAAGAAAATCAGCCCGGCATCACTGATAAAAATATTCAAGTTAGTCGTGATAAAAAATTTGCTCTTTGGCTAAAGGACAAAGTAAGTTAAGTTAATTAAGAATGACATATATCATATTAATTTTTGTAGGCTCTTAATGAGGGAACGATTCCTCCAAATATACAAGTCCTAGCTATGGGTCCAGACAGGGACCAAGTCATTCACAATGGTTACAAAATAAATGGATGTGAATTTCATACAAAGACATATGCTCGCGGTAAAAGAACAACTAATACTAGAGTGTGTGTTCAAGGAGATTGTTACAATGAGCTTGGTCATGCCTTTTATGGGGAGTTGGAGGAAATCGTAGAGTTATCATACAAGGGCATGTACGGGGGTCATATTAACTTGTTCAAGTGCCGTTGATTTGATTCAGAAAAAGGGATACGTGTTGACAGACATGAAATCGTCGATATTGACCTCCATAGGTCGGCGTACTCCAACGAACCATTTGATTTACCAACTCAAACAGTACAAGTATACTACACTCCTAGTCCTGTTAGGAAAAGGGATAGATTGTCTACAGATTGGCAAGTTGTAATTCATACTCCCGCGCTCAGTCGTGTCCAAGTAATAAACGGGGATTTCTACCAAGAGAAGATGCTTCATAGACCTCCTATAATAAATATAGAGGACAACAATGGTGTAATCCAGTTAGAGGGTGGAGATGAACCTGATGAATTGAATCCCGCAACAGTTATTGTGCCAGATGACAGTTATACTGAGGAAGAGTTATTGACTGACACTAACACATAATCTGAAGAAGAAGATGGTTATGAATCTCCGATACTTGCACAAAATGATTCTGACTCAGACAACGATTTTCATTAAAATGTATGTTTAGTTTTAATTGTATTACAATGAATTACATATAGGAATGTTCTCTATGTCCTTAACATGTTTATGTACCTTTCATTTATAGTTGTCGTAGTTAACTATTTTGCAGTCATGTTTATGTACCTTTCATTTATAGTAATCGTAGTTAACTATTTCATATAATTAATTGTCATTATTTTCCTTTTCTATAAAATTTATGTTTAGTTTTAATTGTATTACATACAATTACATATGTACATGTTCTCTATATCCTTGACATGTTTATGTACCTTTCATTTATAACTCATACTAACATCCTAAATTTTTTATTTATAGATGTCTTCTGAACAAGCAGCACAAAAGCGCGGGTTGGGTCGGGGCCCTAATCATGTGCCGAAGGCCCCGGCTAATACGGATGATCGCATTCTCATACAGATCCGTCCTCCTCCAGAAAGCACATAAGTTAAAACATCGTGTATATATAAGGGTTTAATATTTCCATTATTATAAATATATTTTAATGTAAATTATTGTATACTGTAGTGATTTTCAAGATAGTAAAATTGTAAAGTGCATTTCACAATTATGCTTACAGAACTGGCCTACGCCAGTGATTACATGGGCGAGCAAACCTCTTGCCCATAAGGATGCAGTTTGGGCTGAATTTCAGGTATATTTTTTTATCACTTTGATAGATAATACATAGTTAATCAAATAATATTGTTTAGTAATGTTGGATTATGGTAATATAACAGTTTTAATATTATTATTATTGTTTTATTTCCAGAAGTGGTATAGATGGGACGACGCACAGGCATCAGTTATTCAGACACTGTTCTGGCAGAAGTGCGCCGTCCGAACTAAAGATAATGTGAACAAGGAATGACAGAAAGCCTTGCACAATGCTGAGATTGACCATCCAGGACAGGGTAAGTAGTATATGCATGAGCATAGCCCCTAGTGGTGCGCATAGCCCATATGGGTGCAGATGTGTGACCAGTGGAGAGCTGAGAGTTGGGTCAAGAGACGCAAGACTGCCGCCTCGAACAGATCCTCAGGTGTATCTGAAGGTGAAAAGGCAAAAGGCACGTACAAGGGCGGCAATATATCACAGCTGCAGCATCTTGCTGCCAGGGTACATATGTATAGCAAGCTTATTGGCTTAGTTATTTGTTTTTATGTTTATAGTCATGTTTTGTAGCTAAAATATCATATGTTTACATATTAATATGAGAACATGAACTGTAGGAGTCTCAGTCTCAAGGTCAACCTATCAATTGGTTGGATGTGTATGTGGCCACCCGTGATGGTCTGCCTGATTCTGTTTAGATAGTGGTAATAAGTTAACTTTATACTAATATGTTGTTTATAAATTGTGACGACCTTTTTTAGCATTTTTTATTTATTTTTAACTATTTAATTGTTGACCTTCTGACAGGACACTTATAAGGGCTTAATGAACGAGCGCTATCCTGAAGGCACTCCGCGTCCGTCGATTGATCAAGAATTATGGGAGAGGGCGTCCGTCGTGAAGAAAAACTATGTTAAAGGCCAAGGACAAAAATGACGCCCGACCATCAGTGGCACAGGCAGCTCTGCTACCCAGTCTACACAATCATTAGGTCATCCAGCCTATCATACTCCTGCTGACTATGTGAGAGCAATCTGTTAGAATCGTGATCTTCTTCGTATACTGGGCGGACATCTGCATTCTCTGAGTCTTGATGAGTTGGCAAATGCAGTGGCGGCAGCAGCATCATCACAACATCAGGGTGGCAAGTAGGTATATATATCGATATTGTTATTGTCACTATCTTACTTATATGTTTCACTACGTTGTCTATTGTTTAGCTTTCCCCAAGTTATAGAAGTATCAACACATGTAACATATATGTTTTATTCTTTTGTTAATTACAGGGTACTAATTTGGATGATCCATGAAGAGCTAGACCAGTCATGTTAGATTTTTAAAGCCTTGCTAGACTTGTTTTTTAGATTTTTAAAGCCTTGTACTCTTTTAGATTTATTCTTTGGACAATTGTATTGGTTTACGATTCTATTATATGGATGTTTACGATTGTATTGTGTTGTGTTGGTTTACGATTCTATTATATGGATGGATGTTTATCATATAGTAGTTATCATGGATGAATGTTTATCATATGATAGTTATTATAGATGGATGCTTACATATACTGCTGTGTGTTGGGATAGAAAGCAGGTACAAAGCAGGTTATTTTTGGAAAATCAATAAAACAGGAAAAATATTTTTAAAAAAAACATATCAGCGACCGCATGCGGTCGCTAATACTGTAATTGCGACCGTGTTACCTTCTTGGAAGTTAATGACCGATGCGGTCGCTATTACCGGTCGCTGACACGTGTGCCACGTCACACCTGACAGATGACTCAGCATGAGTCAGAATAGTGACGGATGCGATCGCTGATTGCAGTCACTAATACGTCGGTCGCTATTGTTGGTCACTGATGTCCATCTAGCGACCAGATTACCTACGACTAATATTGGCGACCGCATGCGGTCACTAATAGTCATCTGCGACCATATACTATCACAGATATGCGGTCGCTGATAAGCCTTTTTGTTGTAGTTCATCTGGAGAAGATATTACTTCCTTGTACGTTTGAGGATTGTTTTCTAACAAAAATGTTAGAAAATTCGGGCCAAAAGACTTTGAAGTCCTTGCTCTTTTGCTACATCTAGGTTCATCCTCAGGATAATTACTAGTAGCATCCAAAGGTCTTTTGTGTGAATTTGACTCTTTATTTATATTATATGGAAACACATTCTCAAAGAACGACGCATCTCTTGATTCAATAAAAGTATTAACATGAATATCAGGAATTTCAGATTTATGAACAAGAAAGCAATAAGCACTACTGTTATTTGCATAACCAATGAATACACAGTCAATGGTTTTTGGTCCTATCTTAACCTTTTTAGGTTTAGGAACCATCACTTTTGCTAGACACCCCCACACTCTTAAGTATTTATAGCAAGGTCTATGACCTTTCCATAATTCATAAGGTGTTTTTTGAGTTTTCTTATGAGGCACTTTATTAAGAATATAATTGGTAGAAAGCAAAGCTTTCCCCCCCCCCACAAATTCTGGGGTGCTCTAGAACTAGTTAACATAGCATTCAACATTTCTTTCAATGTTCGGTTCTTAAGTTTAGCAATACCATTAAATTGAGGTGGATAAGGAGCAGTAGTTTGGTGAATGATACCATGAGTAGAGCATAACTCTTCAAATGGTGATTCATATTCACCACCTTTATCGCTTCTTATTGCTTTAATCTTTTTGCTAAGTTAATTTTCAACTTCATTTTTATAATGTTGAAATATTTTTATAGCATCATCTTTGCTTCTTAGCAAATATACATAACAACATCTTGTGCAATCATCAATAAAGGTAATGAAATATTTTTTCCCACCTCTTGTTTGCACATACTTCAAATCACATATATCAGTGTGAATTAAATCTAGAGGTTCAGTTTTTCTTTCAACAGAATGAAATGGTAATCTTGTCATTTTAGATTCCACACAAATTTCACATTCATGCTTTTGATTAATATCAAATTTAGGCAAGAATTCTAAATTAATTATTCTACGCATTGTATCATAATTAACATGTCCTAATCTAGCATGTCATATATTTAAAGATTCTAACAAGTAAGCAGAAGAATTAATTTTATTATTATCAATAGACTTTGGTACAACAGTCATTACATTCATCTTAAAGAGCCCATCAGACATATAGCCCTTTCCCACAAACATATCATTTTTGGTAAGTACAAATTTATCAGACACAAACACCAATTTGAAGCCATTCTTGCTAAGTAGTGACCCAGAAAATAAATTTTTACAGATATTCGGCACATGAAGCACTTCGTTCAGAGTCAGTTCTTTACCAGATGTCATTTTTAGCACAATCTTTCCACGTCCTTGAACCTTTGAACTTGAGGAGTTTCCCATGAAGAGTTGCTCGTCATTTTCTATTGGTTTGTAGGTAGAGAACATCTATTTGTTGGAGCAAATGTGGCGAGTAGCGCCAGTGTCCACCCACCATTCTTTGGTGTTTCCTACCAAGTTACATTCGGATACAACCGCAGAGAGATTAATGTCTGAAACATTTTCTGAAAGTTTTTCTAGTTCTATCACATTTGCTTGAGCTTTTTGTTCTTTCTTGAATTTCTTTGGCCTGCGACATTCATTTGATTTATGTCCTTGAATGCCACAGTTGAAGCACTTGTCTTTAAATTTTTTCTTGGCTTTGAAAGCGCCTTCGCCATCGCGTTTTCTTTTGTTGTTATTGTTTGGCCTTTGTTCTACCACATTAGCCTTTGCTTCAATGAAATTTTTCCCATTCTTCTTTTCAGATCCTCGATTGTCTTCTTCAATCCTAAGTCGCACAATCAGTTCTTCGAGATTCATCTCTTTGCATTTATGCTTAAGATAATTCTTAAAGTCTTTCTATGATGGTGGAAGTTTCTCAATCAGTGCAGCAACTTGGAATGAGTCACTTAGTGACATTCCTTCAGAATGAATGTCATGTAGGATTACTTGTAATTCTTGAACTTGGGTGATGACGACTTTAGAGTCTACCATCTTATAGTCAAGAAATCTACCGACTATGAATTTCTTCATGCCAGCATCTTCAGTTTTATATTTCTTGTCTAAAGATTCCCAAAGTTCCTTTGCAGTTTGAATTGTACAATACACATTATATAGTGTATTGTCTAATCCGTTTAATACATAATTTCTGTAAAGGAATTCAGCATGTTTCCATGCGTCAACTGCAACCACTTTTTCCTTGTCAGTTTCTCCTTCAACAAGAGTAGGACATTCCTCTTGAAGAAACCTTGCCAAGTTCAAAGTTGTGAGATAGAAGAGCATCTTTTGTTGCCAATGCTTGAAATCAGTTCCATTGAACTTTTTAGGCTTTTCTCTATGAGACATGCTCACAGCAGGGATGGTGCTAGTAGATGTCATTTCTGTTATACAAACATAGAATAATTTAAGAAATATATAAATAAGGAAAGACATAAACAAACAACAATAAATTTTTGTTTAACAGAATGATGTGTATCTGAATTTCTCTGATGATTCTCTCTTAAGTAATCGATTCTCTGATGATTCTTTCTTATTAAATATACTGGATGAGATAAGGTTGGCACTAATGATATACTATTTCTATAATATAGTTGGACATGTTTTGTTAATGTCTAATACAATGATTATTTTGACAACCACATGCCATTACAATTTGCATTTATTAATTTATTACTACTACACTACACAATACTGTACTACTTATATATATATATATATATATATATATATATATATATATATATATATATATATATATATATAATAACAGAATAATGTGTATTAACATTCAATCAAATTTCTAGAAATTTAAACAACAAATTTTTTGAAAAATCAGAAATTTGGTTTATAGAACAATTTCCTGTTCAAATAAATAAACTGTGATTTTTCTTTTCAAAAGAGATACAAATTACAGAATGATATTAAATAAAACTATAATTACAGAAAATATAAATTTGTTTCAAGATTGTTATCTTTGTAAATATAGTAATATTAAATATATATATATATATATATATATATATATATATATATATATATATATATATAATAACAAAGTTATTTAAATTTAGTATATTTGCAAATCAGATTTAGAATGTAAACTGTACTTACTTGAAATAATCAGATTCTGGAAATACAAGATAGATAAATCTGAGTTCTTTGAATTCACAAAGTCTCCTTGAAACAAATTTATTCCCTCATTGGTGCTAAAGGATTTTGGAATAATTACTTCCCAAGATAAAACGGATTTTCAATTCTTAATTAGTAGCACTTCAAAATTAAGAATTCTTCGAACACAATTTCTATGTTCTGTACTTGAACCTTACTATGATGATATGATATTGCTATGATATGATGAGTGAAGGAAATATACTAGGAATGAATGGAAAAATAATATACTTCAAAGTGCAGAACGGGAATTGAATCTGCAGAACAGGAAACGGGAAAAAGGGAAATAAACTTATGTTTTAACGCGCTCTCGGATAGATTATTTAAAATGACGTAGTATCAGTGATTAATAAATTAAAAAAATTTTGTCCAAAAAATTATATTTCACCCGACCACGGCCCCGGCCCAGCCCGGCCGACCGGACGGATGGCGGTGGCACGCGCGTGTGGGTTCGAACCAAGCCTTGGCTAGGTCATCTCCCTTCCATAAAAATGGGGTGCCCCTTGGGGCCCTTCCAATTATGCAAACATCCCATATATATTTTCATCACATTTCCTTCAAACTTTCTATGTGGGACAATGCAAGTTACAACATTTCAAGTAGGTGACTTTGGAGTCAATTTTCTAATTCAATTCCTAATGGATTTGATCAAATAATTATACCACGTTATACTCCTCGCGGAGGAGAACGCATTGGTGCATGGACCTGACATTTTTGGAGTGTGGGTCCCACATTAAATTGAGCCTTAAAATGCTTTAATATTTATTTTTTCAACCCATTTCCAACAATATTAATTTAATATATAATAACAAAGTTACTTAAATTTAGTAAGCAAATCAGATTTAGAAAGTTCAGTGTACTTACTTGAAAATCAGAATCTGAAAAAATAAAGATAAATAAATCCGAGTCCTTTTGATTCACAAAGTCTCCTTGAAGCAAATTTATTCCATCACCGGTGCTAAAGGATTTTTTGAATAATTACTTCCCAAGATAAAACGGATTTCCATTTCTTAATTAGAAGCACTTCAAAATTAAGAATTCTTCAAACTCAATTTCTATGTTCTGTACTTGAACTGACTATAATGATGAATGAAGGAATGCAAGAAGGAAAAACAAAAACTATCTTGAATTTCTGCCCGGTTAGGCTATTTATAAGATGATTTCGTGACTGATCAGATGGGACATAACCTTTGGCATGGCATCCATTCGTCTAAACTACATAGTATCCGTGACAGTTTTGATAATAAATTAAACAAAATTTTGTCCAAAAAATTATATATATCATGAGCCCGGCTCAGACCCGGCCCGCCCGATCGACCGGCGGCGCGCGTGTGGGTTTGAACCAAGCCTTGGCTAGGTCCTCTCCCCTCCACAAAAGTGGGGTGCCCCTTGGGGCCCTTTCCATTGGGAAATATCCTATATATAAATTCTTCACCTTTCCCTCAAACTTTCTATGTGGGACAAGGTGCTTATGGCAAGTTTAAATACAACATTTCTAGTAGGTGAGTTTAGAGTCAATTTTCTCATTCAATACTTAGTGGATTTGAACAAATAAGTATACCATGTTATAGTCCTCGCGAAGGAGAACGCATTGGTGCATAGACCCGACATTTTTGAAGTGTGGGTCCCACATTAAATTGAGCCTCAAAATGCTCTAATATTTATTTTTCAAACCCATTTCTAACAGTAATATTACAAAATGACATAACATTCTAAAATTTAACAACACATTTTACTAATATTCCACCACTAATATTCAAAACACTCATTAATTATATTTAGAGATAAATCTGAAAAAAATATATTTAAAAAGAACCCTTTATTTTTAGAAAAGAAAGAGTATAGTGACTAGAAGTTATATGTCCTGACATTAGTGAATTAATTAATAACCAGTCACTGTATGGCCTCCATCAACGCAAATAATCTGGCCAGTGATATATGAAGCAGCCGGTAAGCAAAGGAATGCCACTAATGACGAAACCTCATTTGGTTCTCCTGGCCGACGAATTGGAGTTCGAGAGATCATCCCATCTATAATATTCTCCCTCTTGACAGGATCCTCCTATGCCATAAAGAATTAGAGGAATTAATGAAAAATATATCAAACATTGCCAAAAACTAATTAAAGGGTCACCCTTTTTATTTTCATTTTTTAATTTTTGTAAATAGTAGTAATCTATTAGTAACGTTAGAGGGGTCCCAATATTAGACCTCAAATTTGGAATCTAATATTCATGCTAAATTATCAGATCAACAATATTATAGCGACTCATATTTTATAAATGAGAGCTTGCATTACCAATATAATAGTGACGTGTTGTTGGGACCCTATATATATATATATATATATATATATATATATATATATATATAGTCGTCTATGGTGATGGTTTTTTTGGGCTATAGCGACGATTCACCCGTCGATATAGCTATTCTAGTCTATGGTAACGGGTGAACCGTCGCTATAGCCCAAAAAAACCGTCGCCATAAGTAGCTGTGTACTACTACACAACTGTGTATATACATTTATATATATATATATATATATATATATATATATATGTGTGTGTGTGTGTGTGTGTGTGTATATATATATATATATATATGAAGGCAATAATGATCATTGTGTATGTTTTATTTGTGCACAATCTGTCAAAACTATTTTATTTTGACAGATTTATTTTTGATTTCTGATTTGGGAGAAGAAAATCTCATTTTTTTTATAAAAATAAATATGCCAAAACAATGTAGTTTTAACAGACTGTGTACAAATAAAACATACACACATGTGTATTGCTATAATGCCCATATAAAAATAATATTAATAGGATAATAAAGAAATACACAAAACCATCTTATTTACTTGAAAATTTTACCCTTACCCTCTTTCATCTCCTTCGACAGATTCACGCCCATCTCCACAAACATAAAAAAATGCTATCAAAAGTTATATTACTCTTTCTCATTATCTGTCAAAATTGTGTTATAAAGGAATCATTACTTCCAATTAAATCAGACAGACATTACAGCGATTCCATAAATATATATGCATCTCTTCCTCTTCCTCTTTTTACTTCACATTTGTTGATCAACCAAGAAATTTGCTCTTTTTCTATTATTTCAACATTAGCTTGTTTTGTATACATATTGTTTGTGATTTAGATTATTTTGGTTTACTTGATTTTATTCAATTATTAAATTAAAGGGATTTTTTGATGCATGAGGGACGGAGACCGAAGAGACAGAAGAAACTGAACTATCAAAAAATGTGTTGATGGCCCTGGAATATCATGAATTAGATGATCATCGCAAACGAAGAGGTCATTAATACCTTCGACTTCAGGATATGGGATCGGCTTCGGGGGATGGACGTCTTCGGGGGCTCGTGGTGTCCTAACCTAGGGAGTTCGACGGATTAGTAGTTTGTTTACTTTTATCCTTATTTAATTCTTTTATTAGTAATATTTTATTATTAACAAGTTGTTATTTGTTATGAGTTGTTTCTATAAATTTAGGAAGTTTGTTAGGATTTTGTTTTCGTATCTCTAGGAAGATTTTGTGAATCTCTAGAAATTATGTTATATCTTGGGCAACTTAGGCAGAAAGTTTTGCTAGCTATATAAACTCGGCTTGTGGGTTGAATTAGATAAACTTTGATTTTGATAAATATAGCATACACATTAATTAGAGAGAAATCTCTGTGTTTTCTGGTGAATCTCTTGTTCCTTCATTTGTGAATTCATTTGTTACCTAGTTCGCAGGATAATAACTATCCCGCACAGCGTCAGTTGGTATCAAAGCCCAAGTATCTTTCTAGGAATAGACTCATCGATTTTAATGGCCGGTGGTCGTGGTCGTGGTCGTGGTCGTAGAGCGCAGATTCTAGCTGAGGAAGTCCTGCACCGTGATCGTAACGTCCAGGACGCGATGATTGAGGATTTATAGAGACAAGTTGTAGAGCTAACCAAGCGCCTAGCAGCGCAAAATCTGGATCATCGTGGACAAGTTCCGGAGGAGGAGGTACCGCACCTAGGCTGACGTGGACAGGTTCCAGAGGAGGAAATCCCACATCTTGAACACGATGAAGAATCCTATGATTCTGAATCGAGTTGTGATAACCCTTACCACCATAGGAGGCAGCTATGGGAACGACATGACCGTGAGGACCGTCGTAATGATCTATGTTTTAGAATGGAGCTACCAGAGCTTTCTAGTACGCTACAAGCAGAAGAGTTTATTGACTGACTGAACGAAGTAAAGTGCATATTCGAGTATAAGGAGGTATCAGAAAGCACTAAGGTAAAATTGGTTTCCATCAAACTGAAGGGTCGAGTATTTTCTTGGTGGGAACAGATGAAGTGTTCAAGGGAAAGACAAGGAAATGCTAAAATCACCAAGTGGGAGAAGATGGAAAAAAAATGCAAAGTCACTTTCTTCCCCTCAGATACACCCAGTCTCTGTTCAAGAGATTGCATCTGTTAAGATAAGGCACTAGATCTGTGGATGACTATACCGAAGAGTTTTACCAGCTAATAACCCGAAATGATCTTTCGAAAATAGAGGAACAATTGGTGGAGAGATATCTGGGAGGATTAAAACAGTAATTGCAAAATACCCTCAGCCTCCATTCACTATGGACTATTTTTGAAGCATACCAGCGAGCGCGTGAGGTAGAACAACAACAGAACAGTAGGCTGATGACGAGGAACAATCCCCCTAGCAAGCCGAACCCATTTCCACAATTTCGTACTACACCACAACAACCTCAAGGTAACTCTAATTCTAGCATCAAGTGCTTCGGATGTGGAGAACCAGGTCATAGAGCTACAGAGTGCCGAAAGCCTACTAACCAGAAGGGTAAGAAACTCTTGATTGAAAAAGGTATGACCGAAGAAGAGTTCGGAAAGCCTATATATTAGACCCTTGTCAGCTTGACACGACCTTGACACTTAAATTGTACAGCAACTTGGCACAGCGTGCGGTAGCTTGGCGCAGCGTGCGGCAACAAAGCGCAGCATGCAAAAGCTAGGCGCAGCAGGCGGCAGATTTGGGCTTTGGCCAAATGCCAAGTTTAGAACTTGACAATCACTTGGGCCACACTATACAGCTTCGTGCGGCAGTGTGCGACAATCAAAGGTGTTAGACGCACTTAGCAGGCAGTTGGGCACTATGTCAGAAAAATGTAAGTTCTGGGCAACTTACATTATAACTCTTCAAACAAACTGGATGTCTGTTGGTGGCAACTTGGATATTTTCTTAAGTGCTACTATAGGGGGGTGCTTCGTGAAGGTCACCCAGGGTCATGAGCAGGATGTAATGTCCAATGCGTGGGGTATGTTTAGGCATTAATTAGGCTCCCCTACAATAATGCAAATGAGGCATTGGTGGCTTTGATGGATCAAAGACCCGTTCATGAGTTGGGCATGGATTGGGCACGAACAAGGAAGACCTAGGTGCAATGCTAGGCAAAGAAATGTCAAGGCTAGGCTTGGCATATGATTGGCCTAGGACCAAGGACCAAGGACTAACGGACGAGTGGCTTGGTGACACACAAGGTAGGCTAAACGTGGGCATGGCATAGGCAAGACCTGGCATGCCAAAAAGGTGCATGGGTTTAAACTAGTCAGTGTTGGACTATGTTGGGGGCAAAGACAACATCAGATGATGGGCTACAAGGGGTACTAAACAACGCTGAGTGTTGGGCTGCGTGACAACAGAAGGTGTTGGGCGTAGCACAAGATAGTGTTAGACATGCTGGGTTGGGCAGTATGCAAAACTGATGCATGGGATTGGTATGCACAGTTGGTTTGGGCCGCAACTTGGGCGGGTCAAGGAGAAGTTGTGTGCAGTTGGTGTGGCGCTAGATTGCACAAGACATGAGGGTGACATGTCAGGAAGTGGGCAGCAGTTGGCTAATCATGCAAGGCAATTGTGGGCGGTTACCAGATGGTGGGAATGTGTTGGACAGCAGTTGTGGTGGTTTCCTGTGGTGGGTAATATAAGCTGGCCAAGCAGCAGTTGAGGGTAACAACTAGTTGGTGGGAACATGGTCAGACATCAGATTACATGGCTGGGACCCAAAGATGTGTGGCACATGCCTGACATGATTTGTAGTGGGCAGTTTTGGGGAACTGCCACCCTTTTGCTGGTAGCACATTAGTGGTGCAAACCTCTTCGTATTTGGGGGTGTCAACTGACCACTAGGCTTTAAATAGCCACTGCTAGCTACATAAAGTATTGGATGGTGTAGAGACATCAGACAAAGTAGGCTAGAGAGCTGAGTTTTATAAGCCTTTGGGCGAATTCCTAGTTTATTGAGAGTGCAATAAAAGGTTGCACATGTTTCCTATAAATTCGTGTGTTCCTCATTGTGCTTTACATATCTTATTTGTTCCTAACAATAGACAGACAAACAGGGTATGAATATGTACTTTTAGTGCAAATAATACGACGGACAACACTGTGCGGGTTGGCTGACTGGTTATATGAGGCAATCATGCCATCAAAGGGTTAGAAAGTTGGCAAAAATTTTGGGACCAAACTTTACCTGTGTGACAATTGGTATCAGAGCGTGGTTTTAATCGGTGGAATCACTTTCGAATTTTTGTTGGGGCAAAAATTTTATGGGCTTGTTGCTACAGAAAATCTGATAGTAGATGGCGAATGCAAATTGGAAGGCCGAATCGCAGGATCGTATGCAGCGGCTCTAACAATAAATTGGTGGGGCATTTTTGGGGGAAAGTAGCTCGTTGTCAAACCAGATCAGGGCACCGGGTGTTGATCTGCAGAACATGCAAGGTCACATGACGGACCGTGACATTACAACAGAGGGAAGGTTCAATGAGCTGTCAGTGCAGATGGGGCAACTGACAACCATTGGCAAAAAGTTAGAAGCGATGTTTAACAGAATTAATGGGAGATCACCCTCATCAAGCGGGTTGTGTTGCAGACTAGTGGGACGGAATCCATAGTAGTGCAGTAGAAAACGAGAATTCCTGAGCCGAAGGCCTATAGTGGGGATCGTAGTGCCAAGGAGTTGGAGAATTTTATGTGGGACAGGGAGTAGTACTTCTGAACTGCCCATACTCGGGAGGCCGAGATGGTGGACATTACCAGCATGTATCTGACTGGTGATGTCAAGTTATGGTGACATACAAGGGTGAGAGATGGAACCCGTGTTGTTGTAACAACATGGGTTGACTTGAAGAAAGAATTAAAGGGGCAGCTCCTTCTAACAAATTCGAGTTGGCAAGCGAGGGAGGCGCTGAGACGCCTAAAGCACGATGGGACTGTGCGAGAATATGTGAAAATTTTGGCACCAAACTTTACCCGTGTGACACTATATATGATGAGTACGAAAACGAGGATGTGTTATATGGAGATGGTCATAAGACCCTAGTCGTTCGCAAGAGTCTATTGACTCCTAAAGGAGAATTCAAAGAGGATTTGGGATAGGACCAATATCTTTCACACTACTTGCACAGTGGCAGAAAAGGTTTGTAAAGTAATTATTGATAGTGGTAGCTGTGAAGTAACCGTTGACAGAAAATGTTAATATCCTTTTCAATTGGTAAGAAATACTTTGATAACGCTTGGTGCGATGTGGTGAAAATGGATGCTTGTCATATATTATTGGAAAGACCTTGGCAATATGATCGAAGCGTCATCCATGATGGTTCGAAGAATACTTACTCCCTTAGTATAAAAGGGAAGAAGGTTGTGTTAGCACCTCGAAGGGAAGAGTTCGATTCGACTCAAACAGTCGGGAACCCGAACCTATTATCAATGATACAATTTTTAACAGAGGTTGAGCATGAAGGTGTAATATATGCGTTGCTTTCTTATGAGAGAACAACTCTATTGGTACCAAAGAGGAACAACTCGTGGAGAATGTGCATCGACAGTAGATCAATTAATAAGATCATGGTGAACTATCATTTTTTGATACCTCGTCTAGATGATATGTTAGATCAGTTGTCCGGTGCAAAAGGCTTCTCAAAAATCGACCTGAAGAATGGATACCATCAAGTTCGAGTGAGACCTAGAGATGAATGGAAGATAGCCTTCAAAACACAACAAGTCTAGTATGAATGGGTGGTTACACCTTTCAGACTTTCCAATGCGCCCATTACCATTATGATGTTTATGCATCAAGTATTACGACCTTACATAGGAAAATTTGTGGTTGTTTACTTTGATGACATTCTTATCTACAGTTCGACATTGAAATTACATCATAAGCACCTTCGAACTGTATTTGAAACATTGAGGAAGGAACGATTGTTTATAAACCAGAAAAAGAGTTCCTATTACACAATTTCAGTAACCTTCCTCGGTTTCGTTGTTTCTACCGAAGAGTGTTCACGAAGATCCAACCAAGATCGAGGTAGTCTCGGCATGGCCTATGCCGAAGACCATACATGATGTCAAAAGCTTTCATGGATTAGAATCTTTTTACAGATAATTCATTCGAGACTTCAGCACGATAGTCGCACCTATCACCGAATGCCTTAAAGGAAAACTATTTCAATGGTCCTAGGAAGCAGTTTTCAACTGGTCTAGAAGAAAATGATCGAGGCACTAGCACTTACACTTCCTGACTTCGAGAAAGTCTTAAAGTAAGAAATGATGCATCGGGAGTTGGTATTGGTGGTGTTCTCAGTCAAGAGGGTCAGCCAGTTGCGTTCTTCAATGAAAAGTTATCAGGATCAAGTAAGAACTATTTTACTTATGATTTGGAATTATATGCTCTAGTACAGACGCTGAAGCATTGGCGTCATTATCTGATATAGAGGGAATTCATTCTTTTTATTGATCATGAGGCCTTCAAGTATATTAATAGTCAACATAAGCTCAGCCAAAGACATGCTAAATGGGTGGCGTACTTGCAAGAGTTCACTTTTACTTTGCGACATCATGCAAAAAGTTTGAGTTGTGTTGCTGATGCACTAAGCCGAAGAGCATTACTTCTTAGTATTATGCGAAACAATATCGTAGGGTTTGTAGTCTTTACTGAGTTGTATGAAGGAGATCCTTCTTTCAGAAAGGTAGTTCAAGAAATATAAGAAGTTCAATAATCTGACTTTGTTTTACATAAGGGATATTTGTTTCGAGGACTCCAGTTGTGTATCCCTGATTGTTCACTTCGACAACAGATAATAAGTGAACTTCACAAAGAAGGGCACTTTGGACGAGATAAGACATTGGTCTTAATAACAACTGACTATTACTAGCAAATGATCTCGAGTGATGTGACTCACTATGTAAAAGGGTGTTCTATTTGTCAGAAATTAATAGGAGTTCTTACCAATGCGAAATTGTACACTCCCTTACCTATTCCTAAAAGACCTTGATGTGATGTTAGCATGGACTTTATTTTAGGTCTACCCCAAACTCAGCGATTCTCTGATTTAATTATGGTTGTGGTTGATCAGTTCTCTAAAATGGCTCATTTCATTTCTTGCCGGAATACCATGGATGCTGCTCGGATCGTCCACCTCTACGTTCGGGAGATTGTACGCTTACATGGTGTTCCTCAGTCTATTACATCCGACCGAGATACCAAGTTTATGAGTAATTTCTGGAAAAGTCTGTGGGAAAAACTCGGAACACAAATATTGAACTTCAGCAGTGCTTACCATCCTCAAACAAACGGTCAGACCGAAGTAGTAAACCAAAGCTTGGGTAATCTTTTGAGGTGTCTAGCTGGAAATAAACCAAAGCAATGGGATCTTATGCTTTCTCAAGTAGAGTTTGCTTATAACCGTTTAAAGAATTGGACTGCTAACATGAGTTCTTTTGAGATAGTTTGTGGTCAGAACCCTTATGGGATCTTAGATTTAGTTCATGTTCCTCGGATTGGTCGAGTACACCTCAAAGCGAAAGAAATGGCAGATCATCTTCGAATTATATATGATCAAGTGTACAAATCCATCTCGAAAAATAATGCTAAATACAAGGATCGGGTTAACAGTCATCGTCGTCAGGTTATATTTAAAGTTGGAGATCTTGTTTAGGTCGTACTAACCTGAGATTAGTTTCCTATTGGCGATTATAATAAACTTAAAGATCGAAAAATTAGTCCTTGTGAGATTCTGCAGCGAATCAACGACAATGCTTATCGACTGCGCATTCCTAGTCATCTGCGGACTTCAGACGTTTTCAATGTAAAACATTTGAGCCCTTGTTTTGAGCAGTCTGCTGATACAACCGAGAACTGGAGGACACATTCTTTTCAACCCGGGGTGACTGATGCATGAGGGATGGAGATCGAAGAGACAGAAGAAACTGAACTATCAGAAAATGTGTTGATGGCCTTGGAATATCATGAATTAGATGATCGTCACAAACAAAGAGGTCATTAATACCTTCGACTTCGGGATATGGGATCGACTTCGGGAGATGGAATGTCTTCGGGGGCTCGTGGCGTCCTAACCTCAGGAGTTTGACGGATTAGTAGTTTATTTACTTTTATCTTTATTTAATTCTTTTATTAGTAATATTTTATTATTAGCAAGTTATTTGTTAGGAGTTGTTTCTATAAATTTAGGAAGTTTGTTAGGATTTGGTTTCCGCATCTCTAGGAAGATTTTGTGAATCTTTAGAAATTTTGTTATATCTTGGGCAACTTGGGCAGAAAGTTTTGCTAGCTATATAAACCCGGCTTGTGGGTTGAATTAAACAAACTTTGATTTTGATAAATATAACATACACATTAGAGAGAAATCTCTGTGTTTTCTGGTGAATCTCTTATCCCTTCATTTGTAAATTCATTTGTTACCTAACTCGCAAGATAATCACTATTCCGTCCGGCGTGATTTGTCTTCTTTCTTGATATTTGTTGTTTGTGTTCTCCCCTCTCGCACTGGCGTTAGTCCGATGTTTGGCATGGCCGCTCTACATAAAATCAAATTTTTAATCAACCCATGTGAGGGGAGGCTTATGATCTCAACTTAAAGTTTGGATCACACTTAATTATGTTAACAATTATTTTAGGTACTTCTCGACTATTTTTTTGTTTTTATTTTTAATTTATTCTCTGTTGATTTATATATTATAATGTTCATGCTTAAATCTCTAAAATTATTTTTAGTAATACATTATTTTTCAAATTAGATACAATTATGATTATATTCTATAAACCTTCCTTGCAATCATCAAATATCTAATTTGTAGATTTAATTATTATTAATTTTTTTTGAGGGTTTGATGTGTTCGGTTGATTTCAATGTTGGTTCATAGTTCTGATCTAGTCGGAAAAGACGATTATATACTATTGTTCACCTTTACAGTATTGTGCGGTGGGAACCATTTGTCGGAGATGAAGGAAAGAATGATGGTAGTGTGCGGTGGCAATATTTAAGAATTTGCCAATGGAGGATAATGGTAAAATTGTTCATAAAATAAAAATTGTTTTGTGCCCATTTTTATTGTCCTATTAATATATATAAGCCATGTATAATATATTTATTTGTCGTTACTACTGGGATGAAGACAAAAGCATTTAAGCCATTTACAAAAGAATGAAAAATCGTTAGCATGAATAAGCCAATAAAATAAAAAGAAAATGGGCAGAAGATGAAATTTACTTCAATTGCCTCAATGAGTGAAGTTTTTATGACCCATGGTGCAACACTGTTAACACGAATGCTGTCCTTTGCCCATTCGCATGCCAAGTTCTTGGTGAGTTGATTCATTGCTCCTGTTTTAATTTGATGGATGATCAAATAATATATGATGAATTAATAATGTTTATTAGATATATAATTAGGCAAACTAAAATGTAGAACAATTTTTTTTACATATATATATATATATAGAGAGAGAGAGAGAGAGAGAGAGAGAGACACGCGCACCTTTGGATGCTGCATAGACGGAAATAGAAGGTAAAGCTATTACACCAGCCACCGAAGAGATAAATACAATGCTGCCATTTCCTGACGCCTTTAATAAGGGTTGTGCGAGCTGACATAAATGGTAAGAGGCCTCAAAATTGGTACTCATTATGCTTGAAAAATCTTGTGCTGTGATTTCTGTCGTCTCTTTACTTATAACCGTTCCAGCGTTATTGACCTAATTAAACAATACATGATTAATTTGTGATTTGTCAGCCAAATTTGTGCATATATCAGGAAAAACAGGGGTTAAGCTTGAAAGTTTTTACATGTTAGCATAAAAAATGTAAGAAAATGTTTTCATATTACAATATTGTTTCATATTTTAATCTCATCATGAGTTCTGTTTTTTTATGGACGGCTGTAAGGGTGTAACCGTAAATAACTTGAACTAAAGTTGTCGATTTGGATATTACACCATTAAACTACCTACAATATTGACGATTATTTATACATTTTCAGATTTTCTTGGAACACGCTTAAATATAATTCTTTTCGGTATAAATATATTGTTAGAATTTAAGATCAAAATACAGCATAATCAAACAGAAACTAGATGATAAACGAAAAAAAATTAGAACATATATATGATATACCTAGATTCACTAAATTGACTAGTTATGTTTGTCAGATATATTCAATATATAGATGTTTCACTCGCTCTACAATGATCGACACATCAAACAATATTTTATAATAAATATAAAATTCTAACTACTATAACATGAGCTCAAGCAAAATATATTAGTTACTAATTGATGCAGGATGGTCCGAGACCGAAGAAACCGAGCTATCGGATAATATGATGATTGCCCTGGAGTATCATGAACGGGATGATCGTCAAAAACGACGAGGCCACCTTCGGCATTAATCCTTTCCACTTCGGGACAAGCGTTCGGTCGGTCAAGAGTTCGGTATCAATTCATTCAGCTTCAGGAACACTTTCACCTTCGACTTCAGGAGAAAGAAGGGCGTCTTTACGTCGAAGCTCGACAGATTACTAGTTTAAATTGTTTCTTTTCTATTTTTATTATTTAATTAAGTAACTTTTATTATTTGTTAGTTTGTTATTTTTTTTCATAAATTTAGGAAGTTTGTTAGAATCTTTTTCACATCTCTAAAAAGATTTTGTTTCCATATCTCTAAGAATTGGGGATAAAGTTTACTATCTATATAAACCCAGTTTATGGGTTGAATTGGGGGACTTGAATTTTGATAAATACATTATACACATTAGAGAGATTTCTCTGTGTTTTTCTGGTGAATCTCTTGTTCTTTTATTTGTGAATTCAATTGTTTACCAGCCAGCAGTATAATCGCTATCCCACCCGGCGTTAGTTGGTATCAAAACTCAAAAGCATCTTTCTGGGAGTAGACTCGTCGGTATTAATGGCTGGTGGTCGTGGTCGTGGTCGTAGAGGGCAGATTCCGGCTGAGGAAGTCTCACACCGTGATCGTAGCATCCAGGACGTGATGATTGAGGATTTACAGAGACATGATACAGAGCTAACCCAGCGCCTAGCAGAGCAAAATCTGGGGCGTCGTGGAAAGGTTCCGAAAGAGGACATCCCACACCTAGGCCGCCGTGGACAGTTTTCGGAGGAGGAAGTCCCACATCTTGAACACGATGAGGAATCCTATTATTCTGAATCAAGTTACGAAAACCCTTACCACTATAGGAGGCAACTAAGGGAACGATGTGACCGTGAGGACCGTCATGGTGATCTGGGTTTCAGAATGACGCTACCGAAATTTTCTGGTACACTACACGCAGAAGGATTCATTGATTGGTTGACCGAGGTGGAGCGCATATTCGATTATAAGAAGGTTCCAGATAACGTTAAAGTGAAACTGGTGGCCATCAAACTAAAAGGTCGAGCATCTGCTTGGTGGGAACAAATGAGGCGTTCACGAGAGAGACAAGGAAAAACTAGAATCACCAAGTGGGAAAAGATGAAGAAGAATATGCAGAGTCACTTTCTCCCTTTTGGATACACTCAGTCTCTATTTAAGAGACTGCATCTGTTAAGACAGAGTACTCGATCTGTGGATAATTATACTAAAGAATTTTACCAATTGATAGCAAGGAATGATCTATCAGAAACGGAAGAACAAATGGTGGCACTGTACCTGGGAGGATTAAAGCGCGCAGCCGTTGCAAAGCGCCCTTAGTCTCCATTCACTTTGGACTATTTTTGAAGCGTATCAGCGAGTTCGGGAGGCAAAGCAGCAGCAGAACGGCAGACTGATGCCCAGGAGCAATCCCCTCAACAAACCGAACCCATCCCCACAGTTCCGTACTACACCCCAACCTCAGGGTAACCTTAATTCTTGCATTAAGTGCTGCAGATGTGGAGAACCAGGACACAAAGCAATCGAGTGTCGTAAGCCTGCTAACCAAAAGGGTAAAAACCTTTTTATTGAAGAATGCATGATCGATGAAACAGAGGAGTTCGGAGAGCCTATATATGATGAGTACTAGGATGAAGATGTATTGTATGGAGACGAGCAGGAGACCCTAGTCGTCCGCAAAAGTTTGCTAACTCCGAAAGAAGAATTCGAAGAGGATTGATTGAGGACCAATATCTTCCACACTACTTGTACAGTGGCGGAGAAGGTCTGCAAAGTAATTATTGATAGTGGCAACTGTGAGAATGTGGTGTCCGAAGAGGCTGTTCAAAAGTTGAATTTAAAAATGGATCGACATCCAAATCCATATAAGCTGTAATGGTTAAATAAAGGCAGTAAAGTAACTGTTGACAGAAGATGTCTAGTATTTTTTTCCATCAGAAAGAAATACTTTGATAACGTTTAGTGCGATGTAGTGAAAATGGATGCTTGCCATATACTATTGGTTAGACCATGGCAATATGACCGAAGTGTCATCCATGATGGTCAGAAGAATACTTACTCCCTCAACATCAAAGGGAAGAAGGTTGTGCTAGCACCTCAGCGAGAGGAAGACGTACAGTTCGGCTCGAGCAGTCGAGAATCTGAACCTACTATCTATGACAAGGTTCCTAACAGAAGTGGAACATGAAGGAGTTATGTATGCAGTACTTCCTTATGGAGAAAGTTCGGCAAATAAAACTGCAGAAGTGTCAACTGATGTGTAGAGGCTGCTAATATAGTTTGCTGACTTAATGCCTGAAGAATTTCCATCAAGATTACCACCATTAATGGATATTCAACATGAAATAGATCTTATCCCAGGATCAAGTCTACCGAACAGACTAGCCTATAGACTCAGCTCTAAGGAGTCCGAAGAACTATAAAAGCAGGTGATGGACTTAATGGAGAAGGGGTACATTCGGGAAAGTATGAGCCCTTGTGCAGTACCAGCTCTATTAGTTCCGAAGAAGGACGGCTCATGGAGAATGTGCATCGACAGTAGAGCAATTAATAAAATCACAGTGAAGTATCGTTTTCCGATACCTCGTCTGGATGATATGTTAGATCAATTGTCTGGGGCAAAATTCTTTTCAAAAATCGACCTAAAGAGTGGATACCATCAAGTTCGGGTGAGACTTGGAGATGAAGGAAGACAGCCTTTAAAACACAACAAGGCTTATATGAGTGGTTGGTTACGCCCTTCAGACTTTCCAATGCGCCCAACACCTTCATGAGATTTATGCATCAAGTGCTACGACCTTACATGGGCAGATTTATGGTTGTTTACTTTGATGATATCCTTATATACATCAAGACATCAGAATTACATCATGAACACCTCTGAACTATATTTGAAACCTTGCGGAAGGAACGGTTGTTCATAAATCAGAAGAAGAGTTCTTATTTCACAACTTCAGCAACCTTCCTCGATTTTGTTATTTCCACCAAAGGTGTTCACGCCGATCCAACCAAGATCGAAGCAATCTCAGCATGGCCAACACCGAAGACCATACATGACGTCAGAAGCTTTCATGGATTAACATCTTTTTACAGACGGTTCATTTGAGACTTCAGCACGTTGGTCGCGCCTATCAATGAATGCCTTAAAGGGAAATCATTTCAATGGTCCCAGGAAGCCGAAGATAGCTTTCAGTTGATCAAAAAGAAGATGACTGAAGCACCCGTACTAGCAATTTCTGACTTCAAGAAGGTCTTCGAAGTAAACTGTGATATTGCATCAGGAGTGGGTATTGGTGGTGTTCTTAGTCAAGAAGGTCGGCCAGTGGCTTTCTTCAGTGAAAAATTATCAGGGTCAAGAAAGAATTATTCTACTTATGATCTGGAGTTCTATGCCCTAGTCCAGACACTGAAGCATTGACGTCATTACTTAATACAGAAGGAATTCATTCTCTTTACTGATCATGAAGCTTTAAAGTATATTAATGGTCAGCATAAGCTCTACCGGAGACATGCTAAGTGGGTAGCGAACTTGCAAGAGTTTACTTTCACTCTTCGACATCAAGTAGGAAGCCTGAATCGAGCTGCGGATGCCCTAAGATGAAGAACATTATTCTTTAGTACTATGCAAAACAAGATTGTAGGGTTTAAAGTCTTCACTGAGATGTATGAAGGAGACCCCTTCCTTCGGTAAGATAGTTCAAGACATACGGAAAGGTTAACGAACTAATTTTATCTTACATAAAAGGTATTTGTTTTGAGGACTTCAGTTGTGCATTCCTAATTGTTCGCTTCGGCAGCAGATCATGAGTGAACTTCACAAAGAAGGACACTTCGAACAAGATAAAACATTGACCTTAATCGCAGTTAACTATTACTGGCCAAAAATCTCAAGTGATGTGAAGCGCTTTGTAAAAGGGTATTCTACTTGTCAGAAGTCAAAAGGAGTTCTCACCAATACAGGATTATACACTCTCTTACCTGTTCCTAAAAGGCCTTGGTGTGATGTTAGCATGGACTTTGTCTTAGGCCTACCCCGAACTCAAAGAGTTTCAGATTCTATTATGGTTATCGTCGATCGATTCTATAAAATGGCTCATTTCATAGCTTGTCGGAAGACCATGGATGCTGTTCGAATCGCCCATCTCTACTTTAGGGAGATTGTACGCTTACATGGCGTTCCACAATCTATCACATCTGACCGAGATACTAAATTTATGAGTAATTTCTGGAAAAGTCTATGGGAAAAGCTCGGAACGCAATTGAACTTCAACAGTGCTTACCATGCCCAGACCGATGGTCAAACCGAAGTGGTAAACCGAAGCTTGGGCAATATTCTGAGGTGTTTGGTCAGAAGTAAACCGAAGTAATGGGATCTGGCACTTCCTCAAGCAGAATTTGCTTATAACCATTAGAAAAATTGAACCACCAACATGAGTCCATTTGAAATAGTTTGTGGTCAGAACCCTTGTGGAGTCTTGGACTTAGTTCCTGTTCCTCGGATTGGTCGAATACATCCCAAAGTAGAAGAAATGGCAGATCATCTTCGGGTTATTCATGATCAAGTGCACAAGTCTATCTTGGACAACAATGCTAAGTACAAGGTTCGAGTTGACAGTCATCGGCGTAGAGTTATTTTTAAAGTTGGAGATCTTGTTTGGGCTGTACTTACCCGAGATTATTTTCTTGTTGGCGATTATAATAAACTTAAAGATCGAAAAATTGGCCCTTGTGAAATTCTGCAGCGAATCAACGATAATGCCTATTGATTACGCATTCCAAACCATTTGAGAACTTCGGACGATTTCAATGTTAAGCATCTGAGCCCCTATTTCGAGCAGTCTGCTGAACAAACTGAGAACTCAAGGACGAGTTCTTCTCAACCTGGGGTGACTGATGTAGGATGGTCTGAGACCGAAGAAACCGATCTATCGGATAATATGATGATTGCCTTGGAGTATCATTAACGGGATGATCGTCAGAAACGACGAGGCCACCTTTGACATTAATCCTTTCCGCTTCGGGACAAGCGTTCGGTCGGTCAAGAGTTCGGCATCAATTCATTCAACTTCGGGAACACTCTCACCTTCGACTTCGGGAGAAAAAAGGGCGTCTTTACTTCGAAGCTCGACAGATTACTAGTTTAAATTATTTTCTTTTCTATTTTAATTATTTAATTAAGTAACTTTTATTATTTGTTAGTTTGCTATTTTTTCCGTAAATTTAGGAAGTTTGTTAGAATCTTTTTCACATCCCTAGAAAGATTTTGTTTTCATATCTTTAGAAATATTCTAGAGTGACTTGGGGATAAAGTTTGTTATCTATATAAACTCGGCTTGTGGGTTGAATTGGGGGACTTGAATTTTGACAAATACATTATACACATTAGAGAGATTTCTCTGTGTTTTTCTGGTGAATCTCTTATTCCTTTATTTGTGAATTCAATTATTTACCAGCCCGCAGGATAATCGCTATCCCATCCGGCGTCACTAATAAATCTCCAAACTCAATTGCATATTGTGCTTGGCTTCCAAGAGGCTTTGTCGTAGTGACCATTAGTCGGACCAGCAAAAATATGAAGTAATCCCAACACATGATAAATGCAATCTGTTGGTTTTTGAATTTGATGTTTTGATTGATGACTAATTTAAGTGTGCATAATTCATGGTGGGTTATTATATTATAATTGACATGCATTAGTTATGGGTATTGCATGATCTATTATCGCTGATTTCTTTCCGTTAGTAAGTTGAAATGTTTTTAAAATTATGGAAGATTTGTTTTGGAGGATATCAATGAAGTTTTGGATTGGAGTTTATTAAGGATTGTTGGTTTATATGTTTATGTTTTAATGATGATAATATGTTTTGCATGGAAATAATATGTTTTGCATGGAAATAATATATTTTGCATGAGAATTATATTATGGGCATGTGAATAATATTATATGATTGTATATGTGAACATAACTTAATGGTTAGGAGATAAGATTATATAATATGCATGGATTATGGGTGGTTATAATATTCAAATATATTAGTCCATCTAAATTACGTGATTGCTGGTATCTCTCATCTCAGTGAGAATAAATTTGATTAACTGTTAAGGTAATTCAAATTTGAATTAGAAGCTAAAAAAAAAAGGTAATTGTTCTAAATTGCTAACAACCTTATCTTGCATATCTTTTATCCCTTCATATCAGCTGCTTAGTACAATATCATATCTTCTAAATGAGCTTATCAAGGAAAACAATATATTCGTTGCTTTAAATATTAGTTGCTGATTTTATGATATTGTTAATCTGTGATTGAGAAATTAATAGGTTCAGTTTTTCACATAGCCGTTGGAAGCTTCTATATATTTCATCCTTCACGGCATTTGAAGACACGACTTGGAAAAGCTTCAATCAATCTTATATTATTTATCCAATAGCATTTCTAAGTTTTTCCAGCGATATATTTGTATTGTTCTTAAATTGTTTAGTGCTGGAACATTGATATTTCGTGTAAACAAAATCTTTATTCCGAGTGTAAGCCGTGTGTGGCTTGGTCTATCTCGAAGTAGATAGGATATGTTCAAAGGAAGCTTTCAAGGTTGCAGAGGTGAAAAGGTCTCAGTGGTGAGAAAGGTTGCAGAGGTGCAAAGGGGGCAGAGGTGTCCATCAGTAGAAGGCTTCTTTGAAACAGGGAGTTCTTTTTATTGTATTTAATTGAATATTAAGTTTAATAAAAAGAGTCTCCAATCCTAGTTGGGATTGGACGTGGATTAGGCCACTAGATTAGAGGATAGGGGCTGAACCACGTAAAAATCTTGGTGTGATTTTTACTTCTGTTTATCTCTTTAATTGTCATTCACGTTCTGCACTTTTTGTTATTCACGCCACTAATCCAGACACTAAAGCAGACAGGTCTTGCTGTCTGATAATAAGAAACAAAGAACATAAACTAAAGCAGACACTAAAGCAGACAGGCGTAGCTGTCTGAATTATACCTGTAGCAGAAAATTTCAAAAAGTTTTCACCGTTTATCACTTTTAGCTTAAACACCTATTCACCCCCCTCTAGGTGTGCACATACATAGAATTACATTTGGTATCAGAGCAAGGCTCTACTAATATTGATCGTTGCAGGTCGTAGGGGAAGATCCTATGGCACACCTAAACTTTCAAGATGGTCAGTCAACAAGTAGGCCACCGCTGTTGCTCGGAAGTGAAAACTTCAACTTTTGGAAGTTCAGAATGAAGATCTATCTGAACCGTGACCCATGGGAATGGTGGGTAGTCGAAAATGGACCAGTCATTCCTCGACATGATGATGGCAAGCCAAAGAATCTCATGGAAATGGACTCAAATGAATCGTATATGTTATCCTATAATTCCAAGGCCATGAATACATTTCTAAGTGGCATGGTTCAGTCAGAGATTGATAAGGTCTCTTCTTGTACTACGGCTAAGGAAATTTGGGACACAGTAATCATGAGCCACGAAGGTACTACTAAAGTGAAGGAGGTCAAGCTGAGCATGCTAATGCACGAATACGAATTATTCAAATTGGAGAAAAATGAATCAATTAGAGATGCCCAAGCAAGATTCCTCACTCTAATGAATTCTCTAAGCATGCTCGGACGAAAGATTGATCAAAAGGAAATCAACCGAAAGCTTCTTAGAGTCATGCAAAGCGATTCGCACCAAAGGTCACTACACTTCAAGACTCTATCTCAATCAGCACAATGGAAACTCTTACCTTATTTGGAGAACTTGAAGAGTTTGAAAATCAACTAAAATTGTATGATGAAGAAGATGAGGCACCTAAGAAGAAGACCTTAGCTCTACAAGCTGAAAGCTACATAGAAGGCAATGATGAAGATTTTGATGAAGAAATTGAAATGCTCTCAAAAAAACTCGAGAGACTTCTTCAAAGAAAGAAACAAAGGAAGACTCAAAAAGGTAGCTCAACTCCAGTGAGTAAGTCCAAAGCGGAACAAGAAGAAGAAATTGGCCAATTATGTTTCATGGGACTAGAAGACGATGATCAACTTGAGGTAACAAATTTTTATGAAGCTTTTGAAATATCTATGCCTGATTATATTGCTTTACAAAATGAAAATCAAAGGCTTAAAAAGAAAACTGCTTATTTTAAGAACTGCGTAAATGAGCTAATGAATGAAGTTGAGTCACTTATTGAAGAAAGAAAAGAAAATGAATATCTTAAAAATGAAAATCAAATTTTAAAAGAAAAATTAAAAATGAGAGATGTATGCATAGATGCTTTTAATGATGGAAAAATTATGAATATGCAACATAATGATAATGTAATAAATGCAGAAATAGCATCTTTAAAAAATGATCTTACTAAATTTGTACAAGGAGAAGAGAACCTAAATGTTATGTTAGGGGCACAAAGGTCCAGTCTTGATAAACAAGGGATTGAGTATAATCCTATTAAATATGTGAAAAATAGGACTAATAATAATATTAGAATGATTAATAGTAAATCAAGGCATAAACCACTTTATTGTTCACCGTTTGTTACTTATAAAAAAATGTGGTTTTAAAGGTCATTTTAGTACTAATTGTAATAAAATAAAATAAAACAAATTTGGGTAAAGAAAAGTGATTTATATGCTACTAACCCAAAAGGACCCAAGCAGATTTGGGTACCAAAAAGATAGAGACTATTTGTTTGTTTTGTAGGTGTCTCAAGATCAAAAAGGAGATGGATGATACTAAGAGAATAAGTTACCTATAAATTATTTGGCAAAATCTTTTCTGCAGGTAAAGACAACTTGTTTAGTGGAAAACAGACAGCTCAATCCGGACAGCCTGAGCCGTCTGCATCAGAAGGAAAATCAGATGAACGTGGACAGCAAACAAATGAAATTAGACAACCTGAGAATGCAGACATGCAGACGCCTAACGTCAGACAGCTCAACCCGTCTGTATTAAAAGAAAATTTGATGATCAGTTTGAAGTGGAGCTTGACATTTCAGAACCTGAACCTAAAAAGCAAATGACTGCAGTAAGGCTTCCTAGATCATCTAGAACAGTGAAAAATTATGCTCCTAACCTGAGCTTTAAAGACATCAACATTGGGATGACCAAAAGGAGTGCTAGTGAAGAGATTTTTGATTCTGAAAATACAAAAGTCAAATCTACACTAAGGAGCACAGCTATCAAGATTTTTACTGGTAACAAAATGTTAATATGTAGGTAACAAATCACAAAGGTATGATTATATTGTTTACTTGCTATATGTGATTTTGTTATAACCTTGCTCCAATGTCATTCTTTGTGCTTAATTCTTTCAATTTGCAAAATGGGGTGAGATAACTAATTATATGAATTATTTTTTGGTTGATGACAAAGGGGGAGAGATATAACTTGATGATTTATTTCTTTTGATAATGACAAAGGGAGAGAGATATTTGGGTATATTTAACTTGGTTTGAATTGGTATTCATGTTGATATTGAGATACTATATTATCTGGAATATGCAATGATGATTATTTGGATAAAGTAATTTTCGTTTGCTCCTATATGCATAAATTAAGTGGGAGCCATATACTTAGGGGGAGCATGTTGGTGCATAAATTGTCATCATCAAAAAGGGGGAGAATGTTGGTGTTTTGAATTT
>CM029014.1:4484625-4620912 GCA_016801055.1 Panax notoginseng | reverse complement strand
ATAATCATCATAACAAACTTCTTAGAAGAAAAATTTCAGTTCTAATTCAATTACTTTTGTGAACATGCAACTCCGGTTAAAACTAAGCAAATACCAAGTCTAAGGGTAAATACAGGATTTATTTCTACCTTTATTCAACCACGAGTGCATTTTTTCTCTTTCTCGTGTTTTATTCCTTTTTTATTTTTCTCATGACTGTGCAATGTCTTATTCCCTTAGGCTTTTCAATGCTACCTTAACGAGCTTTCGACCAACGACTCCCACACCATTAAGACCTTAGGGCGCTAGGTGTAAAGACAATCCCCTCGGGCTTACTTACTCAAGTAACAAAAGACACAAAACTAGACAAGCATGCCACAGTGTTTATTCAATTTTTTTTCTTTTATTTTCTTTTTTTTCATTTTATATATATATACCCCATAGATTCTCCCAAACTCAAGCTTTTACGTCATTCCAACCTTTACTGCCAGTTTAATAATTTCCTTAAATTTTAACCAATATTTTCCCTCAGAAACAAATTATGAAACTCTTGAACCAAGTGGATTAAAACAGTTATACTTTAAGTGCTAACCGTTACATAAGTTTCAGACAGGCTCAAATTTTCTTCATGTTTAAAATTAGAACTCATCGTCAATTATCAACACTGTTCAAGTTAACATGCAAAACCAATCTTACATAGGCCGAGCTAAGACCACACCAACCGATCGCACAGATTCATGGAAAAAAAATACAATTATACTACATGAACACATACTAATGCAACATATATATGCATATGCAATTAACTACCATGTATTATATGCAACCTAAAAAAAACACATGCTAACACATAAAAATAATGAACTACAATGCAAATAACTAACTATATGCAGTACGACACTAAAATGCCCCAAACTTAAACTAGACATTGTCCTCAATGGCTAAATAGAAAAAAGTAAAGCAGATGACTTCCCTGAAAATATAGCAATCTTCCTCCTTGTCCGCTAAGTTTGGAGAATAGGCTAGGCACATGGAACAAATTGGGCACCACACTTGAACTTGACTTGAATAACCTGTAAACCATGATAGAAACAATTTTATTAAATCCTAAATAAATGCAAATTCAAAGCTACTAATATAAAACCTAATAAAAACAAAACTAAAAATTGAACTTGGGTTACCTCCCAATAAGCGCTTGTTTTATACTCTCAGCCTGACTTCTTCAATTCTCTATCCAATTCCCCTTCGAAAATTGAGAAATCCTCCATCCATCAGTAGCAATGTCTCTTTTGAGAGGTTCCCATTAACAAAGGCTTTTGAATTAAAGTCACATAGCATGATCTTTGTAGATAGGTTCCCTATTAATAACGTCCAACAACTAGGTATTTTCTCCATTATTGGGGCATTGAAGCTTAGTAAACACAATGAGATCTTCCTCTATCTTCTTCTTTTCATCCCACCATGACTCCACAGTTGTACTAGCTCTTATATCACAAAGAGATTTGACTACGACATTACTGCCAATTGGCACGGTCTTGAAAAACTTCCCAGATCCTTAAACTTTGGTGGAGAAGGTACATGGGACACTATCAAAATCGGCTCATCTTCGTTGGTACTCAAAGTTAGATCTTCGCCGACTTAGTCCCCAAGTCTCTCCTCTCTTTCAACATCTATATCATTTGGCACATCAAGTTGCAGATTTAGTTCGGGCTCACCATCAGTCTCGGAATCCATGTCATAGAGCCAAGTGTATTGAGAACAAATGTTCGAGGCATTGATTAGTTGTTCCATTTGGTTCGTAAAATTTTGACTCAATATCTCTTGATTAATCCTCCTCTCCTCACACGAAGCTATGAATTTGGACAAAGTTTCCTCCAACTTTGAATGTTCTTCCTGTTGTAGTGGAGGTGGACACGAGAAATCTGGTGGGTATGTTGGACTTGGAGCATAAAATTGATCTTGATGAGTATGGTTCCATGAAAAATTTGGGTGATACCCCAATCCTGATAATAGTTGTTGGGATAGACATAATTGTTGGGGTAATCACCACCATACGGTATGGGCTCGAAACTAGTGGTGCATTGATGACTCGGATGATTTCTAGCACAATAATCACAAGTAACCGCCACACTTTGACGACGTTGTGCTGCAAAAGCGTCTAACCTCCTCGAAAGTGTCTCAATCTATGCTGACAATGCAGAAAGTGCCGCGAGTCCATCAATCTCCTCTCCCCTTGGCTTAGTCATTCTCGTATACGGCCATTGATAATTAAATTCTGCCATGGTACCTGAAAAGAAAGAAAAAAATAGAAAGAGAATTAAGTGAGATAAAAATAAATAAAAAAATGTTTAAATTAAAACTAATTTGATAAAAATTAATATTGGCAAATATTATTAAATTAATTCCCCGGCAGCGGCGCCAAAAACTTGTTAATTGATTTCGCAATCAATGAATACGTGCAAGTATACACGGTCAACAAGTAATAAAGTGATAAGAAAAGTATCGTACCCACGAGGAATTATTTAATAAAAATTACCAAGTACTAGCTAACTCTTAACCAAATCAATTTTAGCTAAACACTTGATTTAAGATTTTTGAATTAAGAAAACTAAATTAACTAAATAAACTAGATGTCTTTAGAAATTAATTCAATTAAATAAAGGTTAAGACTACAATAACCCCAATTTATGTACTACAAACCAATTATCCAACTAATCCAATTATTATGCCTACTGAATTCTTAACAGGAATTCTAAGTGTTAAAAGCCCTTTCCCAAGTGATCAGTTAACTTTTATTCAATTCAATTAATCTTGCGATATTCCTATGCAAAATAATTAAACTAAACCCATTAAGTTCCAACTCCCAATTTGTTACATGCAGTGAATAGATATTCCTATTCAATTCACGACCCTAATTATTCATCTCATACAAATAATTAAGCATACATGTTATCATGTCCAGTTCCAACCCTAGATTTCATCTCCCGAATCCTTCTAGAGTAGCACGGTAATTGCTAGCCAAAAAATTAATCAAAAACACACAAGACATAATAAACAATTCACCTTGACATAAATAATTGAAATAAATTAAACAATTAATTCATAGACATAAATGGTTCAATTTATAGTCTTAATAAAAGAAATTTAGTTCATTATCATTGAATTAAAATCAAGAATCCACAACTGAACAAACATTAAAAGATAAAAGTAAGAGAAGAGAAGAGAATAGAATCTATTGTCAGTAGTCTTGAGACTCCTCTTCCGCTTCTGCCCTTGTTCTTCAATGGTCTCCAAGTTGCTTCAATCTCCAAAACTAATAAGAACTAGGGTTTATATTTTAATCTAATGGAGTGTATCTCTAATCTAATCTATGTAATCTCTTTTATTTTATGCCTTACATCATGTATTTATAGGCTACAAGTCTAATTTTTAGCTTAGGAACAAACTCAATCCAATTTAGAGTCAAAAAAGTGTCAAAATTCGTCCCAAAACGCGTCCAAGCTTGACCAATCCCTTCCCTAGCGCCCCGGCGCTGGGCACGGCACTGTAACACTGCATTCTAGCGTCTCGGCGCTGGGCATAGGCCTTGTTTCGGTGCCCCGGCGCTGGCCTCATTTTTGAAAATTTTTTACTCCGACGCCCTTTGGGAAAATGGTCATAACTTCTTCGTTTGAACTCCGATTTTGATGATTCAAGATGTTCCGGAAGAGGAGATGTAGATCTAAAACTTTTATTCTTTGAGTTTTTCAAAATAAGGCCCGCAGAAATACTAAAATTTGATCTGTAGTGGCTGCTATGTAAATGGCAAGCCGAAAACGCGAATCTAGCAACCCTAAACGTCGATCCAAGTAACTTTTGTCCCAATTCCTACCAAACAACGTAAAACATGCATAAATAGACAAACACTTAAAAACATACAAAAGATTAAGCTCAAACGCATTTAATTCATGGGTATAAAACTCACTCATCAAATACTGTTTCAAAGAATTCAGCATCTTTTGACTCAATAATAATATTTTTATGTATTTTCTTTATTTTTGATTTATTAACCAAAAATCTATACGCACTGCTATTATTAGCATAACCAATGAATATACAATCTATTGTTTTCAGTTCAATTTTCACCTTTTTGGTGGCGGAACCATTACTTTTGCTAAACACCCCCACATTTTTAAGTGTTTATAAGACAACTTACGTCCTTTTCATAATTCATAGGGTGAAACTTTAGACTTCTTTTGAGGTATTCAGTTGAGAATATAATTTTCTTAAAGAATTGCTTTCCCCCATAAATTCTGAGGTAGCCCAAAACTTTATAATAATGCATTCATCATTTCTTTCAAAGTTCTATTCTTTCTTTTTGCAACACCATTTTGTTGTGGTGAATAAGGTGCAGTTGTTTGGTATATTATACCATGTTGTGAATAAATTTCAACAAATAAAAATTCATATTCCCCACCTCTATTACTTCTAACCATCTTGATCTTTTTATCAAGTTGGTTCTCAACCTCATTTTTATAATGTATAAACATTTCCAAAGCCTCATATTTACTTTTCAATAAGTAAACATAACAATATCTTGTACAATCATCTATAAAAGTGATAAAGTATTTCTTACCTCCTCTTGTCTGTATATACTTTAAATCACAAATATCAAGAGGTTTTGTACTTCTTTCAATTGATTTAAAAGAAGATTTCTGAAGTTTTGCCTCAACACTAATTTTGCATTTATGATTAGAGTTAATCTCGCTTTTTGGTAAACATTCCATATTAATTAATCTACGTATGGTATTATAATTAACATATTCTAATCTACCATGCCATAAATTAGATGACTCAATCATATAAGCAGAAGATGTAATTTTATTAATATTAGAAGGTACAATAGTCATTACATTCATTTTGAAGAGCTCATTGCTCATATAACCTTTCCCCACATACATCCCATTTTTAGTTAGGATAAATTTGTCCGATACAAAGACTAATTTAAATTCCTTTTGACTAAGAAGAGATCCTGACACTAAATTTTTCCTAATATCAGGCACATAAAGCACGTTGTTGAGGTTGAGTTCCTTATCAGATATCATCTTCAGAATCACCTTTCCTTGTCCAGCAATCTTAGATGGAGAAGAATTTCCCATGTATAATTGTTCTCCATTCTCAATTTCTTAATATATGGAGAACATCTTCTTGTCAGAACACACATGGCGAGTTGCTCCAATATCTACCCACCATTCCTTTGGATTCTCAACCATGTTTATTTCTAAACAACCGCTAAAAGGTTCATTTCAGAAACATCTTTAAGAAGACCATCCACTTCCGTTACATTGGCTTGTGCGGACTTCTTGTTCTGGTCTTTGCATTTTTGACAATCCTTTACCCTATGTCCGAGCTTGTCACAGACGTAGCATTTGCCTTGGAACTTCTTATTTGTTCCTTGTTGAGGCCCATTACCGGAGAATTTTCTCTTTTTAGACTTTGAACCGAATTCCACCATGTAAGCTTTATATTCCACAAAGGTCATTCCTGTTTTCTTCTCAGAAGCATGATTGTCCTCTTCTTTCCTTAATCTTATGATTAAGTCTTCAAATTTCATCTCTTTACGTTTATGCTTGAGATAATTTTTAAAATCTTTCCACATAGGTGGTAGTTTTTCAATAATAGCAGCAACTTGGAAAGATTCACTTAAGGACATACCTTCTGTGTGATGCCCCCAAAATAGATATACATCACCCATCTTGAGTCGCCAAATACATGGTACAGAAATCAAATACAAACTTCTTTAATACAACTGTCGTGTAAAATACGACAAAACATAGCTGAGAGTTTTAACACGAATATTGTCTTCTAGACAATATCCACACTCAATGAAGTCCTTATTACAATTATTATCTCACTATTTCACAGAATAGTGAGGGCTGCTAAAGCCACTTATCCTGGACCATCACTCAATTCCCCGACTAGTCCCAACTACGTTTTCATTTCCTGAAGAGAACAATTAAAGCAAAGGGTGAGCTCAACTAGCCCAGTAAAAATATTATGACTATGATAATGCAGAATAAATTATCCTTAGCCTTCAACAGTATAACAACTGATAGAATACAATAGACAACAAGTTTAACTACAGCGGAACAAGCAATCCATTAGAAGAGTCAAGTAGAACATAATGTCTACTATCTTAAAAGTCCATCGTTAATATTTCATTCCTGTAATACTCATCAACAGTTCTTTGTTATACTCAAGACAAAAAGAACTCTCATCACATGTCTTCACCTGAACCACCAAATATTATAGTTAAATCCACAATTCATATTTATAATCATGTAAATCAACAGTTTCTCCTTGCCACAAAGGCTTAATAGAACGTTTACTCAATATCCTTACTCCAAAGGCTAAAGATATTCAAATGTAATAACAATGATCATACCAATCAGTTGTCTACCTTTGCACTACGGGCCAAAGATATTCAACTATAAAACCAATGGTCATGATCATACCAATCAATTGTCTGTCAGTGCACTACGGCCAAAGATATTCAATTGTTAACTAATGGTCATGATCCTGCCAATCACATCATCGAATTATCTATGCACTACGGGCCAAGGATATTTATTATTATCACCAGTGGTCATGATCATTTCATACACCTGTCCATCTTTGCACAACGGGCCAAAGCTATCAATCAACAGTTCGTCTTTGCACGTAAGCCAAAGATATATAACTGTAAAACCAATAATCAACAGTTCATCTTTGTACGTAAGCCAAAGATGACTTTCATCATATATAAGCATGAGGATGATGACAATGATATAAGCATTAAGCAAACGAATTAAAGGATAAATATTAAAGACTTTAAATTTATCTAGAGTTTAAAAATATCCAAATTGTCAACATGATACTGCTTTGTAGAGTAAAATTCAAGAATAATATTCATGTATCAAAAATAATTTGGACAGAAAAGAAATATATTTTTTGGGTGAAAGTACCTCGTGAATAGTACTTTGTGAATAGTACTTCGGGAATAGTACATCGTGAAAAGTATCTCGGTATGAAAAGTATCCCAAATACCCGAGTGAATTATATTCGAGTGAATATTATTTGAGTGAATAGTAATCGGGTAAATAGTAACCCATGAATAGTAACTCCTAAATAGTAACTCGTGAATAGTATTCCGGCATGAAAAGATCAACAATTATCAAGAATGCTCATAATAATATTTCTAAGAAAAGATACTAGATGAAGCGCAAATATCAAAGATATTCTACTAATTTCACGGAGTATAGAAGCAATACTTCAATAAAATGAGTGTAGAAGTAGGAATACGAAACGAAATAATATTACTACAGAGTATGGAAGAAAATATTATTTCATACGAATATTGAACGAAGATAATATCCATACGAATACGAAAAATAATATCTTTTCTGAATATGATATAAATAATACCCCTTACGAATACTGAACGAAGATAATATTCTTACGAATACGAAAAATAATATCGTAAGCGAATATAAAATAAATAATACCCTTTATGACTGTTAAACAAAAATAATATTCTTACGAATATTGAACGAAGATGATATTCCTTACGAGTATTGAACAAAAATAATATTCATATGAATACAAAAAATAATATATCTTCAGAATATAAAATAAATAATACCCCTTACCTCAAAAGAAGACTGGATACTGGAATAGTGAAGTAGCAGACTTCTCATCTTCTTTCTCTCTATAGCTGCTCTCTCTATAATTGCTCTTGTGAGTCTTAGTGAATTGGTGAGAATGAAAGAAGAATGAGCAACCACATGCGACCGCATTAATCGTCGACGTGCGGTCACTGATGGCGGTCGCTGATCGTCTAAAACTTAATCAGACTCAGGCAGTCGTTCGTTCAGCAGATGAAAAGAAAAAGAGGGAGAATAGAAGAGGGAGAAGAGAAGAGGGAGGGAGAAATTGATCGCCGCCGCCGCCGCCCATCTCGACAACTCAGGTTAATTTTGATTTTGTTAAATCAAATTACAGCTTAATTTATGGATTTGTCCATGCGTGGTGTGCTTAAATATCTTGAATGGTATCCATGTCCCTAATGCATTTATATTAATATTTATATTGGTGTTATTTTCGCTGATTTGTTTGAATTAGCAAATAAAATTGGTCTACTTGCAGATTTGAGTTGAGAAGCTAGCTTGTGAGAGACTTTTTTCTGGTACTATCTTGAATTTTTTATGTCTATTGTTTTGTTAATGAGAACTCACAATGAATTCCAGCAGTCAAAAAATTAACTACATTCTAACAAAACAAAAAACAGCAGTAGTTTCTCTTATTAGATTATCGTGTGGTCAATGGCGTGCTTACACATTACTTGCATCAGTTATTTGTGAATATACAACTCAGATTTGATTGAAAAAATTATAATTTCAAGTTAATCCGGGATTATAATACCTCCTTAAATATGACATTAAATAATCCCCATACATGTACTAAGTCTAAACAAAACATTAATAATCATATCTAAGTAGCTCTAGCAAAAATAATGACACTGTATTTTGTTTACCTTGTAAAAGAATTCCCCAAAATAGAAGCTTCAACATCCTTGTGATAATCCTTGTAATTGCAGTACTCAATTTTGGAACTGTCTGCAATATTAAGATGAATTTTGGTTTGGTTAAAGCATGTGGCATACCTATAATCTTTCAATAACCCATCATTGAACAACCTACCAGTACCATCAGCTGTTCAAATGTTGGCCGTTAATAATGTCATGAGTACCATTAATTTTGAAACATAATAATAATAATAATAATAATAATAATAATAATAATAATAATAATAATAATAATAATAATATATAATTCTAATCTTTAAATTACAATCTCGGACCTCTTGGCATTACCAAAGATGAAATCTATTAAGCCTTGAATATAGCAATCATTTGATCAAAAGCTTTGTTAACTAAAATACATCTTGGTGGCCAAAAGCTTTATTTACCTTACCTAATCATCAAGGTTCGTCACACTAGCTTCGATCCTAACTAGGATAAATTAATGTTGTAGTCTACGGGGTTGTGACTACTAACAATATGTCAATCCTTGCCATATAAAACAACAAACTTCTACATATAGAACAATAAACTTCTACATATAACAGGAAAATAAAGTAATCTCCCCACAAATCATAGTATGAGTAAAGAAAATCAATAAAAGATGGGGAGAGTGATCCACATGTAGAAAGATGGGAACTCTGAATTTGTAGTATACTCCTGAACTTTTTACTATTTTAATTTGCATTCATTCGTTATTGTTTTGGTCTTATTATATTGGGAATTTGTATATTTCTCTTGCTTTGTGTCTTGGGTGCCTAAAAATGACCATATATGCATGCCGTCGTGCATGTGGCTAGTCCATATTATAGGGGAGACTCTGTCGAAATTTTTTTGTTAGTCGGGTAGTTGCGAATATTTATAATATTAATGACCTCTTTATGTGCTTACTAGTATGCATGTAGTCATATGCTTACTAGCTAGTATATATGCTTAATCCCATTCAACTACAATTATGCTCAAGTAATATGCATGCTTACAATCATATTATAGTTTAATAAGCTCATGTTGTCTGTAGTAGGTACCGTGGTATCATGGACCTCTATTCAGACCGTAGTTGTATGAGGCGACGAAAGTTAAGTGCCTAGATAGGTGCTACAGCAGAATTTAGATCTGGTTGCCAAGTGTTTCTAGATTTTGCGTATAGTCACCCGGAATGTGTTAATGGTCAGAACAAGATAAGATGTCCTTGTTTGAAGTGTAAGAATGTAAATTATATGGACATAGACATTGTAAACTATCATTTACTTGTTTCTGGGTTCATGAACAATTACGAAGAATGTTTGTGGGCACATGGGCAGAGAAGAGATAGTGGCATCGCACAAGTACATAATCCAGGCATCAGTACCCATCGTATGAATGACATGGTTCATGATATTGCAGGGTCGAATTTTGATTAGGAACAAGGCAGAGAGTAACCTATGAATTCTAATGTCAAAGAATTCTTTAAGTTGTTAGACGATGGTAGAGAACCGTTGTGGCATGGTTGCACGAAGCACACTATATTGTCTGCAGTGGCGACATTACTTAACATTAAGGCTGATCACAACATGAGCCATGAGTGTTTTGAGTCACTCTTGAGGGCCATTAAGAGTATGTTGCATGTCGGTGAAAAATTGCCCGATAACTACTACTATTATAAAAAATGGTGAAGAAGCTGGGTCTTAGATATCAAAAGATCGATGCATGTCCGAACAATTGCATGTTATTTTATAAGAAAAATGAACAGAAGACAAAGTGCACGTTTTGCAGTCATGAACGATTTAGGCCTAATAAAGAGGGTGTGACTACAAAAAAGACGAATATACCTTTTAAGAATTTAAGGTATTTTCCAATTATATCTCGTCTCAAAAGATTGTACATGTCTTTAAGAACAGCTGAACATATGACTTGGTATGCGAAATCTCCAACCAAAGATGGAGAACTGAACCATCCCGCAGATGGGCAGGCTTGAAAAGATTTCAACTTAGCACATCCGGGGTGTGCATTGGAACCTAGAAATGTAAGGCTTGGATTGTCCACTGATGGTTTCAACCCGTTCGGCCACTCAGCTGTTTCGTACTCCTGCTGGCCTATGATTGTTACTCCGTATAACTTGCCTCCTTGGATGTGTATGGAACAACCATACTTGTTTCTTTCACTCGTGATTCCTGGTCCCAAGAGTGCTGGAAAGAACCTAGATGTTTACTTGAGACCTTTTATAGACGAGTTAAAGGTATTGTGGGAGGATGGAGTACAGACTTGGGATGTTTCCACGAAAATAAATTTCAACCTTAGGGCAGCGGTTATGTGGACCATAAGTGACTTTCCTGCTTATGGTATGTTATCTGGATGGAGTACACACGGGAAGTTAGCTTGTCCATATTGTATGAGTCATACAAATTCTTTCAATCTATCAAATGGTCGAAAGCCATGCTGGTTTGATTGTCATCATCGTTTCTTGAACCTAGATCACCCGTTTTGATGAAATAGAGAACACTTCAGGAAAGGGAAAGTAGATCATGATATGCCAGCACCGCGACTGTCGGGGACGGAGATGCGTGACCGTGTGATGAGATTGTCATTCATCCCATCGGTAAGATTGCCTCTGACATCATTAATGGGTTTGGCGTGTCACATAATTGGGTTCGGAGAAGCATTTTTTGGGAACTACCTTATTGGTCTACAAATTTAATTCATCATAATCTAGACATGATGCATATTGAGAAGAATATGTTCGACAATGTGTTTAACACAGTGATGGGTGTTGCGGGTAAGACGAAAGATAATGATAAGGCACGGTTGGACATGAAAGATATTTGTAAGTGTCCTGGATTAGAACTTTATGAATCAACTAATGGTAAGATGGTCAAACCGCATGCAAGGTACACATTGTCCAAAGAGCAGGTTAAAGATGTGTGCACATGGATAAAGTCTCTGAAACTACCAGATGGATATGCGTCAAACATTGAAAGGTGTGTTATAGGTGGGAAATTACAAGGGATAAAGAGTCATGACTGTCATGTGTTCATGGAGAGACTCATGCCTATAGCATTTCAAGACTTGCTTGATAAACCAATATGGGATGCTTTGACTGATCTTAGTCATTTCTTCAGAGATATATGTTCAAAAACGTTAAATGAGAAGGACATGTCTATACTTGAGAAGAACATCATTGAGATCACGTGTAAGCTTGAAAAAATATTCCCTCCTGGTTTTTTTGACTCTATGGAGCATTTGCAAATCTATCTACCCTATGAAGCTCGTGTTGGTGGCCCAGTTCAATATAGATGGATGTAACCTTTCGAAAGGGTCATGGGAAACCTTAAGAGGAAGGTGAAGAATAGAGCTTATATCGAGGGGTCGATATGTGAGGCATACAGTTTCGATAAGATATCTACGTTTGTCTCAGACTATTTTCCCGTCGAAGTCTTGACAAAGGCCAATCGAGTCCCGAGACATAATGATGGGGGCAATGTTGAACTAAATGGTCAGCTTTCTGTATTTGGTTTACCGGGTCGCGCGTATGGAAAAGGAAAACGCATATTCCTTTCTGAGGAATATTTTCATGCTGCGCATACTTATATTATTCTCAATTGCGAGGAGATTGTTGAATTTGTGAGGTATACATGTAAAATTCATATGTATTAGACCTATATCTTAACCTGTAGTCTCATATTAATATATGTTAGTGTTTATAAAATTGTATAGAACATATGATGACGAGTTAAAAGAAAATCAGCCCGGCATCACTGATAAAAATATTCAAGTTAGTCGTGATAAAAAATTTGCTCTTTGGCTAAAGGACAAAGTAAGTTAAGTTAATTAAGAATGACATATATCATATTAATTTTTGTAGGCTCTTAATGAGGGAACGATTCCTCCAAATATTCAAGTCCTAGCTATGGGTCCAGACAGGGACCAAGTCATTCACAATGGTTACAAAATAAATGGATGTGAATTTCATACAAAGACATATGCTCGCGGTAAAAGAACAACTAATACTGGAGTGTGTGTTCAAGGAGATTGTTACAATGAGCTTGGTCATGCCTTTTATGGGGAGTTGGAGGAAATCGTAGAGTTATCATACAAGGGCATGTACGGGGGTCATATTAACTTGTTCAAGTGCCGTTGATTTGATTCAGAAAAAGGGATACGTGTTGACAGACATGAAATCGTCGATATTGACCTCCATAGGTTGGCGTACTCCAACGAACCATTTGATTTACCAACTCAAACAGTACAAGTATACTACACTCCTAGTCCTGTTAGGAAAAGGGATAGATTGTCTACAAATTGGCAAGTTGTAATTCATACTCCCGCGCTCAGTCGTGTCCAAGTAATAGACGGGGATTTCTACCAAGAGAAGATGCTTCATAGACCTCCTATAATAAATATAGAGGACAACAATGGTGTAATCCAGTTAGAGGGTGGAGATGAACCTGATGAATTGAATCCCGCAACAGTTATTGTGCCAGATGACAGTTATACTGAGGAAGAGTTATTGACTGACACTAACACATAATCTGAAGAAGAAGATGGTTATGAATCTCCGATACTTGCACAAAATGATTCTGACTCAGACAACGATTTTCATTAAAATGTATGTTTAGTTTTAATTGTATTACAATGAATTACATATAGGAATGTTCTCTATGTCCTTAACATGTTTATGTACCTTTCATTTATAGTTGTCGTAGTTAACTATTTTGCAGTCATGTTTATATACCTTTCATTTATAGTAATCGTAGTTAACTATTTCATACAATTAATTGTCATTATTTTCCTTTTCTATAAAATGTATGTTTAGTTTTAATTGTATTACATACAATTACATATGTACATGTTCTCTATATCCTTGACATGTTTATGTACCTTTCATTTATAACTCATACTAACATCCTAAATTTTTTATTTATAGATGTCTTCTGAACAAGCAGCACAAAAGTGCGGGTTGGGTCGGGGCCCTAATCATGTGCCGAAGGCCCCGGCTAATACGGATGATCGCATTCTCATACAGATCCGTCCTCCTCCAGAAAGCACATAAGTTAAAACATCGTGTATATATAAGGGTTTAATATTTCCATTATTATAAATATATTTTAATGTAAATTATTGTATACTGTAGTGATTTTCAAGATAGTAAAATTGTGAAGTGCATTTCACAATTATGCTTACAGAACTGGCCTACGCCAGTGATTACATGGGCGAGCAAACCTCTTGCCCATAAGGATGCAGTTTGGGCTGAATTTCAGGTATATTTTTTTATCACTTTGATAGATAATACATAGTTAATCAAATAATATTGTTTAGTAATGTTGGATTATGGTAATATAACAGTTTTAATATTATTATTATTGTTTTATTTCCAGAAGTGGTATAGATGGGACGACGCACAGGCATCAGTTATTCAGACACTGTTCTGGCAGAAGTGCGCCGTCCGAACTAAAGATAATGTGAACAAGGAATGACAGAAAGCCTTGCACAATGCTGAGATTGACCATTCAGGACAGGGTGAGTAGTATATGCATGAGCATAGCCCCTAGTGGTGCGCATAGCCCATATGGGTGCAGATGTGTGACCAGTGGAGAGCTGAGAGTTGGGTCAAGAGACGCAAGACTGCCGCCTCGAACAGATCCTCAGGTGTATCTGAAGGTGAAAAGGCAAAAGGCACGTACAAGGGCGGCAATATATCACAGCTGCAGCATATTGCTGCCAGGGTACATATGTATAGCAAGCTTATTGGCTTAGTTATTTGTTTTTATGTTTATAGTCATGTTTTGTAGCTAAAATATCATATGTTTACATATTAATATGAGAACATGAACTGTAGGAGTCTCAGTCTCAAGGTCAACCTATCAATTGGTTGGATGTGTATGTGGCCACCCGTGATGGTCTGCCTGATTCTGTTTAGATAGTGGTAATAAGTTAACTTTATACTAATATGTTGTTTATAAATTGTGACGACCTTTTTTAGCATTTTTTATTTATTTTTAACTATTTAATTGTTGAACTTCTGACAGGACACTTATAAGGGCTTAATGAACGAGCGCTATCCTGAAGGCACTCCGCGTCTGTCGATTGATCAAGAATTATGGGAGAGGGCGTCCGTCGTGAAGAAAAACTATGTTAAAGGCCAAGGACAAAAATGACGCCCGACCATCAGTGGCACAGGCAGCTCTGCTACCCAGTCTACACAATCATTAGGTCATCCAGCCTATCATACTCCTACTGACTATGTGAGAGCAATCTGTTAGAATCGTGATCTTCTTCGTATACTGGACGGGCATCTGCATTCTCTGAGTCTTGATGAGTTGGCAAATGCAGTGGCGACAGCAGCATCATCACAGCATCAGGGTGGCAAGCAGGTATATATATCGATATTGTTATTGTCACTATCTTACTTATATGTTTCACTACGTTGTCTATTGTTTAGCTTTCCCCAAGTTATAGAAGTATCAACACATGTAACATATATGTTTTATTCTTTTGTTAATTACAGGGTACTAATTTGGATGATCCATGAAGAGCTAGACCAGTCATGTTAGATTTTTAAAGCCTTGCTAGACTTGTTTTTTAGATTTTTAAAGCCTTGTACTCTTTTAGATTTATTCTTTGGACAATTGTATTGGTTTACGATTCTATTATATGGATGTTTACGATTGTATTGTGTTGTGTTGGTTTACGATTCTATTATATGGATGGATGTTTATCATATAGTAGTTATCATGGATGAATGTTTATCATATGATAGTTATTATAGATGGATGCTTACATATACTGCTGTGTGTTGGGATAGAAAGCAGGTACAAAGCAGGTTATTTTTGGAAAATCAATAAAACAGGAAAAATATTTTTAAAAAAACACATCAGCGACCGCATGCGGTCGCTAATACTGTAACTGCGACCGTGTTACCTTCTTGGAAGTTAATGACCGATGCGGTCGCTATTACCGGTCGCTGACACGTGTGCCACGTCACACCTGACAGATGACTCAGCATGAGTCAGAATAGTGACGGATGCGGTCGCTGATTGCAGCCACTAATACGTCGGTCGCTATTGTTGGTCACTGATGTCCATCTAGCGACCAGATTACCTACGACTAATATTGGCGACCGCATGCGGTCACTAATAGTCATCTGCGACCATATACTATCACAGATATGCGGTCGCTGATAAGCCTTTTTGTTGTAGTTCATCTGGAGAAGATATTACTTCCTTGTACGTTTGAGGATTGTTTTCTAACAAAAATGTTAGAAAATTCGGGCCAAAAGACTTTGAAGTCCTTGCTCTTTTGCTACATCTAGGTTCATCCTCAGGATAATTACTAGTAGCATCCAAAGGTCTTTTGTGTGAATTTGACTCTTTATTTATATTATATGGAAACACATTCTCAAAGAACGACGCATCTCTTGATTCAATAAAAGTATTAACATGAATATCAGGAATTTCAGATTTATGAACAAGAAAGCAATAAGCACTACTGTTATTTGCATAACCAATGAATACACAGTCAATGGTTTTTGGTCCTATCTTAACCTTTTTAGGTTTAGGAACCATCACTTTTGCTAGACACCCCCACACTCTTAAGTATTTATAGCAAGGTCTATGACCTTTCCATAATTCATAAGGTGTTTTTTGAGTTTTCTTATGAGGCACTTTATTAAGAATATAATTGGTAGAAAGCAAAGCTTCCCCCCCCCCACAAATTCTGGGGTGCTCTAGAACTAGTTAACATAGCATTCAACATTTCTTTCAATGTTCGGTTCTTAAGTTCAGCAATACCATTAAATTGAGGTGGATAAGGAGCAGTAGTTTGGTGAATGATACCATGAGTAGAGCATAACTCTTCAAATGGTGATTCATATTCACCACCTCTATCGCTTCTTATTGCTTTAATCTTTTTGCTAAGTTGATTTTCAACTTCATTTTTATAATGTTGAAACATTTTTATAGCATCATCTTTACTTCTTAGCAAATATACATAACAACATCTTGTGCAATCATCAATAAAGGTAATGAAATATTTTTTCCCACCTCTTGTTTGCACATACTTCAAATCACATATATCAGTGTGAATTAAATCTAGAGGTTCAGTTTTTCTTTCAACAGAATGAAATGGTAATCTTGTCATTTTAGATTCCACACAAATTTCACATTCATGCTTTTGATTAATATCAAATTTAGGCAAGAATTCTAAATTAATTATTCTACGCATTGTATCATAATTAACATGTCCTAATCTAGCATGTCATATATTTAAAGATTCTAACAAGTAAGCAGAAGAATTAATTTTATTATTATCAATAGACTTTGGAACAACAGTCATTACATTCATCTTAAAGAGCCCATCAGACATATAGCCCTTTCCCACAAACATATCATTTTTGGTAAGTACAAATTTATCAGACACAAACACCAATTTGAAGCCATTCTTGCTAAGTAGTGACCCAGAAAATAGATTTTTACAGATATTCGGCACATAAAGCACTTCGTTCAGAGTCAGTTCTTTACCAGATGTCATTTTTAGCACAATCTTTCCACGTCCTTGAACCTTTGAACTTGAGGAGTTTCCCATGAAGAGTTGCTCGTCATTTTCTATTGGTTTGTAGGTAGAGAACATCTATTTGTTGGAGCAAATGTGGCGAGTAGCGCCAGTGTCCACCCACCATTCTTTGGTGTTTCCTACCAAGTTACATTCGGATACAACCGCAGAGAGATTAATGTCTGAAACATTTTCTGAAAGTTTTTCTAGTTCTATCACATTTGCTTGAGCTTTTTGTTCTTTCTTGAATTTCTTTGGCCTGCGACATTCATTTGATTTATGTCCTTGAATGCCACAGTTGAAGCACTTGTCTTTAAATTTTTTCTTGGCTTTGAAAGTGCCTTCGCCATCGCGTTTTCTTTTGTTGTTATTGTTTGGCCTTTGTTTTACCACATTAGCCTTTGCTTCAATGAAATTTTTCCCATTCTTCTTTTCAGATCCTCGATTGTCTTCTTCAATCCTAAGTCGCACAATCAGTTCTTCGAGATTCATCTCTTTGCATTTATGCTTAAGATAATTCTTAAAGTCTTTCTATGATGGTGGAAGTTTCTCAATCAGTGCAGCAACTTGGAATGAGTCACTTAGTGACATTCCTTCATAATGAATGTCATGTAGGATTACTTGTAATTCTTGAACTTGGGTGATGACGACTTTAGAGTCTACCATCTTATAGTCAAGAAATCTACCGACTATGAATTTCTTCATGCCAGCATCTTCAGTTTTATATTTCTTGTCTAAAGATTCCCAAAGTTCCTTTGCAGTTTGAATTGTACAATACACATTATATAGTGTATTGTCTAATCCGTTTAATACATAATTTCTGTAAAGGAATTCAGCATGTTTCCATGCGTCAACTGCAACCACTTTTTCCTTGTCAGTTTCTCCTTCAACAAGAGTAGGACATTCCTCTTGAAGAAACCTTGCCAAGTTCAAAGTTGTGAGATAGAAGAGCATCTTTTGTTGCCAATGCTTGAAATCAGTTCCATTGAACTTTTTAGTCTTTTCTCTATGAGACATGCTCACAGCAGGGATGGTGCTAGTAGATGTCATTTCTGTTATACAAACATAGAATAATTTAAGAAATATATAAATAAGGAAAGACATAAACAAACAACAATAAATTTTTGTTTAACAGAATGATGTGTATCTGAATTTCTCTGATGATTCTCTCTTAAGTAATCGATTCTCTGATGATTCTTTCTTATTAAATATACTGGATGAGATAAGGTTGGCACTAATGATATACTATTTCTATAATATAGTTGGACATGTTTTGTTAATGTCTAATACAATGATTATTTTGACAACCACATGCCATTACAATTTGCATTTATTAATTTATTACTACTACACTACACAATACTGTACTACTTATATATATATATATATATATATATATATATATATATATATATATATATATATATATAAAATAACAGAATAATGTGTATTAACATTCAATCAAATTTCTAGAAATTTAAACAACAAATTTTTTGAAAAATCAGAAATTTGGTTTATAGAACAATTTCCTGTTCAAATAAATAAACTGTGATTTTTCTTTTCAAAAGAGATACAAATTACAGAATGATATTAAATAAAACTATAATTACAGAAAATATAAATTTGTTTCAAGATTGTTATCTTTGTAAATATAGTAATATTAAATATATATAATAACAAAGTTATTTAAATTTAGTATATTTGCAAATCAGATTTAGAATGTAAACTGTACTTACTTGAAAAAATCAGATTCTGGAAATACAAGATAGATAAATCTGAGTTCTTTGAATTCACAAAGTCTCCTTGAAACAAATTTATTCCCTCATTGGTGCTAAAGGATTTTGGAATAATTACTTCCCAAGATAAAACGGATTTTCAATTCTTAATTAGTAGCACTTCAAAATTAAGAATTCATCGAACACAATTTCTATGTTCTGTACTTGAACCTTACTATGATGATATGATATTGTTATGATATGATGAGTGAAGGAAATATACTAGGAATGAATGGAAAAATAATATACTTCAAAGTGCAGAACGGGAATTGAATCTGCAGAACAGGAAACGGGAAAAAGGGAAATAAACTTATGTTTTAACGCGCTCTCGGATAGATTATTTAAGACGACGTAGTATCAGTGATTAATAAATTAAAAAAATTTTGTCCAAAAAATTATATTTCACCCGACCACGGCCCCGGCCCAGCCCGGCCGACCGGACGGATGGCGGTGGCACGCGCGTGTGGGTTCGAACCAAGCCTTGGCTAGGTCATCTCCCTTCCATAAAAATGGGGTGCCCCTTGGGGCCCTTCCAATTATGCAAACATCCCATATATAAATTCTTCACATTTCCTTCAAACTTTCTATGTGGGACAATGCAAGTTACAACATTTCAAGTAGGTGACTTTGGAGTCAGTTTTCTAATTCAATTCCTAATGGATTTGATCAAATAATTATACCACGTTATACTCCTCGCGGAGGAGAACGCATTGGTGCATGGACCTGACATTTTCGGAGTGTGGGTCCCACATTAAATTGAGCCTTAAAATGCTTTAATATTTATTTTTTCAACCCATTTCCAACAATATTAATTTAATATATAATAACAAAGTTACTTAAATTTAGTAAGCAAATCAGATTTAGAAAGTTCAGTGTACTTACTTGAAAATCAGAATCTGAAAAAATAAAGATAAATAAATCCGAGTCCTTTTGATTCACAAAGTCTCCTTGAAGCAAATTTATTCCATCACCGGTGCTAAAGGATTTTTTGAATAATTACTTCCCAAGATAAAACGGATTTCCATTTCTTAATTAGAAGCACTTCAAAATTAAGAATTCTTCAAACTCAATTTCTATGTTCTGTACTTGAACTGACTATAATGATGAATGAAGGAATGCAAGAAGGAAAAACAAAAACTATCTTGAATTTCTGCCCGGTTAGGCTATTTATAAGATGATTTCGTGACTGATCAGATGGGACATAACCTTTGGCATGGCATCCATTCGTCTAAACTACGTAGTATCCGTGACAGTTTTGATAATAAATTAAACAAAATTTTGTCCAAAAAATTATATATATCATGAGCCCGGCTCAGACCCGGCCCGCCCGATCGACCGGCGGCGCGCGTGTGGGTTTGAACCAAGCCTTGGCTAGGTCCTCTCCCCTCCACAAAAGTGGGGTGCCCCTTGGGGCCCTTTCCATTGGGAAATATCCTATATATAAATTCTTCACCTTTCCCTCAAACTTTCTATGTGGGACAAGGTGCTTATGGCAAGTTTAAATACAACATTTCTAGTAGGTGAGTTTAGAGTCAATTTTCTCATTCAATACTTAGTGGATTTGAACAAATAAGTATACCATGTTATAGTCCTCGCGAAGGAGAACGCATTGGTGCATAGACCCGACATTTTTGAAGTGTGGGTCCCACATTAAATTGAGCCTCAAAATGCTCTAATATTTATTTTTCAAACCCATTTCTAACAGTAATATTACAAAATGACATAACATTATAAAATTTAACAACACATTTTACTAATATTCCACCACTAATATTCAAAACACTCATTAATTATATTTAGAGATAAATCTGAAAAAAATATATTTAAAAAGAACCCTTTATTTTTAGAAAAGAAAGAGTATAGTGACTAGAAGTTATATGTCTTGACATTAGTGAATTAATTAATAACCAGTCACTGTATGGCCTCCATCAACGCAAATAATCTGGCCAGTGATATATGAAGCAGCCGGTAAGCAAAGGAATGCCACTAATGACGAAACCTCATTTGGTTCTCCTGGCCGACGAATTGGAGTTCGAGAGATCATCCCATCTATAATAATCTCCCTCTTGACAGGATCCTCCTATGCCATAAAGAATTAGAGGAATTAATGAAAAATATATCAAACATTGCCAAAAACTAATTAAAGGGTCACCCTTTTTATTTTCATTTTTTAATTTTTGTAAATAGTAGTAATCTATTAGTAACGTTAGAGGGGTCCCAATATTAGACCTCAAATTTGGAATCTAATATTCATGCTAAATTATCAGATCAACAATATTATAGCGACTCATATTTTATAAATGAGAGCTTGCATTACCAATATAATAGTGACGTGTTGTTGGGACCCTATATATATATATATATATATATATATATATATATATATATATATATATATATATATATATATATAGGGTCGATTCACCCATCGATATATCAGATCAACAATATTTTATGGTGATGGTTTTTTTGGGCTATAGCGACGATTCACCCGTCGATATAGCTATTCTAGTCTATGGTAACGGGTGAACCGTCGCTATAGCCCAAAAAAACCGTCGCCATAAGTAGCTGTGTACTACACAACTGTGTATATATATATATATATATGAAGGCAATAATGATCATTGTGTATGTTTTATTTGTGCACAATCTGTCAAAACTATTTTATTTTGACAGATTTATTTTTGATTTCTGATTTGGGAGAAGAAAATCTCATTTTTTTATAAAAATAAATATGCCAAAACAATGTAGTTTTAACAGACTGTGTACAAATAAAACATACACACATGTGTATTGCTATAATGCCCATATAAAAATAATATTAATAGGATAATAAAGAAATACACAAAACCATCTTATTTACTTGAAAATTTTACCCTTACCCTCTTTCATCTCCTTCGACAGATTCACGCCCATCTCCACAAACATAAAAAAATGCTATCAAAAGTTATATTACTCTTTCTCATTATCTGTCAAAATTGTGTTATAAAGGAATTATTACTTCCAATTAAATCAGACAGACATTACAGCGATTCCATAAATATATATGCATCTCTTCCTCTTCCTCTTTTTACTTCACATTTGTTGATCAACCAAGAAATTTGCTCTTTTTCTATTATTTCAACATTAGCTTGTTTTGTATACATATTGTTTGTGATTTAGATTATTTTGGTTTACTTGATTTTATTCAATTATTAAATTAAAGGGATTTTTTGATGCATGAGGGACGGAGACCGAAGAGACAGAAGAAACTGAACTATCAAAAAATGTGTTGATGGCCCTGGAATATCATGAATTAGATGATCATCGCAAACGAAGAGGTCATTAATACCTTCGACTTCAGGATATGGAATCGGCTTCGGGGGATGGACGTCTTCGGGGGCTCGTGGTGTCCTAACCTAGGGAGTTCGACGGATTAGTAGTTTGTTTACTTTTATCCTTATTTAATTCTTTTATTAGTAATATTTTATTATTAACAAGTTGTTATTTGTTATGAGTTGTTTCTATAAATTTAGGAAGTTTGTTAGGATTTTGTTTTCGTATCTCTAGGAAGATTTTGTGAATCTCTAGAAATTATGTTATATCTTGGGCAACTTAGGCAGAAAGTTTTGCTAGCTATATAAACTCGGCTTGTGGGTTGAATTAGATAAACTTTGATTTTGATAAATATAGCATACACATTAATTAGAGAGAAATCTCTGTGTTTTCTGGTGAATCTCTTGTTCCTTCATTTGTGAATTCATTTGTTACCTAGTTCGCAGGATAATAACTATCCCGCACAGCGTCAGTTGGTATCAAAGCCCAAGTATCTTTCTAGGAATAGATTCATTGATTTTAATGGCCGGTGGTCGTGGTCGTGGTCGTGGTCGTAGAGCGCAGATTCTAGCTGAGGAAGTCCTGCACCGTGATCGTAACGTCCAGGACGCGATGATTGAGGATTTATAGAGACAAGTTGTAGAGCTAACCAAGCGCCTAGCAGCGCAAAATCTGGATCATCGTGGACAAGTTCCGGAGGAGGAGGTACCGCACCTAGGCTGACGTGGACAGGTTCCAGAGGAGGAAATCCCACATCTTGAACACGATGAAGAATCCTATGATTCTGAATCGAGTTGTGATAACCCTTACCACCATAGGAGGCAGCTATGGGAACGACATGACCGTGAGGACCGTCGTAATGATCTATGTTTTAGAATGGAGCTACCAGAGCTTTCTAGTACGCTACAAGCAGAAGAGTTTATTGACTGACTGAACGAAGTAAAGTGCATATTCGAGTATAAGGAGGTATCAGAAAGCACTAAGGTAAAATTGGTTTCCATCAAACTGAAGGGTCGAGTATTTTCTTGGTGGGAACAGATGAAGTGTTCAAGGGAAAGACAAGGAAATGCTAAAATCACCAAGTGGGAGAAGATGAAGAAAAAATGCAAAGTCACTTTCTTCCCCTCAGATACACCCAGTCTCTGTTCAAGAGATTGCATCTGTTAAGATAAGGCACTAGATCTGTGGATGACTATACCGAAGAGTTTTACCAGCTAATAACCCGAAATGATCTTTCGAAAATAGAGGAACAATTGGTGGAGAGATATCTGGGAGGATTAAAACAATAATTGCAAAATACCCTCAGCCTCCATTCACTATGGACTATTTTTGAAGCATACCAGCGAGCGCGTGAGGTAGAACAACAACAGAACAGTAGGCTGATGACGAGGAACAATCCCCCTAGCAAGCCGAACCCATTTCCATAATTTCGTACTACACCACAACAACCTCAAGGTAACTTTAATTCTAGCATCAAGTGCTTCGGATGTGGAGAACCAGGTCATAGAGCTACAGAGTGCCGAAAGCCTACTAACCAGAAGGGTAAGAAACTCTTGGTTGAAAAAGGTATGACCGAAGAAGAGTTCGGAAAGCCTATATATTATGTGACGCCCCCAGAATAGGTATACAACACCCATTCTGAGTCGCCAAATACTTGGTACAGAAAGCAAACTACAACTTCAATAATACAATTGTCGTGCAAAATACGACAACACATACTGTGAGTTTAAATACAAATATTGTCTTCTAGACAATATCCACACTCAAATAAATCCTCATTACAATTATTCAAACACTATTTTACAGAAATAGTGAGGACTGCTAATACATCTTTCTAGAACCATCACTCCATACCCCGACTAGATCCTGCTATGTTCTCACCTCCTGAGAAGAAAAATGGAACAAAAAGGAAAAGGGTGAGCTCAACTAGCCCAGTAAAGAATATTATGACTAAGATAATATACAACAAATTATCGTTAGTCTTCAACAGGGAAAAATCTGATAAAATATAATCGACAACAAGTTTTAGATCAACAACTGCAGCGGAAACAACAAACCATTAGAAGAGTCAAGTAGAGAAAGAATTCTACTATCTTCTAAGATTTAAAAGTCCATCATCAATATTTTATCCCTGTAACATCAATTAATAATCATCTTTAACCAAATATTCATCTTTGCACTACAGGCCAAAGATATTCATTTGTATCATCAGTCGGTCATGTTCATCTCAACACCTGTTCATCTTTGCACTACAGGCCAAAGATATTCATCAAGTAATTATACATCTTTGCACTACAGGCCAAAGATATTCAGTAATATCATCATTTAGGACTGAGGATGATGAAAAATATCTTAAAGAGAACGAATCCAATGAGACAGAAGGACAAATAGTAGGGATTCGTATAACAGTTTATCCAAGATCAATAATACTTCATAATAATCAATTGTGAAGCAGAATTCAAAAATAAAGATCAAAACATGGATACAATCAAAGATAGTAACCATAATAGACATCTTGGACAAAAAGGGAAAATTTTATTTTTCGGTGAATAGTGCCGTATTCGTGAATAGTGCCGTATACGTGAATAGTGCCGTATACGTGAATAGTAACCCCGACACAAAAAGTTCCAAATTTGATAAAAACTCATATCAATATTTCAGCATAATGATATTGAAGAAAATAATATCATTAAGAAGAAAATAATATCCCTTACCTCAAAATATCAGTACTTCTGGTCGGAATACCGGTATAAGGCTGAAAGAAACTTGCTCTGATGAATAGAAACTCTCAAAGTATCTAAATACTCACAAAATACACTCAATAATCTAGAGAGAGAAAGAGAGAAAACTTGTTTCTGGTGTAATTTTCAATTCTAACTTAGCCCTCTATTTATAGGAAAATTTTGGTAGGTTTGACCTGCAACCTGATGGCTTTACCTGCTACTATTCCCACCTACCACATTTGAAATATAATTCAGCACATTTCTTCACCAACCACAAGTGGGGCCCACCAATTCTAGAATTTTCCATCAAAATGATAAACTCCGAAAATTCAACAATTTCTGAACCAGTCATCTTGTAAAATTCATAATAAATCATACGTTCATTTTTAACGGTTCAAAATTTGTGGACATATACTCAACTTATATATGTATAACATATCCAAAAATTACCACGATCCAACGGTCGGATTAAAAATTATAACCCCCGCAAACTATCTCAAAAACCCTGATTTTTAATACCTCCATTCCGACAAAAATACTGACAAAAACCTCAACATTAACTCCTTCATTTTTAACCACAAAAATATATCCCTCATTTATATCCACATAAAATAAATATTTCCTTATCATATGAATCAATAATTAATTATTCACAAATAATATTACAGAATCACATTTATGACAACCAGGCCGTTCCCAGGAAAGAGGGGGCTTTCCAATAAGGATTTCTCCTTACTGGCGCGCAATTAGATGACCAAACCTCTCCTTAGACAGAACTTTCTAGACATTGCCAATAATGTTATCTAATAATATTATTCAAATAATATGAATTATTGATCTGATAAATGAAAATACTGTGCAGCAACAATTATTGAAACAACAATAATATAAAATATCAACGCAGCAATTATTGAATCAATAAAATAAAATATTGAATAATAACTACTGTAACAATTATTGAGTAGTGCCTTCTTACGTAAGAATCAATAATTGGTGCAATACCGTGTGCTACTGTATTTTAACCACCGGGTATTCCAACAGTATTAACGGTAACAACTACGCCGTTATTTATAAACAACTTATACTTGTCGTTTTCTTCATCCAATCGCTTTCCGTTATGGGGCCCACACAAGGCTGCGTCGTCGTACGAATATTCCCCGACAGCAAGAATATTCCACGACCAACCGAATATTCACCGACCAAAAATAAATATTTTATAACCACTTGCTTATTTTGCAAAATTTGCACATTTCACCCATAACCAAAGTATTATATCAAATTAACCCCTTATTATTCACAATAATATTTAGAGAAAATTTGATTTTATTCATTAATAAGTTGGGGTCTTACAACCTCCCCTCCTTATGAAATTTCGTCCTCGAAATTGACGTACGTACCTGATGTTTCAAAAAGGTGAGGATACCTCGCTTTCATTTCTGATTCCAACTCCCAGGTCATTTCTTCAATAGCATGGTTTCTCCACAAAACCTTAACTTGTGGTATAACCTTCGTGCGTAGGACATGCTCTTTCCTATCCAAGATCTTAACAGGTACCTCCTCGTACGTTAAATCTTCAGCTATCTCGTCTGGTTCTAACTCAATAATGTGGTTCGGGTCTTTAACATATTTACGAAGCATAGATATGTGAAAAACATTATGAACACGAGACATGCTTGGAGGTAATGCGAGTCTATATGCCACATTTCCTATTCGCTCAAGAATCTCAAATGGACCAACAAATCTTGGATTGAGCTTTCCTCTCTTCCCAAATCTTGTAACTCCCTTCCATGGTGCAACACGTAACAATACATGATCCCCAATATTAAATTCCACGTCCTTCCGATGAAGATCCGCATAACTCTTTTGTCGATCCTGTGCCGTTTGTATACGTTGTCGAATCGTTTGGATCTTCTCTGTAGTAATGCGTACCAATTCTGGTCCCAACAATGTTGCTTCACCCACCTCGTCCCAGCATACTGGAGAACGACATTTTCTTCCATACAACGCCTCAAATGGAGCCATACCTATGCTCGCCTGATAACTGTTGTTGTAGGAGAATTCCACCAATGGTAGGTACTTATCCCAACTCCCTTTGAGATCTAAGACACAAAGTCTTAATAGATCTTCAAGAGTTTGAATAGTCCTCTCTGATTGTCCGTCCGTTTGAGGATGGTATGCTGAACTGAATCGTAAATCCGTGCCCATAGCTTTCTGCAAGCTAACCCAAAATCGTGAAGTGAATCTTGGGTCACGATCCGAAACTATGGATACTGGCATGCCATGCAATCTCACAATCTCGTTCACGTACATACTAGCAAGACGTTCAAGGGAATAAGTCTCACGTATCGGCAAGAAATGAGCGGACTTGGTTAATCTATCAACAATAACCCAAATCGCATCTATGCCTTGAGAAACCTTGGGAAGACCTGTAACAAAATCCATAGTAATGTGTTCCCACTTCCATTTCGGAATCTCAAGTGGTTGCAATGGACCCTTTGGTACTTGATGCTCCGCTTTTACACGTTGACAAGTTAAACATCTCGAGATAAACTCCGCGATCTCTCTTTTCATATTGCTCCACCAAAATGTATGTCGAAGATCGTGATACATTTTGGTACTCCCAGGATGGATTGCAAACGGTGTGTTGTGTGCCTCCATCATTATTCTATGCTTCAAGTCAAAATCGTTAGGAACACAAAGTCTGGAGTTGACTCGAAGTATTCCTTCTTCATCGATTCTTGCTTCTGGAATAGCACCTTCTTGCACTTTCTTCTTCATACGCATCAGCTCTATATCCGTAGCTTGAGCAGCTTTAACTTTATCGATTAAAGTCGGTTCTACTCGTATATTTGATATCATCATGTGGGTACTTGGAGCCTTCATCTCTATCTCCATCCTTTGCAAGTCATACAAAATGGGCCTTTGTGTTAAAAACATTGCACTCGTACCCGCATATGATCTTCTACTCAATGCGTCAGCTACTACGTTTGCTTTTCCAGGATGATATTGGATGGTATGATCGTAATCTTTCAACAGCTCAAGCCAACGTCGTTGCCGCATGTTGAGTTCCTTTTGGGTGAAGAAATATTTGAGGCTTTTATGATCTGTATAGATCTCCACTTTCTCCCCATACAGGTAGTGTCTCCAGATCTTCAACGCAAAAACGACTGCTGCCAACTCCAAATCATGAGTAGGATAATTCCTCTCATATTCTTTGAGTTGTCGTGAGGCATAGGCTATGACTTTCCCATGTTGCATGAGAACACATCCTAACCCTTTGCCTGAAGCATCGCTGTAGATAACAAATCCATCCGAACCAGATGGTATTGTCAGAACAGGTGCCGAAATGAGTCTCCTCTTGAGTTCTTGAAAACTCTTCTCGCATTCCTCACTCCATACGAATTTTGTATCTTTCCGAGTCAGCTGAGTTAACGGAGTAGCGATTCGAGAAAATCCTTCCACAAATCTCCGATAATAACCAGCTAAGCCCAGAAAGCTACGTACTTCGGTTGCTCCCAACTTTGTATGGCTTCAATCTTCGCCGGGTCGACAGATACTCCATGTTTTGACACCACGTGCCCAAGGAATGCTACTTCCTCAAGCCAGAACTCGCATTTCTTCAGTTTGGCATATAGCTTGTTTTCACGAAGCCTTTGCAGTACCAGCTTCAAATGGCGCTCATGATCTTCACGGCTTTTGGAATAGATGAGGATGTCATCAATAAAGACAACAACGAACTGATCCAAATATTCTTTGAATACACGGTTCATCATATCCATGAAGGCAGCAGGAGCATTAGTCAATCCAAAAGACATTACTAAGAATTCATAATGCCCGTACCGAGTTCTGAAGGCAGTCTTTGGAATATCCTCAGTTTTAATCTTCAGCTGATGATATCCAGAACGAAGATCGATCTTTGAAAAGAATTGTGCTCCTTGCAACTGGTCAAACAGGTCATCAATGCGAGGTAGCGGATACCTATTCTTGATGGTGACATGGTTCAATTCTCGATAGTCAATACAAAGTCGCATACTCCCGTCTTTCTTCTTTACGAATAAAACAGGAGCACCCCAAGGAGACGTACTAGGACGAATAAAACCGATGTCCAACAACTCCTGTAGTTGGACTTTTAACTCCTGAAGTTCAATAGGAGCCATTCGATATGGGGTTTTAGAAATGGGCTTTGTACCGGGTTCAAGGTCAATAAAGAATTCAATTTCTCGTTCCGGGGGTAGACCGGGAAGTTCTTCAGGAAATACATCGGAAAATTCTCTAACAATAGAAATATTATTCAAATCTGACTTGTCTTTGTTCAAATCCATAACATGGGCTAAGAAAGCTTGACATCCGTTTTTCAATAAACGAATAGCTTTGTGGCTTGATATGACAGTGACTGATTTTAGTGGTTTAGTAGTTTGAATTCGTATGACAGGTTGGTTAGGAATATGAAAACTAACAACCTTACGAAAACAATCAATTTTAGCATGATGAGTGGTTAACCAATCAATTCCTAAAATCACATCAAAAGCAAGTATCTTTAAAGAGATAAGATCAACAGGTAATGTGATAGTGCCAACTTGGATCATGCAAGATTTATAAACTGTAGATGTAACGAAGGTTTCACCCAACGGAGTTTCAACAGATAAGTTAAAGTCCAATTTCTCCGGAGTCAAGTTTAAACGTTGAGCACAAGCAGGAGAGATAAAAGAATGGGTAGAACCGGTATCTAGTAAAGTATAAACTTCGCAAGAATTCAAGATTAGCTTACCCGTGATCACCTCGTTCGGGTTTCTCACGTTTTGGCCAGTTACGACAAACGCTCTTCCAGGAACCGCTGATTTCGACTTATCCGGGACAGCCCTTGGAATCACCACTCCCGCTGAACTTGGTTTCGCTATAGTACAATCTCGAGCGATGTGGCCTTCCTTCCCACAGTTGTAACACACCTTGGATTGTTGTGGACAGTTTGGGCTGATATGTCCCTCTTTCCCGCATTTGTAACATCTAACTGGCGGTCGTTCTCCTCCCCTAAAATTTGTTGTTGGTGCTGGTGCTGGTGCTGATGTCTTCCCGTCATTGTTGAATCTCCTCTTTCTGAAATTTCCACTTGACTCACCTCTCCTATTATCATGGCCACGATGACCACCCGAGTGGTTACCGCCTTTGTTCGTATTTTTCCCTCCTCGTTGGTTATCATCGCTCTGATGATTGCTGTCACCGGTATGACCCTGGTTGTGGTCCCTCGGTTGAGTATACTCATTATCTCTCTCTAATAATTGAGCCCTGTTTACAACATCTGAATATAAAGAAAATTTATGAGAGATAAGATATTGCCGAATCTCGGGTTTTAGACCTCTCAGAAACATCCTTGTCATTCGTTCCTCATTTTCGACCAAATGAGGTGCAAACCTGGATAACTCTGCAAACTTCGCCTCGTACTGGGACACCGTCATGTTGTTTTGTTCCAGTCTAATAAACTCAACCTCCTTCATATGACGAATACTTTCAGGAAAGTACTTGTCATTGAACAGTTTTTGAAATGTTTCCCAGGACATGTTGAGTGCGTCAGGCTGGGTACGCTTCACAGACTCCCACCAGTAGTCTGCCTCACCGCGGAACATAAATGTGGCGAATGGAACCTTCTGTTCCTCCGTGCATCCCAAGACATCAAATATCTTGGTAATTTGCTTGACCCACGTTTCCGCCATGATCGGATCCGGCTTTCCCTTAAATTCTGGTGGTCCCAATTCTTTGAACTGCTTAGCTGTGACAAACCGCGCGTTGTTATCATTTCCACCCGTATTCTGCACACGAGTCTCCCTCGTCTGATTTTGCATGAACTGCAAAAAGCTCCTAAACATTCCATCATTCATCGTTTGCTCGGTAACGTTGTTTACAGGAGGAATATTGCCTTCCTGTTGCACGTTTCCCTGGGTAGTGATCAAAGGTGTCTCCACAGTCTGATTTACTCCATTATTAACGTTCTCAGCTGCCATTCTTAAATACTGCCATAAAACAAGGGTTAATAGTCATGTCATATATTATCCCTATACTCTGACCGACCAAATAAACACCAAATAAACTTAGTCAGGTCATACTAGCGAAGGAATTCCCCGTCTCTCCCCTCCTAGTTCTTGTCTCACATCTCAGCCAGGGATCATATCCCTAAGCTCTGATACCAACTGTGACGCCCCCAGAATAGGTATACAACACCCATTCTGAGTCGCCAAATACATGGTACAGAAAGCAAACTACAACTTCAATAATACAATTGTCGTGCAAAATACGACAACACATACTGTGAGTTTAAATACAAATATTGTCTTCTAGACAATATCCACACTCAAATAAATCCTCATTACAATTATTCAAACACTATTTTACAGAAATAGTGAGGACTGCTAATACATCTTTCTAGAACCATCACTCCATACCCCGACTAGATCCTGCTATGTTCTCACCTCCTGAGAAGAAAAATGGAACAAAAAGGAAAAGGGTGAGCTCAACTAGCCCAGTAAAGAATATTATGACTAAGATAATATACAACAAATTATCGTTAGTCTTCAACAGGGAAAAATCTGATAAAATATAATCGACAACAAGTTTTAGATCAACAACTGCAGCGGAAACAACAAACCATTAGAAGAGTCAAGTAGAGAAAGAATTCTACTATCTTCTAAGATTTAAAAGTCCATCATCAATATTTTATCCCTGTAACATCAATTAATAATCATCTTTAACCAAATATTCATCTTTGCACTACAGGCCAAAGATATTCATTTGTATCATCAGTCGGTCATGTTCATCTCAACACCTGTTCATCTTTGCACTACAGGCCAAAGATATTCATCAAGTAATTATACATCTTTGCACTACAGGCCAAAGATATTCAGTAATATCATCATTTAGGACTGAGGATGATGAAAAATATCTTAAAGAGAACGAATCCAATGAGACAGAAGGACAAATAGTAGGGATTCGTATAACAGTTTATCCAAGATCAATAATACTTCATAATAATCAATTGTGAAGCAGAATTCAAAAATAAAGATCAAAACATGGATACAATCAAAGATAGTAACCATAATAGACATCTTGGACAAAAAGGGAAAATTTTATTTTTCGGTGAATAGTGCCGTATTCGTGAATAGTGCCGTATACGTGAATAGTGCCGTATACGTGAATAGTAACCCCCGACACAAAAAGTTCCAAATTTGATAAAAACTCATATCAATATTTCAGCATAATGATATTGAAGAAAATAATATCATTAAGAAGAAAATAATATCCCTTACCTCAAAATATCAGTACTTCTGGTCGGAATACCGGTATAAGGCTGAAAGAAACTTGCTCTGATGAATAGAAACTCTCAAAGTATCTAAATACTCACAAAATACACTCAATAATCTAGAGAGAGAAAGAGAGAAAACTTGTTTCTGGTGTAATTTTCAATTCTAACTTAGCCCTCTATTTATAGGAAAATTTTGGTAGGTTTGACCTGCAACCTGATGGCTTTACCTGCTACTATTCCCACCTACCACATTTGAAATATAATTCAGCACATTTTTTTCACCAACCACAAGTGGGGCCCACCAATTCTAGAATTTTCCATCAAAATGATAAACTCCGAAAATTCAACAATTTCTGAACCAGTCATCTTGTAAAATTCATAATAAATCATACGTTCATTTTTAACGTTTCAAAATTTGTGGGCATATACTCAACTTATATATGTATAACATATCCAAAAATTACCACGATCCAACGGTCGGATTAAAAATTATAACCCCCGCAAACTATCTCAAAAATCCTGATTTTTTATACCTCCATTTCGACAAAAATACTGACAAAAACCTCAACATTAACTCCTTCATTTTTAACCACAAAAATATATCCCTCATTTATATCCACATAAAATAAATATTTCCTTATCATATGAATCAATAATTAATTATTCACAAATAATATTACAGAATCACATTTATGACAACCAGGCCGTTCCCAGGAAAGAGGGGGCTTTCCAATAAGGATTTCTCCTTACTGGCGCGCAATTAGATGACCAAACCTCTCCTTAGACAGAACTTTCTAGACATTGCCAATAATGTTATCTAATAATATTATTCAAATAATATGAATTATTGATCTGATAAATGAAAATACTGTGCAGCAACAATTATTGAAACAACAATAATATAAAATATCAACGCAGCAATTATTGAATCAATAAAATAAAATATTGAATAATAACTACTGTAACAATTATTGAGTAGTGCCTTCTTACGTAAGAATCAATAATTGGTGCAATACCGTGTGCTACTGTATTTTAACCACCGGGTATTCCAACAGTATTAACGGTAACAACTACGCCGTTATTTATAAACAACTTATACTTGTCGTTTTCTTCATCCAATCGCTTTCCGTTATGGGGCCCACACAAGGCTGCGTCGTCGTACGAATATTCCCCGACAGCAAGAATATTCCACGACCAACCGAATATTCACCGACCAAAAATAAATATTTTATAACCACTTGCTTATTTTGCAAAATTTGCACATTTCACCCATAACCAAAGTATTATATCAAATTAACCCCTTATTATTCACAATAATATTTAGAGAAAATTTGATTTTATTCATTAATAAGTTGGGGTCTTACATATTAGACCCTTGTCAGCTTGACACGACCTTGACACTTAAATTGTGCAGCAACTTGGCACAGCGTGCGGTAGCTTAGCGCAGCGTACGGCAACAAAGCGCAGCATGCAAAAGCTAGGCGCAGCAGGCGGCAGATTTGGGCTTTGGCCAAATGCCAAGTTTAGAACTTGACAATCACTTGGGCCACACTATACAGCTTCGTGCGGCAGTGTGCGACAATCAAAGGTGTTAGACGCACTTAGCAGGCAGTTGGGCACTATGTCAGAAAAATGTAAGTTCTGGGCAACTTACATTATAACTCTTCAAACAAACTGGATGTCTGTTGGTGGCAACTTGGATATTTTCTTAAGTGCTACTATAGGGGGGTGCTTCGTGAAGGTCACCCAGGGTCATGAGCAGGATGTAATGTCCAATGCGTGGGGTATGTTTAGGCATTAATTAGGCTCCCCTACAATAATGCAAATGAGGCATTGGTGGCTTTGATGGATCAAAGACCCGTTCATGAGTTGGGCATAGATTGGGCACGAACAAGGAAGACCTAGGTGCAATGCTAGGCAAAGAAATGTCAAGGCTAGGCTTGGCATATGATTGGCCTAGGACCAAGGACCAAGGACTAACGGACGAGTGGCTTGGTGACACACAAGGTAGGCTAAACGTGGGCATGGCATAGGCAAGACTTGGCATGCCAAAAAGGTGCATGGGTTTAAACTAGTCAGTGTTGGGCTATGTTGGGGGCAAAGACAACATCAGATGATGGGCTACAAGGGGTACTAAACAACGCTGAGTGTTGGGCTGCGTGACAACAGAAGGTGTTGGCCGTAGCACAAGATAGTGTTAGACATGCTGGGTTGGGCAGTATGCAAAACTGATGCATGGGATTGGTATGCACAGTTGGTTTGGGCCGCAACTTGGGCGTGTCAAGGAGAAGTTGTGTGCAGTTGGTGTGGCGCTAGATTGCACAAGACATGAGGGTGACATGTCAGGAAGTGGGCAGCAGTTGGCTAATCATGCAAGGCAATTGTGGGCGGTTACCAGATGGTGGGAATGTGTTGGACAGCAGTTGTGGTGGTTTCCTGTGGTGGGTAATATAAGCTGGCCAAGCAACAGTTGAGGGTAACAACTAGTTGGTGGGAACATGGTCAGACATCAGATTACATGGCTGGGACCCAAAGATGTGTGGCACATGCCTGACATGATTTGTAGTGGGCAGTTTTGGGGAACTGCCACCCTTTTGCTGGTAGCACATTAGTGGTGCAAACCTCTTCGTATTTGGGGGTGTCAACTGACCACTAGGCTTTAAATAGCCACTGCTAGCTACATAAAGTATTGGATGGTGTAGAGACATCAGACAAAGTAGGCTAGAGAGCTGAGTTTTATAAGCCTTTGGGCGAATTCCTAGTTTATTGAGAGTGCAATAAAAGGTTGCACATGTTTCCAATAAATTCGTGTGTTCCTCATTGTGCTTTACATATCTTATTTGTTCCTAACAATAGACAGACAAACAGGGTATGAATATGTACTTTTAGTGCAAATAATACGACGGACAACACTGTGCGGGTTGGCTGACTGGTTATATGAGGCAATCATGCCATCAAAGGGTTAGAAAGTTGGCAAAAATTTTGGGACCAAACTTTACCTGTGTGACAATTGGTATCAGAGCGTGGTTTTAATCGGTGGAATCACTTTCGAATTTTTGTTGGGGCAAAAATTTTATGGGCTTGTTGCTGTAGAAAATCTGATAGTAGATGGCGAATGCAAATTGGAAGGTCGAATCGCAGGATCGTATGCAGCGGCTCTAACAATAAATTGGTGGGGCATTTTTGGGGGAAAGTAGCTCGTTGTCAAACCAGATCAGGGCACCGGGTGTTGATCTGCAGAACATGCAAGGTCACATGACGGACCGTGACATTACAACAGAGGGAAGGTTCAATGAGCTGTCAGTGCAGATGGGGCAACTGACAACCATTGGCAAAAAGTTGGAAGCGATGTTTAACAGAATTAATGGGAGATCACCCTCATCAAGCGGGCTGTGTTGCAGACTAGTGGGACGGAATCCATAGTAGTGCAGTAGAAAACGAGAATTCCTGAGCCGAAGGCCTATAGTGGGGATCGTAGTGCCAAGGAGTTGGAGAATTTTATGTGGGACAGGGAGTAGTACTTCTGAACTGCCCATACTCGGGAGGCCGAGATGGTGGACATTACCAGCATGTATCTGACTGGTGATGTCAAGTTATGGTGACATACAAGGGTGAGAGATGGAACCCGTGTTGTTGTAACAACATGGGTTGACTTGAAGAAAGAATTAAAGGGGCAGCTCCTTCTAACAAATTCGAGTTGGCAAGCGAGGGAGGCGCTGAGACGCCTAAAGCACGATGGGACTGTGCGAGAATATGTGAAAATTTTGGCACCAAACTTTACCCGTGTGACACTATATATGATGAGTACGAAAACGAGGATGTGTTATATGGAGATGGTCATAAGACCCTAGTCGTTCGCAAGAGTCTATTGACTCCTAAAGGAGAATTCAAAGAGGATTTGGGATAGGACCAATATCTTTCACACTACTTGCACAGTGGCAGAAAAGGTTTGTAAAGTAATTATTGATAGTGGTAGCTGTGAAGTAACCGTTGACAGAAAATGTTAATATCCTTTTCAATTGGTAAGAAATACTTTGATAACGCTTGGTGCGATGTGGTGAAAATGGATGCTTGTCATATATTATTGGAAAGACCTTGGCAATATGATCGAAGCGTCATCCATGATGGTTCGAAGAATACTTACTCCCTTAGTATAAAAGGGAAGAAGGTTGTGTTAGCACCTCGAAGGGAAGAGTTCGATTCGACTCAAACAGTCAGGAACCCGAACCTATTATCAATGATACAATTTTTAACAGAGGTTGAGCATGAAGGTGTAATATATGCGTTGCTTTCTTATGAGAGAACAACTCTATTGGTACCAAAGAGGAACAACTCGTGGAGAATGTGCATCGACAGTAGATCAATTAATAAGATCATGGTGAACTATCATTTTTTGATACCTCGTCTAGATGATATGTTAGATCAGTTGTCCGGTGCAAAAGGCTTCTCAAAAATCGACCTGAAGAATGGATACCATCAAGTTCGAGTGAGACCTAGAGATGAATGGAAGATAGCCTTCAAAACACAACAAGTCTAGTATGAATGGGTGGTTACACCTTTCAGACTTTCCAATGCGCCCATTACCATTATGATGTTTATGCATCAAGTATTACGACCTTACATAGGAAAATTTGTGGTTGTTTACTTTGATGACATTCTTATCTACAGTTCGACATTGAAATTACATCATAAGCACCTTCGAACTGTATTTGAAACATTGAGGAAGGAACGATTGTTTATAAACCAGAAAAAGAGTTCCTATTACACAATTTCAGTAACCTTCCTCGGTTTCGTTGTTTCTACCGAAGAGTGTTCACGAAGATCCAACCAAGATCGAGGTAGTCTCGGCATGGCCTATGCCGAAGACCATACATGATGTCAAAAGCTTTCATGGATTAGAATCTTTTTACAGATAATTCATTCGAGACTTCAGCACGATAGTCGCACCTATCACCGAATGCCTTAAAGGAAAACTATTTCAATGGTCCTAGGAAGCAGTTTTCAACTGGTCTAGAAGAAAATGATCGAGGCACTAGCACTTACACTTCCTGACTTCGAGAAAGTCTTAAAGTAAGAAATGATGCATCGGGAGTTGGTATTGGTGGTGTTCTCAGTCAAGAGGGTCAGCCAGTTGCGTTCTTCAATGAAAAGTTATCAGGATCAAGTAAGAACTATTTTACTTATGATTTGGAATTATATGCTCTAGTACAGACGCTGAAGCATTGGCGTCATTATCTGATATAGAGGGAATTCATTCTTTTTATTGATCATGAGGCCTTCAAGTATATTAATAGTCAACATAAGCTCAGCCAAAGACATGCTAAATGGGTGGCGTACTTGCAAGAGTTCACTTTTACTTTGCGACATCATGCAAAAAGTTTGAGTTGTGTTGCTGATGCACTAAGCCGAAGAGCATTACTTCTTAGTATTATGCGAAACAATATCGTAGGGTTTGTAGTCTTTACTGAGTTGTATGAAGGAGATCCTTCTTTCGGAAAGGTAGTTCAAGAAATATAAGAAGTTCAATAATCTGACTTTGTTTTACATAAGGGATATTTGTTTCGAGGACTCCAGTTGTGTATCCCTGATTGTTCACTTCGACAACAGATAATAAGTGAACTTCACAAAGAAGGGCACTTTGGACGAGATAAGACATTGGTCTTAATAACAACTGACTATTACTAGCAAATGATCTCGAGTGATGTGACTCACTATGTAAAAGGGTGTTCTATTTGTCAAAAATTAATAGGAGTTCTTACCAATGCGAAATTGTACACTCCCTTACCTATTCCTAAAAGACCTTGATGTGATGTTAGCATGGACTTTATTTTAGGTCTACCCCAAACTCAGCGATTCTCTGATTTAATTATGGTTGTGGTTGATCAGTTCTCTAAAATGGCTCATTTCATTTCTTGCCGGAATACCATGGATGCTGCTCGGATCGTCCACCTCTACGTTCGGGAGATTGTACGCTTACATGGTGTTCCTCAGTCTATTACATCCGACCGAGATACCAAGTTTATGAGTAATTTCTGGAAAAGTCTGTGGGAAAAACTCGGAACACAAATATTGAACTTCAGCAGTGCTTACCATCCTCAAACAAATGGTCAGACCGAAGTAGTAAACCAAAGCTTGGGTAATCTTTTGAGGTGTCTGGCTGGAAATAAACCAAAGCAATGGGATCTTATGCTTTCTCAAGTAGAGTTTGCTTATAACCGTTTAAAGAATTGGACTGCTAACATGAGTTCTTTTGAGATAGTTTGTGGTCAGAACCCTTATGGGATCTTAGATTTAGTTCATGTTCCTCGGATTGGTCGAGTACACCCCAAAGCGAAAGAAATGGCAGATCATCTTCGGATTATATATGATCAAGTGTACAAATCCATCTCGAAAAATAATGCTAAATACAAGGATCGGGTTAACAGTCATCGTCGTCAGGTTATATTTAAAGTTGGAGATCTTGTTTAGGTCGTACTAACCTGAGATTAGTTTCCTATTGGCGATTATAATAAATTTAAAGATCGAAAAATTAGTCCTTGTGAGATTCTGCAGCGAATCAACGACAATGCTTATCGACTGCGCATTCCTAGTCATCTGCGGACTTCAGACGTTTTCAATGTAAAACATTTGAGCCCTTGTTTTGAGCAGTCTGCTGATACAACCGAGAACTGGAGGACACATTCTTTTCAACCCGGGGTGACTGATGCATGAGGGATGGAGATCGAAGAGACAGAAGAAACTGGACTATCAGAAAATGTGTTGATGGCCTTGGAATATCATGAATTAGATGATCGCCACAAACAAAGAGGTCATTAATACCTTCGACTTCGGGTTATGGGATCGACTTCGGGAGATGGAATGTCTTCGGGGGCTCGTGGCGTCCTAACCTCAGGAGTTTGACGGATTAGTAGTTTATTTACTTTTATCTTTATTTAATTCTTTTATTAGTAATATTTTATTATTAGCAAGTTATTTGTTAGGAGTTGTTTCTATAAATTTAGGAAGTTTGTTAGGATTTGGTTTCCGCATCTCTAGGAAGATTTTGTGAATCTTTAGAAATTTTGTTATATCTTGGGCAACTTGGGCAGAAAGTTTTGCTAGCTATATAAACCCGGCTTGTGGGTTAAATTAAACAAACTTTGATTTTGATAAATATAACATACACATTAGAGAGAAATCTCTGTGTTTTCTGGTGAATCTCTTATCCCTTCATTTGTAAATTCATTTGTTACCTAACTCGCAAGATAATCACTATTCCGTCCGGCGTGATTTGTCTTCTTTCTTGATATTTGTTGTTTGTGTTCTCCCCTCTCGCACTGGCGTTAGTCCGATGTTTGGCATGGCCGCTCTACATAAAATCAAATTTTTAATCAACCCATGTGAGGGGAGGCTTATGATCTCAACTTAAAGTTTGGATCACACTTAATTATGTTAACAATTATTTTAGGTACTTCTCGACTATTTTTTTGTTTTTATTTTTAATTTATTCTCTGTTGATTTATATATTATAATGTTCATGCTTAAATCTCTAAAATTATTTTTAGTAATACATTATTTTTCAAATTAGATACAGTTATGATTATATTCTATAAACCTTCCTTGCAATCATCAAATATCTAATTTGTAGATTTAATTATTATTAATTTTTTTTGAGGGTTTGATGTGTTCGGTTGATTTCAATGTTGGTTCATAGTTCTGATCTAGTCGGAAAAGACGATTATATACTATTGTTCACCTTTACAGTATTGTGCGGTGGGAACCATTTGTCGGAGATGAAGGAAAGAATGATGGTAGTGTGCGGTGGCAATATTTAAGAATTTGCCAATGGAGGATAATGGTAAAATTGTTCATAAAATAAAAATTGTTTTGTGCCCATTTTTATTGTCCTATTAATATATATAAGCCATGTATAATATATTTATTTGTCGTTACTACTGGGATGAAGACAAAAGCATTTAAGCCATTTACAAAAGAATGAAAAATCGTTAGCATGAATAAGCCAATAAAATAAAAAGAAAATGGGCAGAAGATGAAATTTACTTCAATTGCCTCAATGAGTGAAGTTTTTATGACCCATGGTGCAACACTGTTAACACGAATGCTGTCCTTTGCCCATTCGCATGCCAAGTTCTTGGTGAGTTGATTCATTGCTCCTGTTTTATTTTGATGGATGATCAAATAATATATGATGAATTAATAATGTTTATTAGATATATAATTAGGCAAACTAAAATGTAGAACAATTTTTTTTACATATATATATATATATAGAGAGAGAGAGAGAGAGAGAGAGAGACACACACGCGCACCTTTGGATGCTGCATAGACGGAAATAGAAGGTAAAGCTATTACACCAGCCACCGAAGAGATAAATACAATGCTGCCATTTCCTGACGCCTTTAATAAGGGTTGTGCGAGCTGACATAAATGGTAAGAGGCCTCAAAATTGGTACTCATTATGCTTGAAAAATCTTGTGCTGTGATTTCTGTCGTCTCTTTACTTATAACCGTTCCAGCGTTATTGACCTAATTAAACAATACATGATTAATTTGTGATTTGTCAGCCAAATTTGTGCATATATCAGGAAAAACAGGGGTTAAGCTTGAAAGTTTTTACATGTTAGCATAAAAAATGTAAGAAAATGTTTTCATATTACAATATTGTTTCATATTTTAATCTCATCATGAGTTCTGTTTTTTTATGGACGGCTGTAAGGGTGTAACCGTAAATAACTTGAACTAAAGTTGTCGATTTGGATATTACACCATTAAACTACCTACAATATTGACGATTATTTATACATTTTCAGATTTTCTTGGAACACGCTTAAATATAATTCTTTTCGGTATAAATATATTGTTAGAATTTAAGATCAAAATATAGCATAATCAAACAGAAACTAGATGATAAACGAAAAAAAATTAGAACATATATATGATATACCTAGATTCACTAAATTGACTAGTTATGTTTGTCAGATATATTCAATATATAGATGTTTCACTCGCTCTACAATGATCGACACATCAAACAATATTTTATAATAAATATAAAATTCTAACTACTATAACATGAGCTCAAGCAAAATATATTAGTTACTAATTGATGCAGGATGGTCCGAGACCGAAGAAACCGAGCTATCGGATAATATGATGATTGCCCTGGAGTATCATGAACGGGATGATCGTCAAAAACGACGAGGCCACCTTCGGCATTAATCCTTTCCACTTCGGGACAAGCGTTCGGTCGGTCAAGAGTTCGGTATCAATTCATTCAGCTTCAGGAACACTTTCACCTTCGACTTCAGGAGAAAGAAGGGCGTCTTTACGTCGAAGCTCGACAGATTACTAGTTTAAATTGTTTCTTTTCTATTTTTATTATTTAATTAAGTAACTTTTATTATTTGTTAGTTTTTTATTTTTTTTCATAAATTTAGGAAGTTTGTTAGAATCTTTTTCACATCTCTAAAAAGATTTTGTTTCCATATCTCTAAGAATTGGGGATAAAGTTTACTATCTATATAAACCCAGTTTATGGGTTGAATTGGGGGACTTGAATTTTGATAAATACATTATACACATTAGAGAGATTTCTCTGTGTTTTTCTGGTGAATCTCTTGTTCTTTTATTTGTGAATTCAATTGTTTACCAGCCAGCAGTATAATCGTTATCCCACCCGGCGTTAGTTGGTATCAAAACTCAAAAGCATCTTTCTGGGAGTAGACTCGTCGGTTTTAATGGCTGGTGGTCGTGGTCGTGGTCGTAGAGGGCAGATTCCGGCTGAGGAAGTCTCACACCATGATCGTAGCATCCAGGACGTGATGATTGAGGATTTACAGAGACATGATACAGAGCTAACCCAGCGCCTAGCAGAGCAAAATCTGGGGCGTCATGGAAAGGTTCCGAAAGAGGACATCCCACACCTAGGCCGCCGTGGACAGTTTTCGGAGGAGGAAGTCCCACATCTTGAACACGATGAGGAATCCTATTATTCTGAATCAAGTTACGAAAACCCTTACCACCATAGGAGGCAACTAAGGGAACGATGTGACCGTGAGGACCGTCATGGTGATCTGGGTTTCAGAATGACGCTACCGAAATTTTCTGGTACACTACACGCAGAAGGATTCATTGATTGGTTGACCGAGGTGGAGCGCATATTCGATTATAAGAAGGTTCCAGATAACGTTAAAGTGAAACTGGTGGCCATCAAACTAAAAGGTCGAGCATCTGCTTGGTGGGAACAAATGAGGCGTTCACGAGAGAGACAAGGAAAAACTAGAATCACCAAGTGGGAAAAGATGAAGAAGAATATGCAGAGTCACTTTCTCCCTTTTGGATACACTCAGTCTCTATTTAAGAGACTGCATCTGTTAAGACAGAGTACTCGATCTGTGGATAATTATACTAAAGAATTTTACCAATTGATAGCAAGGAATGATCTATCAAAAACGGAAGAACAAATGGTGGCACTGTACCTGGGAGGATTAAAGCGCGCAGCCGTTGCAAAGCGCCCTTAGTCTCCATTCACTTTGGACTGTTTTTGAAGCGTATCATCGAGTTCAGGAGGCAGAGCAGTAGCAGAACGGCAGACTGATGCCCAGGAGCAATCCCCTCAACAAACCGAACCCATCCCCACAGTTCCGTACTACACCCCAACCTCAGGGTAACCTTAATTCTTGCATCAAGTGCTTCAGATGTGGAGAACCAGGACACAAAGCAATCGAGTGTCGTAAGCCTGCTAACCAAAAGGGTAAAAACCTTTTTATTGAAGAAGGCATGATCGATGAAACAGAGGAGTTCGGAGAGCCTATATATGATGAGTACTAGGATGAAGATGTATTGTATGGAGACGAGCAGGAGACCCTAGTCGTCCGCAAAAGTTTGCTAACTCCGAAAGAAGAATTCGAAGAGGATTGATTGAGGACCAATATCTTCCACACTACTTGTACAGTGGCGGAGAAGGTCTGCAAAGTAATTATTGATAGTGGCAACTGTGAGAATGTGGTGTCCGAAGAGGCTGTTCAAAAGTTGAATTTAAAAATGGATCGGCATCCAAATCCATATAAGCTGTAATGGTTAAATAAAGGCAGTAAAGTAACTGTTGACAGAAGATGTCTAGTATTTTTTTCCATCAGAAAGAAATACTTTGATAACGTTTAGTGCGATGTAGTGAAAATGGATGCTTGCCATATACTATTGGTTAGACCATGGCAATATGACCGAAGCGTCATCCATGATGGTCAGAAGAATACTTACTCCCTCAACATCAAAGGGAAGAAGGTTGTGCTAGGACCTCAGCGAGAGGAAGACGTACAGTTCGGCTCGAGCAGTCGAGAATCTGAACCTACTATCTATGACAAGGTTCCTAACAGAAGTGGAACATGAAGGAGTTATGTATGCAGTACTTCCTTATGGAGAAAGTTCGACAAATAAAACTGCAGAAGTGTCAACTGATGTGTAGAGGCTGCTAATATAGTTTGCTGACTTAATGCCTGAAGAATTTCCATCAAGATTACCACCATTAATGGATATTCAACATGAAATAGATCTTATCCCAGGATCAAGTCTACCGAACAGACTAGCCTATAGACTCAGCCTTAAGGAGTCCAAAGAACTATAAAAGCAGGTGATGGACTTAATGGAGAAGGGGTACATTCGGGAAAGTATGAGCCCTTGTGCAGTACCAGCTCTATTAGTTCCGAAGAAGGACGGCTCATGGAGAATGTGCATCGACAGTAGAGCAATTAATAAAATCACAGTGAAGTATCGTTTTCCGATACCTCGTCTGGATGATATGTTAGATCAATTGTCTGGGGCAAAATTCTTTTCAAAAATCGACATGAAGAGTGGATACCATCAAGTTCGGGTGAGACTTGGAGATGAAGGAAGACAGCCTTTAAAACACAACAAGGCTTATATGAGTGGTTGGTTACGCCCTTCAGACTTTCCAATGCGCCCAACACCTTCATGAGATTTATGCATCAAGTGCTACGACCTTACATGGGCAGATTTATGGTTGTTTACTTTGATGATATCCTTATATACAGCAAGACATCAGAATTACATCATGAACACCTCTGAACTATATTTGAAACCTTGCGGAAGGAACGGCTGTTCATAAATCAGAAGAAGAGTTCTTATTTCACAACTTCAGCAACCTTCCTCGGTTTTGTTATTTCCACCAAAGGTGTTCACGCCGATCCAACCAAGATCGAAGCAATCTCAGCATGGCCAACACCGAAGACCATACATGACGTCAGAAGCTTTCATGGATTAACATCTTTTTACAGACGGTTCATTTGAGACTTCAGCACGTTGGTCGCGCCTATCAATGAATGCCTTAAAGGGAAATCATTTCAATGGTCCCAGGAAGCCGAAGATAGCTTTCAGTTGATCAAAAAGAAGATGACTGAAGCACCCGTACTAGCAATTTCTGACTTCAAGAAGGTCTTCGAAGTAAACTGTGATATTGCATCAGGAGTGGGTATTGGTGGTGTTCTTAGTCAAGAAGGTCGGCCAGTGGCTTTCTTCAGTGAAAAATTATCAGGGTCAAGAAAGAATTATTCTACTTATGATCTGGAGTTCGATGCCCTAGTCCAGACACTGAAGCATTGACGTCATTACTTAATACAGAAGGAATTCATTCTCTTTACTGATCATGAAGCTTTAAAGTATATTAATGGTCAGCATAAGCTCTATCGGAGACATGCTAAGTGGGTAGCGAACTTGCAAGAGTTTACTTTCACTCTTCGACATCAAGTAGGAAGCCTGAATCGAGCAGCGGATGCCCTAAGATGAAGAACATTATTCCTTAGTACTATGCAAAACAAGATTGTAGGGTTTAAAGTCTTCACTGAGATGTATGAAGGAGACCCCTTCCTTCGGTAAGATAGTTCAAGACATACGGAAAGGTTAACGAACTAATTTTATCTTACATAAAAGGTATTTGTTTTGAGGACTTCAGTTGTGCATTCCTAATTGTTCGCTTCGGCAGCAGATCATGAGTGAACTTCACAAAGAAGGACACTTCGAACAAGATAAAACATTGACCTTAATCGCAGTTAACTATTACTGGCCAAAAATCTCAAGTGATGTGAAGCGCTTTGTAAAAGGGTATTCTACTTGTCAGAAGTCAAAAGGAGTTCTCACCAATACAGGATTATACACTCTCTTACCTGTTCCTAAAAGGCCTTGGTGTGATGTTAGCATGGACTTTGTCTTAGGCCTACCCCGAACTCAAAGAGTTTCAGATTCTATTATGGTTATCGTCGATCGATTCTATAAAATGGCTCATTTCATAGCTTGTCGGAAGACCATGGATGCTGTTCGAATCGCCCATCTCTACTTTAGGGAGATTGTACGCTTACATGGCGTTCCACAATCTATCACATCTGACCGAGATACTAAATTTATGAGTAATTTCTGGAAAAGTCTATGGGAAAAGCTCAGAACGCAATTGAACTTCAACAGTGCTTACCATCCCCAGACCGATGGTCAAACCGAAGTGGTAAACCGAAGCTTGGGCAATATTCTGAGGTGTTTGGTCAGAAGTAAACCGAAGTAATGGGATCTGGCACTTCCTCAAGCAGAATTTGCTTATAACCATTAGAAAAATTGAACCACCAACATGAGTCCATTTGAAATAGTTTGTGGTCAGAACCCTTGTGGAGTCTTGGACTTAGTTCATGTTCCTCGGATTGGTCGAATACATCCCAAAGTAGAAGAAATGGCAGATCATCTTCGGGTTATTCATGATCAAGTGCACAAGTCTATCTTGGACAACAATTCTAAGTACAAGGTTCGAGTTGACAGTCATCGGCGTAGAGTTATTTTTAAAGTTGGAGATCTTGTTTGGGCTGTACTTACCCGAGATTATTTTCTTGTTGGCGATTATAATAAACTTAAAGATCGAAAAATTGGCCCTTGTGAAATTCTGCAGCGAATCAACGATAATGCCTATTGATTACGCATTCCAAACCATTTGAGAACTTCAGACGATTTCAATGTTAAGCATCTGAGCCCCTATTTCGAGCAGTCTGCTGAACAAACTGAGAACTCAAGGACGAGTTCTTCTCAACCTAGGGTGACTGATGTAGGATGGTCCGAGACCGAAGAAACCGATCTATCGGATAATATGATGATTGCCTTGGAGTATCATTAACGGGATGATCGTCAGAAACGACGAGGCCACCTTTGACATTAATCCTTTCTGCTTCGGGACAAGCGTTCGGTCGGTCAAGAGTTCGGCATCAATTCATTCAACTTCGGGAACACTCTCACCTTCGACTTCGGGAGAAAAAAGGGCGTCTTTACTTCGAAGCTCGACAGATTACTAGTTTAAATTGTTTTCTTTTCTATTTTTATTATTTAATTAAGTAACTTTTATTATTTGTTAGTTTGCTATTTTTTCCGTAAATTTAGGAAGTTTGTTAGAATCTTTTTCACATCCCTAGAAAGATTTTGTTTTCATATCTTTAGAAATATTCTAGAGTGACTTGGGGATAAAGTTTGTTATCTATATAAACTCGGCTTGTGGGTTGAATTGGGGGACTTGAATTTTGACAAATACATTATACACATTAGAGAGATTTCTCTGTGTTTTTCTGGTGAATCTTTTATTCCTTTATTTGTGAATTCAATTATTTACCAGCCCGCAGGATAATCGCTATCCCATCTGGCGTCACTAATAAATCTCCAAACTCAATTGCATATTGTGCTTGGCTTCCAAGAGGCTTTGTCGTAGTGACCATTAGTCGGACCAGCAAAAATATGAAGTAATCCCAACACATGATAAATGCAATCTGTTGGTTTTTGAATTTATGATATTTTGATTGATGACTAATTTAAGTGTGCATAATTCATGGTGGGTTATTATATTATAATTGACATGCATTAGTTATGGGTATTGCATGATCTATTATCGCTGATTTCTTTCCGTTAGTAAGTTGAAATGTTTTTAAAATTATGGAAGATTTGTTTTGGAGGATATCAATGAAGTTTTGGATTGGAGTTTATTAAGGATTGTTGGTTTATATGTTTATGTTTTAATGATGATAATATGTTTTGCATGGAAATAATATGTTTTGCATGGAAATAATATATTTTGCATGAGAATTATATTATGGGCATGTGAATAATATTACATGATTGTATATGTGAACATAACTTAATGGCTAGGAGATAAGATTATATAATATGCATGGATTATGGGTGGTTATAATATTCAAATATATTAGTCCATCTAAATTACGTGATTGCTGGTATCTCTCATCTCAGTGAGAATAAATTTGATTAACTGTTAAGGTAATTCAAATTTGAATTAGAAGCTAAAAAAAAAGGTAATTGTTCTAAATTGCTAACAACCTTATCTTGCATATCTTTTATCCCTTCATATCAGCTGCTTAGTACAATATCATATCTTCTAAATGAGCTTATCAAGGAAAACAATATATTCGTTGCTTTAAATATTAGTTGCTAATTTTATGATATTGTTAATCTGTGATTGAGAAATTAATAGGTTTAGTTTTTCACATAGCCGTTGGAAGCTTCTATATATTTCATCCTTCACGGCATTTGAAGACACGACTTGGAAAAGCTTCAATCAATCTTATATTATTTATCCAATAGCATTTCTAAGTTTTTCCAGCGATATATTTGTATTGTTCTTAAATTGTTTAGTGCTGGAACATTGATACTTCGTGTAAACAAAATCTTTATTCCGAGTGTAAGCCGTGTGTGGCTTGGTCTATCTCGAAGTAGATAGGATCTGTTCAAAGGAAGCTTTCAAGGTTGCAGAGGTGAAAAGGTCTCAGTGGTGAGAAAGGTTGCAGAGGTGCAAAGGGGGCAGAGGTGTCCATCAGTAGAAGGCTTCTTTGAAACAGGGAGTTCTTTTTATTGTATTTAATTGAATATTAAGTTTAATAAAAAGAGTCTCCAATCCTAGTTGGGATTGGACGTGGATTAGGCCACTAGATTAGAGGATAGGGGCTGAACCACGTAAAAATCTTGGTGTGATTTTTACTTCTGTTTATCTCTTTAATTGTCATTCACGTTCTGCACTTTTTGTTATTCACGCCACTAATCCAGACACTAAAGCAGACAGGTCTAGCTGTCTGATAATAAGAAACGAAAAACATAAACTAAAGCAGACACTAAAGCAGACAGGCGTAGCTGTCTGAATTATACCTGTAGCAGAAAATTTCAAAAAGTTTTCACCGTTTATCACTTTTAGCTTAAACACCTATTCACCCCCCCTCTAGGTGTGCACATACATAGAATTACATTTGGTATCAGAGCAAGGCTCTACTAATATTGATCGTTGCAGGTCGTAGGGGAAGATCCTATGGCACACCTAAACTTTCAAGAAGGTCAGTCAACAAGTAGGCCACCGCTGTTGCTCGGAAGTGAAAACTTCAACTTTTGGAAGTTCAGAATGAAGATCTATCTGAACCGTGACCCATGGGAATGGTGGGTAGTCAAAAATGGACCAGTCATTCCTCGACATGATGATGGAAAGCCAAAGAATCTCATGGAAATGGACTCAAATGAATCGTATATGTTATCCTATAATTCCAAGGTCATGAATACATTTCTAAGTGGCATGGTTCAGTCAGAGATTGATAAGGTCTCTTCTTGTACTACGGCTAAGGAAATTTGGGACACAGTAATCATGAGCCACGAAGGTACTACTAAAGTGAAGGAGGTCAAGCTGAGCATGCTAATGCACGAATACGAATTATTCAAATTGGAGAAAAATGAATCAATTAGAGATGCCCAAGCAAGATTCCTCACTCTAATGAATTCTCTAAGCATGCTCGGACGAAAGATTGATCAAAAGGAAATCAACCGAAAGCTTCTTAGAGTCATGCCAAAGCGATTCGCACCAAAGGTCACTACACTTCAAGACTCTATCTCAATCAGCACAATGGAAACTCTTACCTTATTTGGAGAACTTGAAGAGTTTGAAAATCAACTAAAATTGTATGATGAAGAAGATGAGGCACCTAAGAAGAAGACCTTAGCTCTACAAGCTGAAAGCTACATAGAAGGCAATGATGAAGATTTTGATAAAGAAATTGAAATGCTCTCAAAAAAACTCGAGAGACTTCTTCAAAGAAAGAAACAAAGGAAGACTCAAAAAGGTAGCTCAACTCCAGTGAGTAAGTCCAAAGCGGAACAAGAAGAAGAAATTGGCCAATTATGTTTCATGGGACTAGAAGACGATGATCAACTTGAGGTAACAAATTTTTATGAAGCTTTTGAAATATCTATGCCTGATTATATTGCTTTACAAAATGAAAATCAAAGGCTTAAAAAGAAAACTGCTTATTTTAAGAACTGCGTAAATGAGCTAATGAATGAAGTTGAGTCACTTATTGAAGAAAGAAAAGAAAATGAATATCTTAAAAATGAAAATCAAATTTTAAAAGAAAAATTGAAAATGAGAGATGTATGCATAGATGCTTTTAATGATGGAAAAATTATGAATATGCAACATGATGATAATGTAATAAATGCAGAAATAGCATCTTTAAAAAATGATCTTACTAAATTTGTACAAGGAGAAGAGAACCTAAATGTTATGTTAGGGGAACAAAGGTCCAGTCTTGATAAACAAGGGATTGAGTATAATCCTATTAAATATGTGAAAAATAGGACTAATAATAATATTAGAATGATTAATAGTAAATCAAGGCATAAACCACTTTATTGTTCACCGTTTGTTACTTATAAAAAAATGTGGTTTTAAAGGTCATTTTAGTACTAATTGTAATAAAATAAAAATAAAACAAATTTGGGTAAAGAAAAGTGATTTATATGCTACTAACCCAAAAGGACCCAAGCAGATTTGGGTACCAAAAAGATAGAGACTATTTGTTTGTTTTGTAGGTGTCTCAAGACCAAAAAGGAGATGGATGATACTAAGAGAATAAGTTACCTATAAATTATTTGGCAAAATCTTTTCTGCAGGTAAAGACAACTTGTTTAGTGGAAAACAGACAGCTCAATCCGGACAGCCTGAGCCGTCTGCATCAGAAGGAAAATCAGATGAACGTGGACAGCAAACAAATGAAATTAGACAACCTGAGAATGCAGACATGCAGACGCCTAACGTCAGACAGCTCAACCCGTCTGTATTAAAAGAAAAATTTGATGATCAGTTTGAAGTGGAGCTTGACATTTCAGAACCTGAACCTAAAAAGCAAATGACTGCAGTAAGGCTTCCTAGATCATCTAGAACAGTGAAAAATTATGCTCCTAACCTGAGCTTTAAAGACATCAACATTGGGATGACCAAAAGGAGTGCTAGTGAAGAGATTTTTGATTCTGAAAATACAAAAGTCAAATCTACACTAAGGAGCACAGCTATCAAGATTTTTACTGGTAACAAAATGTTAATATGTAGGTAACAAATCACAAAGGTATGATTATATTGTTTACTTGCTATATGTGATTTTGTTATAACCTTGCTCCAATGTCATTCTTTGTGCTTAATTCTTTCAATTTGCAAAATGGGGTGAGATAACTAATTATATGAATTATTTTTGGTTGATGACAAAGGGGGAGAGATATAACTTGATGATTTATTTCTTTTTGATAATGACAAAGGGAGAGAGATATTTGGGTATATTTAACTTGGTTTGAATTGGTATTCATGTTGATATTGAGATACTATATTATGCTGGAATATGCAATGATGATTATTTGGATAAAGTAATTTTCGTTTGCTCCTTAATATGCATAAATTAAGTGGGAGCCATATACTTAGGGGGAGCATGTTGGTGCATAAATTGTCATCATCAAAAAGGGAGAGAATGTTGGTTTTTGAATTTATGATGTTTTGATTGATGACTAATTTAAGTGTGCATAATTCATGGTGGGTTATTATATTATAATTGACATGCATTAGTTATGGGTATTGCATGATCTATTATCGCTGATTTCTTTCTGTTAGTAAGTTCACTACAAGAAAAATGCTTAACAGCGACCAATACTATCAGCGACCGCACCATCGGTCGCTGATATTATTAACAGCGACCGCCATCTGTGACCAATATTTAATATGGTCGCTATATTTTAACAGCGACCGCGTGCGGTCGCTAGTCAGTCGCTAGTACAAATTTGCCTCCCAAAATTTGGCTGGAAATGTTGGCGCCAATGTTTTATGCGACCACTTAATATCTGCGACCGCATGCGGTCGCAGATAAGTCCATGTCATTAAAATCAGCGACCGCATATGGTCGCAGATAGCGGTCGCTGATCAAACTTAATATTAACAGATTCAGTCACTCGCTCGACACAGCAGAGGCGGAGAAAAAGAAGAGGGAGACAGAGAGAAGAGGGAGAAAGGGGGGAGAAGAGAAGAAGAGGAAGAGAGACTCCGGCCACCGCCACCGGGACACCGGTCCACCGCCATCAGGAGGTACCACCGCCGCACCACCGCTGCACCACGCCGGTAACCCCTTAATCCCTAAATCTCTAAATTAGACCCCTTAATCCCTTAATACCTTAAACAGAATGTTAATCTTGTGATTATTATACTTTAATCGATTTGTTTTTAGTTGAATATTGCAATAAGGTAGTACTATTAGAGTAAACATTGTCATTAGAGGAACTCAATGTTAAATGAGTTGTGTGAGGGCATATATGTTGTTTATATATTTTTTCAGTAATATTTTCAAAAATATTTGACGAGTCACCAACTCATCAACACAAATTACCAGCAACTTAATGAGGACCATAATATATTTAATTGATGAGTAATATTGTAGTACTAATTTATAATTGATTGATACATAATACTTCCTCCATTTCAAAATATAAAACAATGATAATTATTTTTTTGAAGTCAATACATGAATTTTCTTCATTTTTAGTTAAAAAAAAATGATAAATATTGTAAAATATTTAAAATTATACTCATTGTAAAATTTATAATTGGAAATATATATGACGATATTTATTTATGTTTTAGATCTAAGTTGCATATCTTTTAATATTTACAGGGTTACTAATTGATCACGTGTTATTACTTTTTTGAATGTTTCATGCTATAATCTCAGTTTCTATCTAGTTTTCAACTGATATTGGATGGAGATTTTGTTTCTTTTGGATACAGTACTAGTACTGATTCCTGGTTTATGTCTTGGGTGCCTAGAAATGACCTTATATACATGCCGTCGTGCATGTGGCTAGTCTATATTACAGGGGAGACTCTGGCCAAATTTTTTTATTGGTCGGGTAGTTGCAAACATTTATACTATTAACGAGCCTATTGGTGATCCAGTAGAGCCTATTAAGGGGATGTTGGAGCTGATGGGCTGGGCTTAGGTCCGCGAGTCCATACGAGGCCACGCCAAGCTTAGCCAAGCCTCACGGGGTCAAGCCAAGCTTGGTTGTTAATTAGGGTGCTGTTAAGCCAAAATAGACAGTGCTAGGGAACTGCTAGTGCAACAGAGAAGATAAATAGACACACTTGGTCAATAAATATATTGTTTTGGCTATAACAGAAAAACAAGGGTATTTAACACTTATGTATACAAGAATAAAGCTACAAAATGTTATAAAAGCTATAAATTGCTCAACCAAGTTGTGACTATCCCAAAACATAAAAGATTATAGAAAGGGACTGTGAGGGGTATAATCTTAAAACATGTTAGGCGCCTTAGCACACTAGTTGATATGAATGAATCTCCAATATACTCAAAAGTTGTATAAATGAGTTAGCAAACTTTGATATAAAGCTAGCATGAATGAAATACCTTACGTATTCACTTACGATAAACAATAAAAATAAATTTAAAACAAATTAAAATAAAATAACATGATATAATATAACTATTAAACTAAGTAGCATTTACTTAGTTTCTCATACTAAATTTAATAACATTTAAAGTTTCCCATACTGCTTTAATTTGCATTCATTCGTTAACATCCGGAATGCTTAAATGTTAATCATATGCTTACAAGTATACTCAAGTCATATGATTACAAGTATGCTCTCAAGTCATATGATTACAAGTATGCTCTCAAGTCATATGATTACAAGTATGCTTACAAGTTATTGACTGACACTGACACAGAATCTGAAGATGGTTATGAATCTCCGATACTTGTACAAAATGATTCTGACTCATCAGACAACGATTTTCATTAAAATGTATGTTTAGTTTTAATTGTACAAAATGTATGTTTATGTTCATGTTCATGTTTAGTTCATAATTATGTACCTTTCATTTATGTTCTCTATATAGGAATGTTCTCTATATCCTTAACTATATCATTTATAGTTGTTGTAGTTAACTATTTTGCAGTCATGTTTATGTACCTTTCACTTATGGTAATCGTAGTTAACTATTTCATACAATTAATTGTCATTCATAATTTCATACTAACATCCTAATTTTTTTTATTTATAGATGTCTTCTGAACCTGTTGCACGAAAGCGCGGGTTGGGTCGGGGCCCTAATCATGTGCCGAAGGCCCCGGCTAATCCGGATGATCGCATTCTTATACAGATCCGTCCTCCTCCAGAAAGCACGTAAGTTAAACATCGTGTATATATAAGGGTTTAATATTTCCATTGTTATAAATATATTTTAATGTAAATTATTGTATATTGTAGTGATTTTCAAGATAGTAAAATTGTGAAGTGCATTTCACAATTATGCTTACAGAACTGGCCTACGCCAGTGATTACATGGGCGAGCACACCTCTCGCCCATAAGGATGCAGTTTGGGCTGAATTTCAGGTATATTTATTTAATCACTCTGATAGATAATACATAGTTAATCAACTAATAGTTTAGTAATGTTGGATTATGGTATTATAGTAGTTTTAATATTATTATTGTTGTTTTATTTGCAGAAGCGGTATAGATGGGACGACGCACATGCATCAGTTATTCAAGCACTGTTCTGGCAGAAGTGCGCCGTCCGGACTAAAGATAATCTAAACAAAGAACGACAGAAAGCCCTGCACAATGCTGAGATTGACCATCCAGGACAGGGTGAGCAGTATATGCATGAGCATTGCCCCTGGTGGTGCGCACATCCCATATGGGTGCAGATGTGTGAGCAGTGGAGAGCTGAGAGCTGGGTCAAGAGACGTAAGACTGCCGCCTCGAACAGATCCTCAGGTGTATCTGAAGGCGAAAAGGCAAAAGGCACGTACAAGGGCGGCAGTATATCTCAGCTGCAACATATTGCTGCTAGGGTACGTATGTATAACAAGCTTATTGGCTTAGTTATTTGTCTTTATGTTTACAGTCATGTTTTGTAGCTAAAATATCATATGTTTACATATTAATATGAGAACATGAACTGTAGGAGTCTGAGTCTCAAGGTCAACCTATCAATTGGTTAGATGTGTATGTGGCCACCCGTGATGGTCTGCCTGATGCTGTTCAGATAGCGGTAATAAGTTAACTTTAAATATATTATAGTCATGTTTTTTAGCATTTCGTATTTATTTTTAACTATTTATTTGTTGACCTTCTGACAGGACACTTATAAGGGCTTAATGAACGAGCGCTATCCTGAAGGCACCCCGCGTCCGGCGATTGATCAAGAATTGTGGGAGAGGGCGTCCGTCGTGAAGAAAAATTATGTTAAAGGTCAAGGACAAAGACGACGCCCGACCATCAGTGGCACAGGCAGCTCTGCTACCCAGTTTACACAGTCTACACAGTCATCAGGTCATCCAGCCTATCATACTCCTGCTGACTGTGTGAGAGCGATCTGTCAAAATCGTGATCTTCTTCTTATACTGGGCGGGCATCTGCATTCTCTGAATCCTGATGACTTGGCAAAGGCAGTGGCGGAAGCAGCAGCATCACAGCATCAGGGTGGCGACCAGGTACTTTTAATGTTTCATTACGTACATTGTCTATTATTTAGCTTTCCCCAAGTCATAGCAGTATCAACACATGTAACATATATGTTTTATTCTTTTGTTAATTACAGGGTTCTAATTTGAATGATCCATGAAGAGCTAGACCAGTCATGCATGTTAGATTTGTAAAGCCTTGTTAGACTTGTTTTTTAGATTTTTAAAGCCTTGTAATCTTTTAAACTACTTATCTTTGGACTGTATTGGTTTACGATTCTATTATATGGATGTTTACGATTGTATTGTGTTGTGTTGATTTAGATTCATTCTTTGGACTGTATGTATGGATGGATGTTTATCATATAGTAGTTATCATGGATGGATGCTTATATATACTGCTGTGTGTTGGGATAAAAAGCAGGTACAAAGCAGGTTATTTTTGGGAAATCAATAAAACAGGAAAAATATTTTAAAAAAAAAACAAAGTCAGCGACCGCGTGCGGTCGCTGATACAGTATTAGCGACCCAGTAAGGTTCGTCTACTTCAGCGACCGCATGCGGTCGCTATTACCAGTCGCTGACACGTGTACCACATCACGTCTGACGCATGACTCAGCATGAGTCAGAATAGCGACAGCTGAGGTCGCTGATTGCGGTCGCTAATAATGCGGTCGCTATTGTTGGTCGCTGATGTCTTTTTAGCGACAAGATTTTCTGCGACTACTATTAGCGACTGCATCCGGTCGCTGATACCCATCTGCGACTATATGCGGTCGCAGATGTGCGGTCGCTGATAAGCCTTTTTGTTGTAGTGGTTGAAATGTTTTTAAAATTATGGAAGATTTGTTTTGGAGGATATCAATGAAGTTTTGGATTGGAGTTTATTAAGGATTGTTGGTTTATATGTTTATGTTTTAATGATGATAATATGTTTTGCATGGAAATAATATATTTTGCATGAGAATTATATTATGGGCATGTGAATAATATTATATGATTGTATATGTGAACATAACTTAATGGCTAGGAGATAAGATTATATAATATGCATGGATTATGGGTGGTTATAATATTCAAATATATTAGTCCATCTAAATTACGTGATTGCTGGTATCTCTCATCTCAGTGAGAATAAATTTGATTAACTGTTAAGTTAATTCAAATTTGAATTAGAAGCTAAAAAAAAGGTAATTGTTCTAAATTGCTAACAACCTTATCTTGCATATCTTTTATCCCTTCATATCAGCTGCTTAGTACAATATCATATCTTCTAAATGAGCTTATCAAGGAAAACAATATATTCGTTGCTTTAAATATTAGTTGCTGATTTTATGATATTGTTAATCTGTGATTGAGAAATTAATAGGTTCAGTTTTTCACATAGCCGTTGGAAGCTTCTATATATTTCATCCTTCACGGCATTTGAAGACACGACTTGGAAAAGCTTCAATCAATCTTATATTATTTATCCAATAGCATTTCTAAGTTTTTCCAGCGATATATTTGTATTGTTCTTAAATTGTTTAGTGCTGGAACATTGATATTTCGTGTAAACAAAATCTTTATTCCGAGTGTAAGCCGTGTGTGGCTTGGTCTATCTCGAAGTAGATAGGATCTGTTCAAAGGAAGCTTTCAAGGTTGCAGAGGTGAAAAGGTCTCAGTGGTGAGAAAGGTTGCAGAGGTGCAAAGGGGGCAGAGGTGTCCATCAGTAGAAGGCTTCTTTGAAACAGGGAGTTCTTTTTATTGTATTTAATTGAATATTAAGTTTAATAAAAAGAGTCTCCAATCCTAGTTGGGATTGGACGTGGATTAGGCCACTAGATTAGAGGATAGGGGCTGAACCACGTAAAAATCTTGGTGTGATTTTTACTTCTGTTTATCTCTTTAATTGTCATTCACGTTCTGCACTTTTTGTTATTCACGCCACTAATCCAGACACTAAAGCAGACAGGTCTAGCTGTCTGATAATAAGAAACGAAAAACATAAACTAAAGCAGACACTAAAGCAGACAGGCGTAGCTGTCTGAATTATACCTGTAGCAGAAAATTTCAAAAAGTTTTCACCGTTTATCACTTTTAGCTTAAACACCTATTCACCCCCCTCTAGGTGTGCACATACATAGAATTACACAATCTTCATTCAATTATTTAAACAACAAAGTCTAAGATAGAATAAACATTTAATTAAGCATTTTGAAATTTTGTTGATTCATTTTATTTCACGAAATTAGTATAGGGGCCTCGTAAAGCATCTAAGAAAAACTTACTAGGATATTCAGCTTCCCGCTAAACATTGAGGTGACAGTTTTCATTAGTTGCTCCCGTTGAGCATGCGATTTCAGGTCACATATTGACCCAGTCACTGTAAAACCTTTGCTTTTCCATTGTTCTAAACGTTGATCCAAATCTTTTTGGTTACGAGAACATGTATGGATCACTGCACCAAACCCTGCTAGCTCTTCGATAATTGCATGCCTAATTAATTAATCACATAAAAACACCAAAATAACATTCTTTAGAATTTTTGTAAACCACTATCATAATAAAGATGATTAGCTAAGAACTAACCCTATGCCACGGGTTCCACCTGTGACAAGGGCGGTTGTTCCCACGAGAGACCATCTTTTTTCTCCACTTATACCGATTTCTGTTGGTGCCATCGATTAATTTTGAGCCTGAAAAATGAAGGAACTGATATACTAGTCTGCGTGTGTGTGTGTGTGTGTGTGTATATATATATATATATATATATATATATATATATATATATACACACACACATAAACACACGTACAAGAGTTCAAAGATGGATATTAATTAGACTTGTACAGCCGGCTGGTTTGTTCTTGTAACAAGATGCTCTTTTGTGCCGCATGAGGACGTTGTCCTATAGCTAATAAAAGATATGGTAATTAGGACGTGGGCTATGTTTCTTTACAAAAAAAATATATTTGGAATTATACTATTTGTCTTAATTTAATATTATTTCGTATTATATTATTGCATGATGAGAATTAATATTCCTTTAAATAATCATATGGACTATTTTTTTGTTATTCCTAAGGCTATTTATGTGGGATTATATAATCACATGATTAATGTGAGATTAATAGTATCCCAATTTTATGCTATCAAAATATCAAATAATTTTATAGGACTAATATTCTTACATTAAGGGACTAATAGTCCTTCGTCAAAGGATTAAATAATCTGAATTATGTTAAATTAAGACAAATAGTTTAATTCCAAACATATTTTTTGTAAACAAACATGGCCGCTGCGAGGACTGAATTAGGTTAGCCGTCATTGTAACACCACAGTCCCACATAGAAATATATAGAAAAAATTTGTTTGTACTTAAAAAATTAATGAAGTAACTACTAATAGTAGCCTTGGGCGATGGCCACATGATAGTACCATTTAATTTTTATTTATATATTAATTTGTTTAGAAGAAAACAAAAATGTATGGTTGAACTTCAATCACACGAGTTAATTAAGAAAAGTCCTTGGTGCGATCAATGTTCTTCGATTTTTTCTACCTTCGTTGGTTGTCTTATGCGCTAGACAGGAGAGATGGTATATATTTGAATTTCATTAAAGGGAATTTTCACTCCTCTTAATAATTTATGGTGCGTTTAGTTAGCAAATTGGAATAAAAGGAGTATTGAAATGACATGAACGGATGAACGAAATGAGAATGGGTATTTCTATTCTCATGTCTTGCTTATTTTCTATAAACTACTTTGGAATGGAATATTATAGATAGGTGAACAACCTGTATAATGACTTCAATTCTAACTAGAAAGATAAAACGAGTGTAAATTCTAGATAAAATGCATGAAAGTAATTATAGATAGAAAAAATGTATACAATTTTTTTTAAAGAGAGAACGTGCAAGTAAATTTCAAAATGGAGGCACTAATTGATAGCACTGTTGAATAGTCTAATAGGGATATGCGAACTTTTTTTCTTTTTCTTTTTTTTTTTCCCCATGAAACTAATTTCTAGTTAGAATTTAAGTCATTATACAGGTAATTTTTTTAAATAAAAATTCAATTTTAGCTATATTTATAATAACACGTACATGAAAATTAATCATATTTTAGCACATACATGCATGATAAAATTAAAAAAAATCAAATAATAATAATAAATATACATTCAAGAATATCTATTTTAATTATGTTATATATAATAGTATAAATATTAATTTAATTGTTGGTTTATATCTTTTGTGATTTTAATAATGACAATATATTTGAGTTTATGTAATGGTCTTATTTGATTTATCTGGGTTACATATTAATTATATAATAGTTTGCATGGATTATTGCATGAGTTGATTTCATAGTTTGTTGGTTTATTCATTCCAACCTGCAGTAACTTTTATGGCATACAAAGTGATTATGAAATCAACCCATGCAATAATCCATGCAAACTATTATATAATTAATATGTAGCCCAAATAAATCAAATAAGACCATTACACAAACCAAAATATATTGTCATTATTAAAATCACAAAAGATATAAACCAAAATTCTCTCCCTTTTTGATGATGACAATATATTGTCTTTTGAATTTATATACTCTCCCTATCTATAAGGCTCCCCCTAAATTTATGCATATTAAGGAGCAAAAAAAATGACTTGATCCAAATAACCATCATTGCATATAGTATCTCACTACTAACATGAATACCAATTCAAATACCAAATGTCTCTCCCCCTTTGTCATCAACAAAAAATAATTTATATCAATTTAGCTAAATAGTTATCTCGCCCCATTTGTCAATATTAAAATAATAAGTTTAAAGATAAAGAATATCATTAGAGCAAGTTTATAACAAAATCACATATAGCAAGTAAACAATACGATCATACCTTTTTGATTTGTTACCTATATATCAACATTGTTGTTACCAATAGTAAGCTTGCTAGATGTGTTCTGTAGTTTTCGATTTTGGATTTTCATAATCAAATCTCTTCAAAAACACTTTTTTTTGATCACCCCAATGTGGAGGTCACCTATAATCAAATTTGGCGGAATCTGTAAGTACCTCATATTGTTTTGTTAAATAATGTTTTAATTAGATATATGGATTTTCTAACACAAGGGTTCATAATATTATTTATTCTAAAGTTTTTATTGTGCTAAATGTTCCATATTTAATACACATGACAATTATGATGAGGGATCTGTACTTGTAATTTTTTTATGAACTTAACCATGATATGTCAAAGGAAGAGAATGAGTATTCTGCAGGAAAAAGTAATCTGGAACGTGGAAATAATATAGCAGAATTCAGACAGCTTAACCCGTCCGAATCAGAAGGAAAGACAACTGAAATCAGACAGCCTGACCCGTCCGTTTTAGTAGAAAACTCAGACATGCAAATACCGAAAAACAGACAGCCAGAACCGTCCGATTTAGAAGAAAAATCAGATGAACACTCAGGTGCAGAATTTGATATATCACAGTTTAAATCTAACGAACAGATGACTACTGCCAAGCTTCCTAGATCATCTCGAACTGTGAGAAATCATCCCCCAAATTTGATTATAGGTGACCTCCACATTGGGGTGATCAAAAGAAGTGTTTTTGAAGAGATTTGATTATGAAAATCCAAAATCGAAAACTACAGAGCACATCTAGAAAGCTTACTATTGGTAACAACAATGTTGATATATAGGTAACAAATCACAAAGGTATGATAGTATTGTTTACTTGCTATATGTGATTTTGTTATAAACTTGCTCTAATGATATTCTTTATCTTTGAACTTGTTATTTTAATATTGACAAATGGGGCTAGATAACTATTTAACTAAATTGATATAAATTATTTTTTGTTGATGACAAAGGGGGAGAGATATTTGGTATTTGAATTGGTATTCATGTTGGTAGTGAGATATTATATGCAATGATGGTTATTTGGATCAAGTCATTTTTTTGTTCCTTAATATGCATAAATTTAAGGGGAGCCTTATAGATAGGGGGTATATAAATTCAAAAGATAATATATTGTCATCATCAAAAAGGGAAAGAATGTTGATTTATATCTTTTGTGATTTTAATAATGACAATATATTTGAGTTTGTGTAATGGTCTTATTTGATTTATTTAGGCTACATATTAAATATATAATAGTTTGCATGGATTATTGCATTGGTTGATTTCATAATCACTTTGTATGCCATAAAAGTTACTGCAGGTTGGAGTGAGTAAAATAATTTGGTTTATTTTTGTCAAGTTTTTATAACTAGAATATATATATATATATATATATATATATATATATATATATATATATATATATATATGTTTATATCTAATCCTGATTTGCTTTGAAGACTAATTCAAATATGTATTGGAGTATAATTAGGAGATTGATTTCTGGAGGTTATAAAAGGTAAAAGTGTCTTGAAACTGAAATTAAATTCTTATCTAAGTTATAATTCGTATTTTGCTGGGAGATTTTTTAGGAATTGGTTTTATTAAGGATTCTTATTCAATGATGGAGTAGTTATTTTTTTAAGGATACTTGCTAACAGCAGTTGTTTTGTCTGAAGGAAACATGCTAACAGCTAGTAAGACTCTTTCAGCTTGTATTTGGATATTACTTAACTTCTTCATAACAGTACATCTCTTGTATATCTACTGAGTTGTTATTGCTAACGTTTATATCCTATTTCATTAAAAAAGTAATAGTCGTTGCTTGGTTGAATTGGAACGTTACATGACATAGTTGTTGCTCTACTCCTTTATATATACTACTTTGCTCGGCATTGGAAGGACAAGAGACTGCAAAACAGAAATTCATCAAGAAAGCTAATCTGAGATACATACAAATCACAATATCACTCTTTTAGTCTCAGTTTACAGTATTGTTCTTGTATTCCTTCTTTCAATGTCTATTGTAAACATAGTATAAGTCTAGGTTGATTTGGGGGTTTTTATTTTAGTAATACTCAGTCTGTTCAACGAAGCTATCAAGGTATCAAGGTCTCAGAGGTGAGAGGTGTTGTAGAGGTGCAAAGGGGGCAGAGGTGTCCAATCGATCGTCGTTGTAATAAGGAGTTTTGTTTATTTTGTAATTATTGAGTATTATTTTAATAAAGTGAGTCTCCAATCCTAGTTGGGATTGGACGTGGATTAGGCTACTAAACTAGAGGATAGGGGCTGAACCACATAAAAATCTTGGTATGATTTACTATTCTTTTGTTTCTGTTTTAAGCTTTAATATTCTGCAGATTTTGGTTTAAGTCGGAAAAAAATTATACTAATACGGACAGGTATTAGCTGTTCGTTTATTACTGACGAAGAACATAACTAATACGGACAGGGTTAGACCGTCAGTTTATAGCCTGCTATAGTAAACTTTAAAATTTGACCACTGTAGATCACTTTGGGTATTTACACATATTCACCCCCTCTAGGTGTGCTTAAATACAAAATTTCATATATTAATTTAATTAATATATAACTATTCGGGATAGGTACGGGCGGAGATTGGGAAAGTAAATAACATCCCCTCCTCATCCCCATAAATAACATTCATCCCCATGCATACATAATATACATGCATTTTAATATAGATAAGATATGTCAAAAGAGAAGTAAAAAAAATTAAATGTCTAATACGGGTACTAATAGTACTATTTGAAGACCAAACGTAATAATTTACTGAATAAACCTCTCTTTAATTGTTCTCGACCTGAACTCAGGTAAAGACGTTTCATAGCTCCAACTTTTGTATATTTTAGACTTCTATGGATGCGGCCCAACTTCATTGCGGTATGATTATTTTAGGATTAATTACATATTTTAGTACATTTTTAGAAATAATTACAATAATGTTGCATAGATAAAATAATTACAAAAGTAATACATTTTTTCATATTTATTTACAAAATTAATACATTTGGGTATCCCTTAATCGTGGCCCACGATTATCTCCCTTATCTTTTACCGTTAATTATTATTTTCTTATTCAAACACATTCAAACACAGCAGACCCATTTTTGTATCTCTGTTATATTTGTTGAGAGGAGCATCAAGCTTGAATCTTTTTGGCAAATCTGGGTTCGCCAAGGAAAAATGGCCAAACGTAACAAGGTCCACACGATTCTCGGCCACAGCTTTATTGCCATCTTCCACTATTACAAAAACATTAAATAGATAACGCGAAAAAAACGTTGTGGTTTCAATCAGAAAAACGTCATGGTTAAGGGTGTCATCTATTTGACACCCTGACACAACGTTTTTAAAACGTTGTAGTTAGACACATTCTACAACGCTTTTTAAGAAAAAAACGTTGTAGATTTGTTTTTCATAAATTAGTAGATGCTTAAAAACGTTGTAGAAGGTATGATTCCACAACGTTTTCTGGCTAAAAATATTGTAGAAGGTACGATTCTACACCGTTTTTAAAATGTTGTAGATAAAAAGAAAAAAAAATGTTGTAATTCACCTATATTACCAATGCACCTGTAATATGTTAATGCCATGATATATAGCTAAAAGGTCTAATTCTCATTTAAATTTAAAATCAAAATGTATCAACCATTCAAAATACATCCCAATAATATCATTCGTTAAAGTTTCAAATTACTACATCCACAAAATATATACCAAACTATCCATATATACATCTCAAATTCACTTTTCAATAATAATTACTACTATATTGAATTGTAAATTTGATTACATCCACAAAATAAACCAAACTATACCAATATGTTACAGTTTGTGCTAGTACAACTTCTGAACCCAAATTAAGAAACTTCTTTATTTTCCACAGAGGATCTATGAATCGTCATTTGACAATTGTGTTTGCAGTGTCAAATGCCTGAGCAAAGCAATTCTCTGGTAGATGGAGAGCTAATATTGCAGTGTCAAATGCCTGAGCAAAGCATGAAATCTTTGACTAGAATAGGCTCAGATTTGTAAATGAGTAATATACCTTAAACGAATAATTGATTTTGAGGACATAATTCTCCCTAGTAGGTATGTCAGGTCTCTCAAATGTGTATCTCCTCTGAAAATATACAAACGCAATGAATGAGCAACCAAAAGTAGGAAAAAAGGAAAAGTGGTTTAGCAAAGTTAATGTGTAATCATATATAATGGGCAAGAGCTGCACTTTCAACTCATCAGATAGATTAATGAGCAAACCTTTGGAAGTTCAGATGTAATGTTGCACAGTTGTATTACATTTCAGTACATCAGAATCAGCTATATCAATCTTTCTCGCATGAAAGCCCAATCAAACCGGCTCCCAAACTTTATAAGTTGGTGCTGCTAGTGCTAGAGCAGCTTTGGCCTTTACTGTTGTTACCTTGTCTTTGACAGGTTGTCCAGATGATATCATGTACCCGTCCTTGAACTTCATTGACTTGGCATGCTGTGCACGAAGCTTTCAACTCACAATCACCTATCAAGAGAAAGTTTCATAAGCTCCCCTACAATAGACCTTGAGATAGTACATCTTAAGTGAGGAAATACCTCGCATCCCTTTGCTCAACCCTCCATAATAAATCTCAGGACACCATAGCAAGCCCTGCAACATTAAGAAGTACCAAGTTTAAGTGAAATTAATTATCTAGAATACAGTTGCAGTGCAATGATAAAATAATTATCTTAATTATCTTATGATTCAGGCTACAAAAGATGTACGGTGGAACAGTTTCTAAACACCAAACAGGCAACCACAACCTCCCCTCAAAAAACGAACAGACGCAAAATGAAAAGAAAAGCCATAAAAAGTAATTAATGGCATTAGTTACTCAATAGCTAAAATATATTACCTTCTTACTTGCAAAGGTTGCAATCCAAAAAAAAGGCTCTGTACAAAAGTGTGAGAATGGTCTGAATGCACCCAAGACTGCCACAGCCTTGATGCTGCAAATGTCCTACTGCGTGAATTATTATGTATATATATTCAAGGATGACATACAAAACCATCTCCAGAAACTGCCATAGGTATTCATAGCTTTTTGGAAGTGAGCACAATAAAGTCCCCTGTGAAGAACATGATTGCATATCAAAATCTACTCAATATCATCCAAGTAACAGAATAGAGACCTTTAACAGCTCTGTAAAATGGCAGTCTCCTGTTTTTTTTTTATATATATTTTTTTATTTGTCATCTCAGTAAATTCTAGGAAATAATTAAATACAGAGTGAAACCTATGAATCCTCGGAAGTGGATGAAGGCGGTAAATTCTTCATCTCATTTGCATCCATGTCTTCAGCATCCAATGAATTTTCCTCGGCTTTCGGATTCAAGGTTCCTGGGTTCATTGGTTGAACCTCCTCTCTAGTATAGATAAAGATTTTACGAACCATACAACAGAATTCCCTATTTTAACAGCAAAAAAAAATTAAATTAAATCAAAAGCATAAACCAATTGGTCGAATTTGAATTACCACTGCATATATTGAAGCTGAATTACATAATGGACTACGGAAACTGAAAATCTAGGTAAACATGACTACGGAAGTTCTAAAATATAGAGAGAAACAAGAAATAAAACTTGAAGTGGATATAACTTTATGTATGAAGCATCCTATCGTAAGTGCTAAAAATTTAAAAGAATCCAATGAGCAACATATGAAACTTACGGAATAAGGGGTGTTATACTGCTGGCCCAGGGCATCACCACCTTTTACCATTTGAACGCCAGTGGTTGCATGAATGAAGGTCGGATTTGAAGGTCCCCCAGGCCATGATGCTGGATTAACAGAGATGAAGCCGATAAAAAAATCTGAATGATCTTCAGCGATTTTAATTGCTGCAGCTGTATAGTCTCCCTTGGCAAGATTACCAGCTGAACTCATTTCAGCAAGTATCAGCAGCCCCCTACCACGAGGTAAACCCTGCATAGTAAAGTAATTTTCAAGTAAGGATAAATCAATGTTGAGGACTTACATTGTTCAAATGGAACCAAAACTAAACAACAGACAAGTACCTTTAATTTTAGGCCATCCACAATTCCAGGACCTGATATATAATATGAGCATTGACAATATCTGCCCAATCCAGTATATGAAAGATGCCTCTATACACAAGATGGGAAAAGGTCAGCTCAGCTAATGAAAATAACAGAAAAGTAAATACAACAGACCAAGTATAGAAAAATAAAATTAAAAACCTCACCCTTCATATTGCATTGTCACTGTATTACCAATGTCAGCAAACTTACGATCTTCAAAGATTAGGAAGTTGTATCTTTCTGCAATATTTAGTAGATTTAAGTAAATTAGTAAGAAGTTGACAATATTTCAATTTTCAACAGGATAATATCTACAAAGAAGCATTGTTGAGATTCTTCGTAATCTACCACAGAGGGCATCCTTATTGAGTTATTCCAATTACACAAACTGTCTTGGATAAAAATCTATAAGCATATGAGAGAAATACTACTCACCAAAATTAACACCAGTATTGCCAATATGGGGGTTTGTCATCAAGACAAATTGGCCAGCGTAACTAGGGTCTGCAAGTGTACAATAGTGAAGCAGTTTTACTATCTCACCTACCAGGGATTTAATCATATCAGTTCATATACTTTTCTCTAGATAGATAAAATTAGATCACATATTTATGAATTATAAATTGATGTAAAGCTAGAAGCATAATGTCCGCTTCTGTAAGTGTACAATAGTGAAGCAGTTTACCATAAGCTAGATAAATAACAGGGATTTAAGTAATTGAAAGCTTTTATTAGGTTTCATATATATTGACTTAACCACCTAAAGTATATTGCATAATAATACCACAATCAGAAATGATATTTGTATATGTCATTGAGTATTAGAAATTTAGAATCTGCTGTCCCAATATAGTTACCCTTGCTATTATCTTTTAGTGCTTAACAGTCTAGCGCTAGATTATTCTCTCTTTTTTCCATTTTTTAAGGCCGCACAAAATCAAGAGTTCCTTCCTCCCTCTCTCTGTGTTTGTGTGTGGCAGATCACCAATTCACCATATGAATGATATTCCCTCTGTTCCAATTTCAGTGTAATGGTTAACTAGGCAAATTTTAGAAAAATAATATTGGCCATCTTATTGCAAGTATAACCCAAGTTACAAAGCAAATAACTCTTTACTAATTAGGACATACTCAATCAACATACTCCATCTTTTTTGCAAGGTCAATACAGTCTTTAGGAGTAAATATTTCAATGGTTTAGAAAAATTACATTTATTTTGGAATTTCCCAATAAAAGAAAGCATGATGTTGAATATGGAACAGAGGGAGTATTATATTTTTGTTACATATCTAATACCCTGGTAAAAGGAAGCTTAGTATTTTAAAGGAAATGTTTCTGAGTCTTGCCCATTGCAGGGCAATTGCCACAGTAGAGGCCAGGTCCACAATCGGCGGCAGCTGAACATGAATCAAAAAAAGATAGATAATTGCAAATTCGTGAAAATTGATTAAAACAATTAGTAAGAAAATAGATAGATAATTGCAAATTCATGAAGCCGGAAGTATAATTGATTAAAACAAATGAATGAATAGATATGGAGTTCATACTGCACGACATTCTGTACTATCAATAACGCAGCCAGAATCGACTAGAACCTCCCCCAAGGCATCAAAAGCGCCTTTACCTTCCTCGCCGAAATCAAAGTCTTCATCGGCGAGGACATGATTGGCTGATCCACTTCTAGGATTCGCCGACCAATTACTTCGTGCACAACTGAACTCGCTACTTCGGTCATCTTCTTCCCCTTCGTTTACGATTTGGTTGGCAAGGAAGAGAAAATGAGAAGTCTGTGTAGCAGTGGCAACAGCTAGCCATCGATTTTGTTTACGGACCTTTTTCTGTGATTTCTCCGAATAGGGTTTTGAAAATGTTAACTGACGAAGAAGGGCTTTAGATTCGCCAATTTTTTTGACATTGTTATGTTTCTTTCCCATTTTTCATGCGAATCAGAAAAAGAAGAGAAAAAGAGAGAGATTTGCGAACTCACAGGAGGATTTGTAATCAGACAATGAGGACTTTGAAATGGAGAAGGGAACAAATGAAATATCCGTGTTTTTTTTTCTTACCCGACTCCCAGGCACATACCTCCGTGTTTTTCTTTCCTCGTGTTTAACAGCCTTTTTTTTAGCTCCGTGTTTTTCCTTACAGACAACGTTTTAAGAAAAAAACGTTATCTAGTTAAAATCAAAAAAATACCATTTTAAATAAATAACGTTTTTGCATATAAATTAACAACGTTTTTTTTAAAACGTTGTAAAAATAAATATCACAATATTTTTATAAAAAACGTTGTGACTTAAGTGTTGTCTATTTACTATTTTATAGTAGTGTTCCCTTCGTAATCGCCAGTGCCGGTAAAAGTACCGTTGAACACTTTTTTCATCGGGAAAAGACTATATGGGGATTCTGCTTTATCGCCCACGATTATCATTCTCAGCTCGACCGTGTGTCAGTAAAGAATGCCATATTTGTTTAATGATTCAACCATATAGAGTCCAAGAGCTTTTGGATTAGAGTCTCCTGACCGCATGTAGTTTGCAAAGGGTGAAAGCCTTATGCCTACTCTATCTGCTCCTATCTCTTTTGACACTGCTTCGACAACTTCCAAGGCGAATCTGCAACGATTCTCCAATGAGCCTCCATACTTGTCTATTCTGTCGTTGATTTCGTCTTTCATGAACTGCTCTATTAGGAATCCATGAGCACCATGGATCTCAACCCCATTAAAACCTAAATTTTGAGGAAAAAGTATCATCCCAACAAATTACCCGCATATGTAAAAAAAGGAAATGATATTTCTACGGTAACCAAACCGTCATACCAAAGTAACCAATCCACCTCTACACCTTCAGTTTTTTCATAGTGTAGTTAGTAACCAAACATTCATACCAAGATAACCAAACCGTCATACCAAGGTTACCAATCCACCTCCACACCTTCAATTTTTTCATAGTGCAGTTGGTAACCAAACCTTCACACTAAGGTAAGCAAACATTCATACCAAGGTAACAAAATATTCATACCAAGGTAACCAATCCATATCCACACCTTTAATTTTTTTGTAGTGCAGTTAGTAGCCAAACATTCATATCAAGGTAACCAATTCAGTGTTATTAGGTTACCAATTTATTTTGAATGTGATGCAGTTGGTAGCTAAACCTTCATGCAGTGGGTAGCCAAACATTCATACCAAGGTAACCAATTCAGTTTTATTAAGTTACCAATTTGTTTTGAATGTGGTGTAGTTGGTAGCCAAACCTTCATGCAGTTGGTTGCCAAACTTTTAGACCAAGGTAACCAATTCATACTGCAGGTGTGGAAGTACATTAGTTACCTTGGTATAAAGGTTTGGTCACCTTGGTATAAAAATTTAGTTACCTTGGTACAAAGGTTTGGTTATCAATATTACATTACACATCACTCTCTTATCTCTCTCTTTCCTATGCAATGTTCTTATTTTCCTTTGGACATGAAATTGAAATTAGAATTTTTGGACATGAAAAAATTGTGAAAAATCAAATATCCACCGCCTTTCTCCATCCTATCGACCATTTTGTGGTTGACTCTCGCTCGGTCTCACCGGTGAAGGGGGAGGAGGAAGATGACATTGTCAAACCTTCATACCAAGGTAACCAATACAGTTTTATTAAGTTACCAATTTAGTTTGAATGTGATGCAGTTGGTAGCCAATCATTCATACAAAGATAACCATTTTAGTTTTTGTTAGTAACCAAATAGTCATAAAAAAAATTCAGAACAATAAGAGTTACATCTATTTATTTTTAAACTTTTTGTAGGGCGAATTTTCTTCTTCTTCTCATTGGCGTTTTGGACAACGGAGATTCGCAGCGGAGTAGCGGCGGAGAGGGCTACTGTGAGGGAGATGAAGATTTGAATTTATTTTTGTTGTTAGATCACATATATTTGAATTTGAATTATTAATTATGGCAATTATTTCTCTTTGATTTTAGGTTTCCTTATTAATGTGAATTGCGTTACTTTTGTAATTATTTTGTAGATGCACTAATAGTGTAATTATTTTCTAATTGTTGTATATTAGTGTTAAGGACCCTTATTTTAGGCTCGCTCACTCAATAGTTTATACAAAGTTTTTGTCCAATTAGCCACTGTTCTACTTACTCAGCCCAATCAGCATTTTAATGAGAAAGTTAGGATAATAAAAAATTATTACCCCTCCATTCCATAAAAAAAATTCATTTATATTTGATCATAGTAATTTGTGAAATTTTAAAATTTTAATTATGATGTGAATATAATTTCTGAACTAACAATATGTACTTAGAAATAATTAAAAATAGTTTACAATATTAGTTATTTAAATTTTTTTATATGCACAGATGTACTACAGTAAAAAAAGAAATACGTTGATCATCATGGACAGATGTAATATTCATAAGCACAGATGTAATACAGTGACAAATGAAACATACCAGGAAATACCGACGAGTAATTTCCTCCAGATCTATCGTTTTTTGTCTGAGGAATACTACTTTTTTATTTAATCTCAATCAATTTCAATTTAATCAATCTCCACAAGCAAGGAGAAACAATCTTTAATTATAATTGTTTTCTAAAGTTTGGAGAGGGATGTTTAACCAAATTCTTAGTAGATACCATTATTTTTCTCCTACGTACGTAGATGATTATTGGTCATTCTTTAAATTCGGATTTTGATAACTTAATTATTAGGGAATTTCAAATCAGTCCAATGGTTGAACCAAAGTCCTGCAATAGACATTCATTACGTAACAAAAATGAAATTTTACTGATTTAAAAATAAGTTTCTTGGCTCTGCGCGGGTTGCTTCTTTAATTAAGAGCAAACTAGCTTTTAAGCAGAACGTAAGTGAATTGGTCAATATTTCTCCTTTTTTGTTGTGTGGAAATTAACAGAATTAGTCCATATTCAATATATATAACTACAGTGAGTAATGTTTCTGGAACAAATTATCTTAAGATGAGACGAAAACTAGTATATATGGTAAAGGGGTGTCAAAATTCATACCAAGTAATTAGTTCAAATTAGTTTAATTAATAATTTAATTACTTAATTACCATAAAAAATATATATCATCAGGGGAAGCAAGCAACGAAGAATTATGATAAATTGAATTAAAAGAAATTGTATTTAAATACAGTGTTGTTCTTGGTAGGGTAACAAAAATTCAAGTTCATTGAAAAATGAAAAGTAAGTTTAGGGTGACTATAAGTAAAACAAATATACACAATAAAAAAAATGTATTTTTAATTTCATGTTTTTTGCTAAAATAATAACTTGTTAGTTTAATATTGGTGATATGATAATAAAATTATGATAACAAAATTTTTAAAATATTGAGTCATTTTTCTACTACGAAAAGGTCATTTTCTATATGGAGAGACTGTTATATAAAGAGTCTTGCTATACATTGTAAAAGTTTTTAGTTGAATTATGATTGCGACGTATGTGCATACATGAATGTCTCACTATAATTTATTTTATTTTATCGCATACACTTCTACATTAATCGTAATTTAATTAATTTCGTTAAATATTTATCGACATATATATTATTTTTTTTATATAAAATATAGCCTATACGTATTGTTAATTTCGTAAAGTACGAAAGGTTCGGCACCTCTTTCACCTAAGTTGTCCCTTAAATAAATAAATAATAAAACCTCAATAAATTTTTGCTGGCCTAACCGACACTCCACCTTCAATATTTTCTTAAAAATGATTAAACGTTGAGAGAGTACGTAAATACAATTATTAATATGATTGTGGCAGGGTGGGATTGATGCATGGTTCCCATTCCCAGAAATTGACAATTCCAGTGGAAAATAATAATATTATTAATTAACAAGAAGTAAATTAAATATTTTTAGTTTATTGATGGAAATGTTGCTCGTGTAAGATGCTCAATCCTAATTACTCATATTATTAATCTCTCTCTCTCTCTCTCTCTCTCTCTCTCTCTCTCATGTCTCTAACTCTTTCCATGTGTCGCTGTCTAAACAAGAGACAAGAACTAAAAGGAGGGTCGTTCCTTTTTTACTTTCAAACGAGTTGAGAATAAAACATGGATATATTAAATAGCGGCCAATCTTCCTTGAATATTTAAATGAAGAATTGAGATTTTAGCCCTATTATTTAAATTAAATAATATAATCCATGTGTGTCCCTTTCCTTGTGTCTCATCTCTTTAATAAAGATGTCCATCCATTTAATTTGCTTAGGAAAATAAATCTGAACTGAACTCAATTATATATTTTCATGTGCCATTACTATTCTTTTGTACCACATTAGCAAGTTGAACTTTTCTTCTATTATAAGCTACACTAAATATATTTAATTTCTTATTTTTATTTTATAGTATGATGTATGTATTAGTAATGATGATCAAGTGACTAAAGCTTTGACTGATCAGTTGTCTCCTCAGAAAATAATATTATTTAATATACTATCATGTATATTTCTTAGTATGTCCCTTTTTAAATGTCATTTTAAAAAAATATTTTTGTCTTTTAATATTTATCGTTTGAGAATTTTAATTAAGCGTTAATTGTTTAATTTTTAATATTATCATAAATATTAAATATAACTTTGATTCTCTCACTATTTTTTGTTAAATAAATATCACTATCTTTTTTTAATACAAGAAAAGTATAAAAATTGATATTATATTTAATATTATATAATTATTTTCTTAATACTTGTACACAACTCTAAAATCACGCGCGCGCGCACACACACACACACACACACACACACACATATATATATATATATATATATATATATATATAAACACGGATAGAGTATTAAACTGATTCTTTCATATTCTCTCCCAACGGTTTTGCCCAAGCAAGAAAGAATTCCGTAACACGATAGTAGAAATTCGTTAATAGACAACATTAGTTTGGTAGTTACATTTACTAGAAGCAATGTTTGGGCCGTAAGAATAGATCATAACTTTCTGAATACGCTTACATATTTTATAACTAAAATGTATATTAAACATCATCATTATTCATTAATAGTGAAACGTATACAACTTCATTAATTTGAGCATATGGAGTGAAAAATATTGGTAGTAAAATTGACCTGATGGGTTTTGGCAATATTTGCTACTTTTTAGCAAGTTTTGGTAAAACTCCTAAATATAAACTACAAGCTATACACCTATATCGTGTTGGAACCCTAAATTATTTGTTAGAGGATGCTTCCTATTTAAGGGAAAAGGCTCGTCATTAATTCAATCCAAGTAGCCATAGGGTATTAGTAAAACGTCTACCAGTGTCGCCGGGCGGGATAGCGATTATCCTGCGGGCTGGTAAACAATTTAATTTACAAATAAAAAAACAAGAGATTTATCCAAAAAAACATAGAGAAATCTCTCTGATGTGTATAATATATTTATCAAAATTCAACTCCTTTATTCCAACACACAAGCTGGGTTTTATAGCTAGCAAAATTTTATTTCCAAGTCACTCTAAAATATTCCTAGAGATATGAAAATAAAATCCTCCTAAGAATATGAAAAGATTCTAACAAATTAACTTCCTATTTTTACGGAAAATAACAAACTTGCAATTAATAAAATATTATTAATTAAAGAACTAAATAATAATAATAATAATAATAATAATAATAATAATAATAATAATAATAATAATAAGGTCGATCGACTTCCGAAGTCATGACACCTCTTCAGAAGAAGTTCACCACATCCGAAGTCATGACGACATTTGAAGCCGAACCTTGACCGACTGAACGCCCGAAGCTGAAGGAATTATTGCTGAACGTGTTTAACAGCCTCGTCGTTTATGACGAACATCCTGTTCATGATATTCCAAGGTCATCATCATACTATCCGATAATTCGGTATCTTCGGTCTCGGACTATCCTGCATCATTCACCCCAGGTTGAGAAGAACTCGTCATCGAGTTCTCAGATTATTCAGCAGACTGCTCGAAATATGGGCTCAGATGTTTAACGTTGAAAACGTCCGAAGTCCTCAGATAATTTAGAATGCGTAACCGATAGGCATTATCGTTGATTCGCTGCAAAATTTCACAAGGGCCAATTTTTCGATCCTTAAGTTTATTATAATTGCCAACAGGAAAACGATCACGGGTAAGTACAGCTCAAACAAGATCTCTAACTTTAAAATCAACTCTACGTCGATGACTGTCAACCCGATCCTTGTATTTAGCATTGTTGTCCAAGATAGATTTGTACACTTGATCATGGATAACCCAAAGGTGATCAGCCATGTCTTCTGCTTTGGGATGTATTCGACCAATCAGAGGAACAAGAACTAAGTCTAAGACTCTATAAGGGTTCTGACCATAAACTATCTCAAAAGGACTCGTGTTAGTGATCCGATTCTTTGAATGGCTATAAGCAAATTCTACTTAAGAAAGTGTCAGATCCCATTGCTTCGGTTTATTTCCGGCCAAACGCCTCAAAAGATTACTTAAACTTCGATTTACTACTTCGGTCTGACCGTCGGTCTGAGATGGAAAGCACTGCTGAAGTTCAATTGCGTTCCAAGCTTTTTCCACAGGCTTTTCTAGAAATTACTTATAAATTTAGTATCCCGGTCAGATGTGATAGACTTTGGAATGCCATGTAAGTGTACAATCTCCCGAAAGTAGAGATGGGTGATCCGAGTAGCATCAATGGTCTTCCGACAAGCTATGAAGTGAACCATTTTGGAGAATTGGTCGACGACAACCATAATAGAATCTGAAGTTCTTTGAGTTCGGGGCAGGCCTAAGACAAAGTCCATACTAATATCACACCAAGGCCTTTCAGGAACTGGTAAAGGAATGTATAATCCCGCATTGTTAAGAACTCCTTCTGACTTCTGATAAGTAGAACACCTTTTTACCTAGTGAGTCACATCACTCGAGATTTTTGGCCAGTAGTAGTCAGCTGTTATTAAGGCCAATGTCTTATCTCATCCGAAGTGTCCTTTTTGAAGTTCACTCATTATCTGTTGTCGAAGAGAACAATCCGAAATGCACAACTAGAGTCCTCCACTATTACAAAATAGTAAATAGACAACGCTTAAACCACAACGTTTTTTATAAAAGCGTTGTGGTATTTTTTTGACAACGTTTTTTAAAAAAACGGTGTAAATATATATGCAAAAACGTTATCTATTTAAAATGACATTTTTTAAATTTTAATTAGATAACGTTTTTTTTTAAAAACGTTGTCTACGAAGAAAAGCACAGAGCAAAAAAAAGACGACGAAATGAAACACGGAGCAAAAAAAAAGACACGGAGCAACATATCCTCTTTTTCCCTAACACTCTGCCCCCAACATATCCTCTCAAATTGAAAACCCTCTCAAATACTGAGCTTCAGTCGATTTAGGGTCTCACACTTTCGCTTACTGCTTGTTTAGATTCCTGTATTCAGTATATGTATTCTTTCTTTCATTAACAACAGGCTTCAGGCGAAGATTACGAAGACGAAGAAGAAGAAGAGGAGACAGTCACCGTGGAATCAAGATTGCTTTCCGAAAGAGGAGATCTTGTTCCGTCGAATCTCCACAGAGAATGTTCCCCTTCGAGTTCACAATGTTTTAATCAAGGGCAATACCAAGACGAAAGAGCCGCTGATCGTTTCAGAAATCGAAGCCCTAAAAACAGCAACCTCAGTCCAAGAGTTGCTTCAGGCGGCTAGTATTGCTAATGCTCGGCTTCGACGGCAGTTCGAGATTTTTGATTCAGTTAACATTACTCTCGATATGGAGTGATATTTGTTTATTTTGATTCCTGCTTTATCCTTTGTTCTTCTTTTTCTGGTATATATATCATATGCTCTGGCTCAGAGAGCTTGAATTAATTAAGTTGATTGATACTTAAAGCTGCACTTCATCATCATCATAAAAGACATTTGATTTGCTAGGTTCTTTTATTGCCTAAAATTTGTTAATTTTCCAATTTTAATGATTGGACATGGGTTACATTTGATTTGTCTGGCTAAATTTGGCATTCAGTGTGGGGAATCAGGAATGTGGGTGAATTCTGACTTGGGGATATTTATTGTCTTGAGGAAAAACTCAAATCAATATGTTATTTTTTTGGGGATCTTGGTAAGGTATTAACTTGTCAACCAAGTTTGGACTTCAGAGATTACTCAAATCAATCTGTCATTTTTTTGTGGTTTTGTCTTTCTTCTGTAAAATCTAGCAGAATTCCAATTATTTGCAGTTAATTCTCATGGGTAAGAAAACCCCTTATTGTGGATGATGATCCATCACCCCAATTTTGTAAAAAACTGTCACAAAAATGTAACCTTTGATGTTTTCAATCTGCATACTGGTTGCTAGGAATGAGTTGTGCTGGCTTTACTTGAATTTTTATTTCTCATTGAATGCCTTTGATCATGTTTATTCATAGAATTGAATTAGTTGTCTTATATAAGCTTTACTTGATCTGATTCCATTTACTGTTATTTGACAATACTGGTGGTTCTATATAACTTATATAGTCAGTTATGTATTACTTACCTATTTGATGAATGTATTCTGTTTCGGTTTATTCAGCAAGCAATGGCTTCACTTTCATCTTTGTTTGGTTCACAGTCACTGCAGTCACCTCTGTAAGTCTTGGCATTCTACTGTCGATTCCCAATATACTTTAATTTGATGCAAAAGAATATATCAGGCATTTAGTCCTGTGATCATGTCACCTGTTGATTGTTGATAATTATTATGGTATTAAATTCTTGACTGGCTGCTCTTGATGTCACCTGTTGATTGTTGATAATTATTACTGCATTAAATTCTTGACTGGCTGCTCTTGATCTTAATTTCCTTTTACATGTTTTGTCTGCAGCGGAACTAGTCAGACTGGGAGGGTGTGGGTATGGGTCATCTACTTGCATAGCCGATCCAATCCAGTTTTGGTGTTACAGAGTAGAGAGATACAAGAATTGATAAATGTACTAATTTTCACTCCACTACATCAATAAACCAAACACACATAAAATAAAATATTTACAGTGAATTCCAAGTTACAACAAGGGGAATAGTAGGAAATCTATATGAACTGGCTGGCGACAGCTCTCTAAAATGTAATTAGCTTATGAAATACGAAGTCAGACTTTGAGATTCTAGAATAGCAAATTTGTTTGTCTTGTTCATAAATGTGGAGAAGGAACAAGGCCTCTTATTGAGTACATGCAGCACGAGGTTTCACAAAGATGAACTTAGCCAATTGATGCACAGAGCACAAAATCACGATATTATTTCCTTCTTTCACCTTCACCTGGTGTATAATACCACCCTGCACATTCAAACTCCTTGCAAGTTCTCTCTAACCACACACATAATTTAGTCCATCCTAAATTGGACATGATTCCGTACCTAGAGCCTTCAAGACACATTTACTCATTTATAAACTTTTGTTTTGAAAAACAATGGTCTCATTGTGGGCAAATCTTGTTTTGAACAATTGAATGATAGCAACTACATTTTGCTATAACCATTTGCTGGTGTTCTGTATGTTTAAATATTAGCTAATTTAGTTTTCCAATATTGTTTTTGATTATATGATACATCTTTTTTATTTGATTCATCAACTGTTTATGCAGCAAAGTGCACCCTTCAATATTCAACGGACTATATATATTCTGGGAGCCCACAGATTTTGATTTTTGAACCCGCAGAGAAGCAATGGGTCAAAGCTTTAATATTTGAGAAGGGTATGCTTGACTCTGATAAAATTCCAAAATTAGTTACTTATTCAACTAGAATTATTTTGACCTGCAGGAATATATATAAAATACTGCTTAAAATTTTGAAATTTCCACGCTCAATAATGTGCATTTGTTTCTAGTGTTTGGTCTAGCTCCAACTTTCTTGTTGACAATATACATTGTTTAATATGTCAACTTGATTCTTATGGAAGCAAGATTACACAAGTAAACCCTTCTACAACACAAACTTATTATCTGGCTGCACATTTTTTTTAGGATTTACTGTGTGTGTATATATATTTCCTTTCGATTCACTGGTCAAAATACTTTTCCTTGATTGAGTTATTTGTTTATTATTGGGGATTTGGAGCAGTTGGTTACCAATAAAATAATTAATCTATTTTTTTGAGGAGTGTGATAAATTTACTCCATGAGTTGACAAGTTTTTTAAATCTTCTTTCCTATGTTTTTAGTTGTCTTTTTAGTTGCCTTTTACATGTTTTGTCTACAGCGGAACTGGTTGCAATGAGTAAGGCCCTGTTAATATGGGTTTAGGGTGGTTGATGAAAACTCTTGGCACATTTGGATCTGACAGGCTAATTTTTTATCCTTTTATTTTAGCTTCACCCAATACCCAGTTTTTATGCTCTGCAGTCTGCATACTTGATAATTTACTCGAGGTTTGGATGAGATTTTATAGGTTTTTTTCTTACAATTCTTTGTAGTGCCACCTGAAGAACTTTATGCAAATCAACTTTCCCAGCACCAAGAAATGCTTTTTCTTTGTGGTTTATGTTTATTTAATTCTGAACAAATGTTTTGCTATGAAACAGATTGGTGCAGTTGGTTAGAGATTCCAATTAAATTATATATCTTATTGCTGGACTGCAGTTAGAAGGCATGGTTTAATATCATACTGTAGGACATTGATGAATTGCATTCTTAGAAGTAATCTTTTGATCTAATTAATTCTTCATCTTTTGCTATATCCAGTGAGCCACCAGAGGCAAGATGTATGAAGAAAGCAGAAGCTGCAACTAAAGGAGATTGGCTATCTATCATTGTAATTATGAACTTCACATATATTGTAGCAAACAAACCAAAAAACTATTGAAGGTCCTGTATTTACTTGTTTTTCTGTGTAGGATTTCTAGGTTGTATAGTTAGTATCCAAGAATTACATTTTTTGGGCAGTACTCATTTGGTTGAGTGATTATATGGATAGTTTGGGATATATTTTGTGGATGTAATAATTTAAAATTATAAACGAATGGTATTATTGGGATGTATTTTGAATGGTTGATACAATTTGGCTATATATCATGGTATTAGCATATTGCTGGTGCATTGGTAATATAGGTGAACCACATTTTTTTTTTCTTCTTTTTTTTGTCTACAACATTTAAAAAACGTTGTCTAATATACTAAACAACAACATTTTTATCCAAAAAACGTTGTGGAATCATGCCTTCTACAACGTTTTTAAGCATCTACTAATTTTTACAAAACAAATCTACAACGTTTTTTCCTAAAAAACGTTGTATATTGTGCTTAATTACAACGTTTTAAAAACGTTGTGTAAGGGTGTTAAATAGACAACACCTTTAACCACGACGTTTTTCTGACTGAAACCACGACGTTTTTTTCGCGTTGTCTATTTACTGTTTTGTAGTAGTACTCGAAACAAATACCCCTCATGTAAGATAAAATTAGATTGTCGACCTTCTCGTATGTCTTGAACTATCTGACCAAAAGAAGGATTTCCTTCATACATCTCAACGAAGACTTCAAACCCAACAATCTTGTTTCGCATAGTACCAAGGAGTAATGCTCTTCGGCTTAGCGCATCAGCAACTCGATTCAGACTCCCTACTTGATGTCCAAGAGTGAAAGTGAACTCTTGCAAGTTCGCTACCCATTTTGCATGTCTTCGGCTGAGCTTATGTTGACCATTAATATATTTTAAGACCTCATGATCAGTGAAAAGAATGAATTCCTTCTGTATTAAATAATGACGCCAATGCTTCAGTGTCTGGACTAGGGCATAGAATTTCAGATCATAAGTAGAATAATTCTACCTTGACCCTGATAATTTTTCACTGAAGAAAGCAACTGGACAACCTTCTTGATTGAGAACACCACCAATACCAACTCTCGATGCATCATAGTTTACTTCGAAGACCTTCTCGAAGTCAAGAAGTGCCAGTACGGGTGCTTCGGTCATCTTCTTTTTGATCAAGTGAAAATTATCTTCGGCCTCCTAGGACCATTGAAATGATTTTCCTTTAAGACATTAAGTGATAGGCGCGACCAACGTGCTGAAGTCTCAAATGAACCGTCTGTAAAAAGATGTTAATCCATGAATGCTTATGACGTCATGTATGGTCTTTGGTGTAGGCCATGCTGAGACTGCCTTGATCTTGGTTGGATCTGCATGTACACCTTTGGTAGAAATAATAAAACCGAGGAAGGTTACTGAAGTCGTGAAATAAGAACTCTTTTTCTGGTTTATAAACAATCGTTCCTTCCTCAATGTTTCAAATACAGTTCAGATGTGCTCATGATGTAATTTTGATGTCTTGCTGTAGATAAGAATGGCATCAAAGTAAATAACCACAAATTTTCCTATGTAAGGTCGTAGTACTTGATGCATAAACCTAATGAAGGTACTGGGCGCGTTGGAAAGTCTGAAGGGTGTAACCATCCATTCATACAAGCCTTGTTGTGTTTTAAAGGTTGTCTTCCATTCATCTCTAGGTCTCACCCGAACTTGATGATATCCACTCTTTAGGTCGATCTTTGAGAAATTTTTTGCACCGGACAACTAATTTAACATATCATCTAGACGAGGTATCGGAAAATGATACTTCACTATGATCTTATTGATTGCTCTACTATCGATGCACATTCTCCATGAGCTGTCCTTTTTTGGCACTAATAGAGCTGGAACTACACGTGGGCTCATGCTTTCACGAATGTATCAATCCTTTTTTTCATTAAGTCCATTAATTGCTTTTGTAGCTCTTCTGACTCATTGGTCTGTAAGATGGTCTGTTTGGTAAACTTGATCCTGAGATAAGATCTATTTCATGTTGAATATCCCTTAATGGTGGTAATCTCGATGAAAGTTCTTCAGGCATTAAGTTAACGAACTCCGTTAGCAACTTCTGCACATCAGCCGATACTTCTGCATTTCCATTTGCCGAACCTTTTTCATAAGGAAGCAGTGCATACATAACTCCTTTATGTTCCACTTCTATTAGGAACCTCGTCATAGACAATAGGTTCGGATTTCTGACTGCTCGAGCCAAACTGTCTTCTTAATTCTCGTCGAGCTGCTAGCACAACCTTTTTCTGTTTTATGCTGAGGGAGTAAGTATTCTTCCGACCATCATGGATGACGCTTCGGTCATATTACCATGGTCTTCCCAATAGTATACGACAAGCATATATCCATTTTCACCACATCGCACCAAGCGTTATCAAAGTATTTTTTCCAATTAAAAAGGATGCTAGACATTTTCTATCAACGGTTACTTCACTACCTTTATTCAACCAAGATAACTTATATTGGTTTGGATGTTGATCCGTTTTCAAGTTTAACTTTCGAATAGCCTCTTCGGACACCATGTTTTCGCAGCTGCCACTATCAATAATCATTTTACAGACCTTTTTCGCCATTATGCAAATAGTGTATAAGATATTGGTCCTCAACTAATCCTTTTCAGATTCTTCTTTAGGAGTTAGCAGACTCTTGCGAATGATTAGGGTCTCCTGTCCATCTCCATACAACACATCTTTGTCCTCGTATTGATCATCATATATAGGTTCTTCGAACTCCTCAGCTTCATCGGTCATTCCTTCTTCAATAAAAAGGTTCTTACCCTTCTGGTTAGCAGGATTTCAGCACTCTGTTGCTTTATGACCTGGTTCTCCACATCTGAAGCACTTGATGCTAGAATTAAAGTTACCCTGAGGTTGGGGTGTAGTACGAAATTGTGGGGATGGGTTCGGCTTGTTAGGGGGATTGCTCCTTGACATCGGTCTATTGTTATATTGTTGCTCTGCCTCATGAGCTAACTGATATACTTCAAACGCAGTCCAAAGTGAATGGAGACTAAGGGCGTTCTGCAACGGCTGCTTTAATCCTCCCAAATATCGTGCCACCAGCTATTTTCAGTTTCTGATAGATCATTCCTTGTTATCAATTGGTAAAATTCTTCGGTATAATCATCCACAGATCGAGTACATTGTCTTAACAGATACAATCTCTTAAATAGAGACTGAGCGTATCTGAAAGGAAGATAGTGACTCTATATCTTCTTCTTCATCTTCTCCCACTTGGTGATTTTAGACTTTCCTTGTCTCTCTCTTGAACGCCTCATCTGTTCCCACCAAGCAGATGCTCAGCCTTTTAGTTTGATGGCAACCAGTTTCACCTTAATGTTATCTGATACCTCTTTATATTCGAAGATGCGCTCTACCTCATTCATCCAATTGATGAATCCTTCTGCGTGCAACGTACAAGAAAATTTCGGTAGCTCCATTCTGAAACCCAGATCACTACGATGGTCCTCATGGTAATGTCGTTCCCATAGCTGCCTCCTACGGTGGTAAAGGTTTACATAACTCGACTCAGAATTATAGAATTCTTCATCGTGTTCAAGATGTGGGTCTTCCTCCTCCAGAACCTGTCCACGGCGACCTAGGTGCGGGATACTTCCTCCTCCAAAACCTATCTATGACGACCCAGATTTTGCACTGCTAGGTGCTGTAAATCCTCAATCATCACATCATGGATGCTACGATCATGGTGCGAAACTTACTCAGCCAGAACATGCCCTCTACAATCATGCACGACCACGACCACCAGCCATTAAAATTGACGAGTCTACTCCTAGAAAGATGCTTGACATTTGATACCAACTGACGCCGGACGGGATAGCGATTATCCTGCGGGCTGGTAAACAATTGAATTCACAAATAAAGGAACAAGAGATTCACCAGAAAAACACATAGAAATCTCTCTAATGTGTATAATATATTTATCAAAATACATCTCCTTTATTCCAACTCACAAGCCATATTTATATAGCTAGCAAAACTTTATCTCCAAGTCACTCTAGAATATTCCTAGAGATATGAAAAATAAAATGGAAATAAAATCCTCCTAGGGATATGAAAAGATTCTAACAAACATCCTATTTTTATGGAAAATAACAAACTTGCAATTAATAAAATATTATTAATTAAAGAACTAAATAATAATAATAATGATAATAATAATAAGGTCGATCGACTTCCGAAGTTATGACACCTCTTCAAAAGAAGTTTGCCACATCTGAAGTCATGACGACATCCGAAGTCATGACACCATTTGAAGCCGAACCTTGACCGACCGAACGCCCGAAGCTAAAGGAATTAATGCCGAAGGTGTTTAATGGTCTCGTCGTTTGTGACGATCATCCCGTTCATGATATTCCAAGGCCATCATCATACTATTCGATATCTCGGTATCTTCAGTCTCAGACCATCCTGCATCAACTAGTTATACATGTTATTTGGATTCATTTTTTGTGCATTATTCAACTTCTTATGTGCAACTTGATTAAAGAGGAATGCACATTTATATCCCTAACTACTTAAGATCTTTTGCTTCATCTGAAAACCCTTCATCCGTTCTTTGTTTCAAAATTAATATCATCTTGTATACCTCTAAATCAGAGTCAATTTTTTGTTGTACCAAATATCAATTAAAAGTCCTTCAACATGGCATATTTTATGTGGCTTAAGAAATTGGAAAAACCGAGAGGAAAAGGAAAGGAAATGTAGAATAAAAAAGAGTTAAAAAAAGAAAGAAAGAAAAAACATCCCATTTGAACATAAATCGAAGTAATTATACTTTTGAAAAATCTGATATCAACTACCTACTTAAGGTATAGGCTAATGAATTATTACCAAAAGAAAAAAATTGATGCATGTGGATTTCTGGACGAAGATCCTGAATGGTCGGATAGTACGATGACGATGATAAAGGACCAAAAGCTAAGGGATTAACGCAGCGGTATCGGTTGACATCGGGGTCAAGCGTTCATTCTGTGTCTTTGGAGTCGGAGTTTGGCTTCGGATGGCGTCCTAACCGTGTCTTCGGGGTCAGGGGTCAGGGGTCAGGGTTCAGCTTCGGATGTGGCGAACTTCTTCCGAAGAGGCGTCATGACTTCGAAAGTCAATTGACCTTATTATTATTATTATTATTATTATTATTATTATTATTATTTAGTTCTTTATAGTAATATTATTTTATTAGGTAGTAAATCTTTTATAATAAGTTGTTACTTGTTAAAGATTTTATTTTCGTATTTTTAGGAAGTTTGTTAGGATATCTTTTCGTATATTTAGGAAGTTTGTTAGAATCTTTTTCACATCCCTAGGAGAATTTTATTTCTTTTTTTTTAATATTTAGGAATATTCTAGAGTGACTTGGAGATAAAGTTTTGTTAGCGATATATAAACCCGACTTGTGGGTTGAATTAGATGGACTTTGATTTTGATCAATATAAATTACACATTAGAGAGAGTTTCTCTGTGTTTTTCGGTGAATCTCTTGTTTCTTTATTTGTGAATTCATTTGTTTACCAGCCCGTAGGATAATCGCTATCTCGCCTTGCGTCAGTTGGTATCAAAGCTCAAGCATCTTTCTGGGAATATACTCATCGGTTTTAATGGATGGTGGTCGTGGTCGTGGTCGTGGTCGTAGAGGGCAGATTCCGACTGAGGAAGTCCCGCACCAGGATCGTAACATTCAAGACGCGATGATTGAGGATTTACACAGACAGGTTGCAGAGTTAACCTGGCGTCTTAAGGCGCTGAATCGGAGTCAACGTGGACAGGTTCTAAAGAAGGAAGTCTCGCATCTTGGTCACTATCGTGGACAGTTTCCGGCTTAGGAAGTTCCATACCTTGATCATGACATGGAAGGGTATTATTATCGTGGACAGTATCCGACCGTGGAAGTCCCAAAATATTTCTCGCACCTTGACCGTGATGAGGAATTTTATAATTTTAATTCCGATTTTGAAGAAGAACAGTTGGTTAAGGAAGAAGTAGATGAGTATGGAGAACCTGTATATGATGAATATGTAGATGAAGAAGAAATATATGCTAAATATGCAGATGAAGAAGAAATTTATGATGAATATGCAAATAAAGAAGAAATGTATGATGAATATGCAGATGAAGAAGAAATTTATGACGAATATGAAGATGAAGAAGAAATTTATGATGAATATGAAGATGAAGGAGAACCTTATGGAGAACCTGAGTATGGCGAATATGATGATATCGACGAAGAGGAGAATGGATCGTATGAAAATAGCCAGGAGACCCTGATCGTTCGCAAGAACCTACCAACTCATAAAGGTGATTCCGAAGATGATTGGTTGAGAACCAATATCTTTCAAACAACTTGCACCATAGCAAATAAAGTTTGTAAGTTAATCATTAACGAGGGCAGTTGTGTGAACGTAGTGTCCGAAGAGACTGTCAAGAAATTACAGTTGAAAACAGATTGGCATCCTAAACCATATAAGTTGTCGTGGTTAAAAAAGGTAATGAAGTAACAATGGATAAAAAGTGCTTATTGTCTTTTTCCATCGGCAATAAATATTTTGATAAAGCTTTGTGTGATGTGGTGTCTATGGATGCATGTCATGTGTTGTTGGACCGACCTTGGCAATATGACCGCGGAGTCATTCATGATGGTCGGGAGAATACATATTCCCTTCGTTTTAAAGGGAATAAGGTTGTACTAGCGCCTCGGTGAGAAGAGGACAGTTCGGCTCGAGCAGTCAGGAGTCTAAACCTATTATCCATAACTATATTCCTAACGGAGGCCGATTGTGAAGATGTGGTGTATGTCCTACTTTTGTGTGGGAGCGGTTCGATAGCTGAAAGCACTAAAGTGTCAGCCGATGTACAGGAATTGCTCGAAGAGCTTCCATCAGGACTATCGGCGATGAGGGACATCAACAACAGATATATCTTGTCCCAGGATCGAATCAAAAGGAAGATATTTCAGTTGCCAAAGTATCTTCTCGTACAGTTTCCACTCTATCTGTGTCGAACTCGAGGACGAGTTCTTTCTAACACAAAGAGATTGATGCAAGAGGATTTTTGGCCGAAGATCCTGAATGATCGGATAGTACGATGACGATGCTAAAGGACCAAAAGCTTAGGGATCAGCGCAACGATATCGATTGACATCGGGATCAATCGCTCGGTCAGTGTCTTTGAAGTCGGAGTTCGGCTTCGGATGGCGTCATGACTGTGTCTTCGGGGTCAGAGTTCAGCTTCGGATGACGTTATGACTTTGGATGTGGCAAACTTCTTCCGAAGAGGCGTCATGACTTCAGAAATCGATGGACCTTATTATTATTATTATTATTATTATTATTATTATTATTATTATTATTAGTAGTAGTAGTAGTAGTAGTAGTAGTAGTAGTAGTAGTAGTAGTTATTTCTTTATAGTAATAATATTTTATTAGGTAGTAAATCTTTTATAATAAGTTATTACTTGTTAAAGATTTTATTTCCGTAATTTTAGGAAGTTTGTTAGGAAATCTTTTCGTATCTCTAGAAAGTTTGTTAGAATCTTTTTCACATCCTTGGGAGGATTTTCTTTCTTTTTTTATCTCTAGAAATATTCTAGAGTGACTTGGAAATAAAATTTTGTTAGCTATATATAAACCCGGCTTGTGGGTTGAATTAGATGGACTTTGATTTTGATAAATATAAATTACACATTAGAGTGAGTTTCTCTGTATTTTTCGGTGAATCTCTTGTTTCTTTATTTGTGAATTCATTTATTTACCAACCTGCAAGATATTCGCTATCCCGCTCGGTGTCAAAAATAAATAATTGAAAATATTTTTTGTCCTTACACTTTTCCTTTCTTAATTTTCACCCACTTTTTAAAGTTAAAAACATAGTACAAATAGGTAAAGAGTCGGGGGATTGATCAATATCTGCGTATGTGCAATTACGAATGAGTGCTTAAGGGCTCGTGGTCGAGTGCTTGAGGGCTCGTTTTCTCAGAATATTAAGAAACGGTCGAGAGTTCATTTTCTTAACTAATTATGATTCTATGCAAGTCCTTAAACACACATTGGCGACAGATGTTCGGTGATCTGGCATGATTTTGATTAATGTGTATTCACACACATAAATTTCAAATTCTTAAACAATCGGCGATGTTAAACAATTCTTAGTTCAATAATTTGGCATCAATCGAAGCATGTCCGGTTCAGGTGTACCCACACACTCGATGTTCAAGGACTAAATGACGTTACTCTCTCCGTCCAACAAATTGATTATCACAATTTGTGAGAACATATACACCTACACTAGTAAAGATACAAGAGATTAATGTCACAAATATATCCAACTGTATCTATGTTACCCATATATACATTTCCTAGTACACATGTTATATTCCAGTGTACTTCTTAAGCAATCACGCTCCCCGTACAAGACAAAAGTAATTTATCTGCCATGCAGTCATAATATTAAGTAGCTACAATGAAACAGCCAAACTAGAGTACCCACCACTTCACCTTCCCAACCCCTAAGAACTGCCACATTTCTCTCATGCATCTTAACTCTTCCTCTCTCTCTCTCTAGTCTGTCTCTCTATCCAATTAGATTTTGCAGCTCTAGTCTGAGGATTAATTTGAGTTTGTAGTTAGCAATGGAGGAAGCTAGGTATTGGATGTGGACGAAGCGAAAAAATAGTATGAGCTCTCATGTTTTTGCACCATCAACCAATCTTTCTTCCTCGTATGGCGATTCATGGGAAGAACAAGCTTTTGCAGAAGATGCAGCTGGACCTCTTGGAGGTTGTATATGGCCGCCAAGATCTTACACTTGTAGCTTTTGCAAAAAAGAATTCAGGTCAGCTCAAGCTCTTGGTGGTCACATGAATGTTCACAGGAGAGATAGAGCTAGACTTAAGCAATTATCTCCAGGTTCAAACAATCAAATTTTGAGTCCAACAAGTACATCTTTAGGAATTCAATACCCTTCTAAAATTCATACCTTGGTTTATAACCAAAATTCTAATCATGGATTCCTAGGATCACCTTCATCACCTTCTAGGGTTTTACTTCCAATTTCACAAGTCATTGGTTGCCATGAAAAGTCGGCCTTATCATCACCCCCTCCTTTCTCTTCTTCTATATTTTTCCAAGAAGAACAAAAGAGGACCGCCGTATTATACCCTCCATTGACGTGTAATTTGGTTGCTGACAGATATTGTAGTAATATCTCAGATGTGAAGGAAGAGAAGAATTTGAATTTTCTCGAGACAAATTACAAGACGAAGATAGATTGTGTCGCCGCTGACTCGTCGGTTAGCCTGAATTTCGTTGCTTGTCGAAATGATCATGAGTCAATTACCGATTCTTCTGATGAGGATGATAACATGAGTTGCAAGAGACGAAGAACTGATGATGATGCAACGGTATCATTCTTTCCACAACAAAGCTTAATTGACAGAAATATTGTTCAAGATCCTCAATTGGAGGCGGTTGAAGTTAGCCCTACCTCGAAAGAAGATTTAGATCTTGAGCTAAGGCTTGGTGATCATCGATCGGTTAAGTAAATTGCAAATCCATGTGCTTATTATATGACATATCGCTTCTTCTGTTTTATTTGTGCACATCTGTTGTATTTCCCTTTTTCTCTTTATTTTTTACTTTTTCCCGTTTATCAAAGCTAATTAGTAAAGGCCTCTTTGCTTTCAATATGGTTATTTTCTTCTCTTTGAATACTTACTTGCGGGGTGAAACATTAGAAATCGCCGAAAATTAAATTTTAAAATTATTTTTTCACGACTTGATTTGTATGGCGATAAATATACATAATTAAGAGATGTATAGATCGATATTCTCTAGGCATAGTGGCCATGGGAACTCTCCGACAATTTTAAGTTCAGAATCTCAATATCTTTAGTATAATAACTCTTAATTTGTCTTCTAGGTAGCATTATTAGGTAGAATTAATGAGTTCAGGATTAGGGTTTCATTGCCGAAACAGATCATGAGGATGGAGGGTGTGCCACTGGAGTGGAGTCTAACCTACTTTATGTTCTGGTTTGAGATAGCTATCATTTGTCAAAGTTGTGAAAGTTTTAAACAAAAAATCAGGTCATCTTTCCCAAGACTGTTGAAAACTAATTGATTGCAGCAAGCCTGTGATTTAGGTTGGTATAGGTATGATACACTTAAAACTTATACTCAAGATTTTGGTATGAACTTTTGTTTTTCGAATGACAAGATTATTCTGAAGCTTATAGTTTCAAGTAGTCTCTTTCAAAATTCAATCTACTGTCCTCAATAGTAGTGCCGGTTGAAAGTTAAGTTAGACAGTTCTTCATGATTCTTCTTTGGTCTTTCCATCCAGAAATGAGAGTCTTGAGTGACTTTTTTACATACTAATTTTTCAGTGGCTTTTTTACACATTAATTTTTGCAAATTTTATAGTCTAAACAAACAAAAGTCAAATGAGTGGAGTATGTAATACTAATAGCACTAGCATCTAAGTGCATGTTCGCAATGCAGCTCTGTACTTCTCAGATTAGAGTGTGTGTGGAATTATGGGAGTGAAAAAACTGACTTAAAACTGCATGGGATGGAGTGATCGATATTCTAGCTAGCTCTGTTTCCCATTCAGTACTTCACTGACATTCCATCGGTACAATTATACAAAACTATATATTCTTCTATGTTACTAATCCATCTATAAAACAGACAGAAAGAAATAGTTGGATTTTCAAGAAAGCATAATTAAGTCAGACACGTCACAACACTGATTCCTTTATGCTACATTAATTGGAATAACGAAGGTGGGAATGGAATGATTCATTCCTATGGAATGAAAAAATTGTTTAGCTGCGATTGAAATGAAAAAAATTGTGTTTGGTTCCTTGGGGTAGGGAGAACATGAAATAACTCATTCAAACTAAAATAGAATGAATCATTACACTCTCCATTCCAATCTTTCAATCCAAACGTAGTTTTTTCTTAAATTATTAATATCATCGTCCTCATCTGATCTTCTGCATTCAAGAGTATCCCTCCACCATGCATATACGTCCATATACTTGTGTACTCTCCTTCCACTTTTCTCAATCCCTCCAAAATAGCCACCAACTCTTTGGAATCATTTCATTTAAGTAATCCACGTAGTTCTTTTTATATTGCATAGAATATAATCGCATCGTCAGTCATAAGGCGCTAAGAACGCTGTTTTTGTTTCTTCCTTTGTATCTTTAATTAGTTATTCATCTTTGATCTCAACATGTAGCAATAAAAGAAATAACAATGAAGAATTTAGAATAATGAACCGAAGTATAAAGTATAGGACACTTGAAAACCCTAACCCTAGCTACTGCACTATTAGAGTTACTTGTTTATTGCAATCTGAATCGATTAAATTCTTGCAGTTTAGAAGGCAGAAATGATTTACTCTTTTTTCTTTTAAAGGAGACTTGATTGGACAATTACATTTTACTTATGGGAGGATCAGAGTTGATTTCTGAAGGGACTTATATATATTCCAAAAAGAGTTGGGAATTAATTACCCGTTGTGGGTATTAATTTGTCTTCTACAACAATTAATGCTTGTGAAAGTGGAAAGTGATTATTTGCTTTGGTTTTAACAAAGTTCTAAATCTGTGTAAGGGGGATTTAAGATGATAGTAATTGGTTAGCTAGGGTCTTTGTCACGACTAGGGTTGTTGAGTTGGGTGAGTCTGTGAAAGGCAGAGGGAGTTGAGACAGAAGTGCACATGGGGGATCAGATGTCTTTTTTATGTTCTTAATTCTGAAGAGTTATTATAGAATTTAGTAAAAGGAATGGGAAGTTATTCTTATATAGGCAGCTAGCCTGGGTTTATCTAATAAGAGTATTTTTGTAATTCCAAGAAAATATATTAATTATGAAGGTTTTCAGAAAATATTCCAGTATGATTTTGGCTTGGTGCATGATGGACTAGTTGTTTATAATTGTTTTGACAACTATGGGTATATCTGCATCACTGCATCGGAGATATTTCCTCTACCACGAGCCTGCTTGAACCTCTTTGGTCCCGCTCCATAGTTGGCATATTTATATACTAGCATAGGGTGACAAACGGGGCGCGTGTGTGCAAATAATGTGGAATAAAATATAAATTTTATTAAATTTGGAAGATTTAATTAAAAGATATACAAAATTAATATAAAAATTAAAATAATAATATAATTAAAATTGTAGGGACAAAAAAATACATGATATAAAATTACCAACAACGTCATCGGCTTCTCGGAACCGCTTTATAATAAAAGATGTTTGTCACATTATAATTAAGTCGTCAATTCAAAATTTCACAAAAACAATAAAAAAAAATTTTGTAGGCAATTAAACATTACTGTTGGGATATAATTATTTAGGTCTAGCCATGGTGTAGCCCAATTTACTTAATGGTCTGGATCTGGTATTGACCCATATAAATTTATTTTGATAACTTGCTCAAATAGTGAGAGAGCCCTTATTAAAGTAATATAAATTTATTTTGATAACTTGCTCAAATAGTGAGGAGCCCTTATTAAAGTAATGTTGTGTTTTCTTATTTGGTGGAATAAGAAGATCTAATCAATTTGGAAATTAATCGATCAGTCATTAATTACAATTATAAGGTGATTCTAAAAAGAACTCCTACTCTTAATTGGATTCGGGTGAACATGACAACTATAAATACAACAATAAGTAAGGGTTTGTGGGAGAACACAATAACATAGGATACAAATAAACATTTTGTACTCCCGTTATTATTTTATAGTGGATTTTTTATCTCTCTCCATGAAATTTTTTCCAATTAGATTTCTACGTAAATTCTTGTGTCCATATTTTATCTCTTACAATGATGTGTGTATGTTTATTTGTGTGTATTTCGTGAGTTTGATTTCGCAACAGTACAATCAACTACTCCATCAACTGTTAGCGTTGTTTTGACATGTTGTTTTGATGATTTTGTCAGGCGTACAAAATTTGACGTTAATAATTACTTATTATAGAGTTAATCAATGTGCATGACTTGTGAAGTTTGTAACTTTATATATATGCACTTGATAAGTTATATTAATTTACAATTTCGAATATATTTTTAAAAGGAAAAATATCCAAACTGACAATTAAATTTACTTTAAGAGTTTTTTTTCTCTCTCTCTTTTTTTCATTTTTCTATTTTCTCTGATCAATAACTTTAGCCTTCATCTTATATTTGGGGGAGACTCAAGGGCGGATCTGTTGGGATTTTTTTTATAGGTATAGGGGTAAGGACAAATATGTAAGTTAATGTAATTATTTATATATGCACATCTAGAAGGGGGTGAATAAATGTCTAAACTAAAATGTGATTGACAATGACGAATTTTTATTTTCATGTTTTTAGACAGGTGAAACCAATGACTTATAGTGTCTACTTTAGTATATATTTTACTTTAGTTATAATCCAGACAGGAAAAAACTAGTGCGGGATAATGTTTGGATTAGTACACTTCTAGTGAAACAAAACAGAAAATGCAGAATAGTAAAATGCAGAATAAGAGAGATAACAAAATAAAAATTACACCAAAATTTTTACGTGGTTCAGCCCCTATCCTCTATTCTAGTGGTTTATTCCACGTCAAATGCCAATTGGTATTGGAGATTCTTTTTATTAAACTTAATACTCAATTGATTACAAAAGAACTCCTGTGACAACCCAAATTTTTGAAAAATATTAAAATAAGAATTAAGTAAAGAAAATTCTTATTAAATGATATGCTATGTGGTATTGTGTTACATAAGTGAGTACGAACTATGCAATATGTGATTTTTGTGTATAATAGATATATTATTATATATTTATTATATGTAAATAAATTGTAGGGCAATTTATTTAAAGAAAATGAGAGGGGTAAAATTAAAATAATATATAATATTAAATTATTTTAATGTGGTGAATTGGTGGCATTAAATATATACTTAATGTATAATCACCATTTTATTGAAGAAATCATATATTACATTATTTTAAGACCACAACTTTTTCTAAATAAAATCGAATTTTTTCTAATTATTATTGTGAATAATAAGGTGTTAATTTGATAAAATACTTTGGTTGTGGGTGAAATGTGCAAATTTTACAAAATAAGCAAGTGATTATAAAATATTTATTATTGTCGGGGAATATTCGTTTGGTCGTGTAATATTCTTGCGGTCGGAGAATATTTGTATGATGGCGCAGACCCCATAACGAAAAAAGGTCGGATGAAGAAAACGACAAGTTTGAGTTTTTATAAATAACGGCGTAGTTGTTACCGTTAACACTGTTGGAATACCCGGTGGTTAAAGTACAGTAATACATGTAGTTGCATAGTAGCACACGGTATTGCACAGTATTTTTGAATTATTAATTTTTACGAAAGAAGGCACTACTCAATAATTGTTACAGTAATTACTATTCAATATTTTATTTTATTGATTCAATAATTGCTACGTTGATATTTTATTTTATTGTTGTTTTAATAATCGTCACTGCACATTATTTTCCATTATTATATCAATAATTCATATTATTTGAATAATATTATTAGATAGCATTATTGGCAATGTTTAAGAAAATTCTGTCTAAGGAGAGGTTTGGTCACCTAATTACATGTCAATAAGGAGAAATTCTTATCGAAAAACTCTCTCTTTCCTGAGAACGACCTGGTTGTCATAATTGTGATTTTGTAATATTATTTGTGAATAATTAATTATTGATTTATATGATAAAAAAATATTTATTCTATGTGGATGGATAGGGAAATATTTATTTTGTGTGAATATAAATGAAGGAATTAATGCTGAGGTGTTTTATCAGTATTTTTGTCGGATTAGAGGTGTTGAAAATCGTCCGTATATGAATTTCGATCATTTTTCGTTTAGAATTTGGAAAAACTTAAATTTATATAGTTATAGGGAATTTAATTTCCTATAGAATGGACATAAAATTCGTATTTTTGATAAAAGGGTTATTTATTATGAATTATTGAAATTTTGAAAATAAATATTTTTATTAAAATTATGGATGAGACCCACTTTTGTCCTTTGTTCATAAAATGTGCTGAATTAATGATTCAAATGTCGTGGGTTGATAATTTTGTTCAAAGTGGCATGCGTAGAAAAATTATATTAATATTTTATTAATTTAGTTTGCTTTGGCATTCTAGTATTTTCTTATAAATAGGGTGCTTAGTTAGAATTGAAAATCACACCAGAAACATAAGTTTTCTCTCTCTATATTATCGAGCGTATTTTGTGTGTATTTAGATACTTTGAGAGTTATTATTCAGTAAAAGTTTCTTTCAGCCTTATACCTGATATTTCAGCCGGAAGTACTATTATTTTGAGGTAAGGGATGTTATTTTCTTCATAAATGATATTATTTTCTTCAATATAATTATGCTGAAATATTGACATGAATTTTATTGTGAAATTTCAACGTTTTTGTGTTAGGGTTAATATTCACGTATACGACACTATTCACGAATACGACACTATTCATAGAAAAATAAAATTTTCTCTTCTTTGTCCAAGATGTCTATTATGGTTACTATCTTTGATTGTATCCATGTTTTGATCTTCATTCTTGAATTTTACTCCACTATAGTTTATTATGGAGCGTTTTTGAACTTGAATTATCTAAAGTACGAATCTCTAATCTTTGTCCTTTTATCTCACTGGATTCGTTTCTTTAAAATATTTTTCATCATCCTCAGTCCTAAATGATGATATATGTAAGACCCCAACTTATTATAAATAAAATTAAATTTCCTCTATTCATTATCTTGAAATAATAAGGAGTTAATTTGATATAATGCTTTGGTTATGGGTGAAATGTGTAAATTTTACAAAATAAGCAAGTGGTTATAAAATATTCATTTTTGTCAGAGAATATTCGTTTGATCGTGGATTATTCTTACTGCCGGGGAATATTCGTACGACGGCGCAGCCATTTGTGGGCCCCATACAGAATAATTGTCGGATGAAGAAAACGACAAGTTTGAGTTTTTATAAATAACGACGTAATTATTACCGTTAACACTGTTGGGATACCTGGTAGTTAAAATACAGTAATACGCGTGGTTGCACAGTAGCACACGGTATTATATAGTATTTTTAAATTATTGATTCTTACGTAAGAAGACACTACTCAATAATTGTTACAATAATTACTATTTAATAATTTATTTTATTGATTCAATAATTGTTGCGTTGATATTTTATATATATTATTGTTATTTCAATAATTGTCACTGCACAATATTTTTTATTACCAGATCAATAATTCATATTATTTGAATAATATTATTAGATAGCATTATTGGCAATGTCTAGAAAGTTCTGTCCAAGGAGAGGTTTGGTCACCTAATTGCACGCCAGTAAAGAGAAATCCTTACCGAAAAGCCCCCTCTTTCCTAGGAACGGCCTGGTTGTCATAATTGTGATTCTGTAATATTATTTGTGAATAATTAATTATTAATTTATATGATAAGTGTAGCATCCCCAAATCCGGGTACTTTTTACCACGAATCTGGTATATTATTTCTATAACTATTGCGGAAGATATAAACATAAATTGTTTATACATTAAACTTTTACAACATAAATCCCAAGGTCTACAACCTTAACTTAATACATACCTTCAATATTTAAAAAGTTTTACAATGCTATTTTCATCAGAAAATTTAATAAATCTAACTGCACCATAATTTAATCTTTAACTTTGACTTTGCTTCTGTCTTTATTCTAGCTTTCATCTAAATCTGAAAATTTTTATTATGATATAGCAAGGGTGAGCATCAAATTTGCCCTGCAAGCATAAGTTTAATTGAGGATATATCATGATTGAAATAATTGAACAATAAGTTGGCTAACTTTCAACAATATAAACATTGTGAAAGAGCATAAACAAATTTTCTTAGCTGAAAGACCAAGTCAATAAAAATGAATGGTCAATAATGAACATGAACAGATTAACTAAACTAAATGATAATGAAGGTGATTAGCCTTTCATACCTGATGAACATTTACAATATGCACAACGTGCAAATCAATAATCAATATAGACGTGAATAATCAACAACAATTATTCATTAACATGCTTTAAACATGCAACTCAAGTTTGAGTTAAGGAAAACTTGCCTGATTCGTTGACTACTGCTACGCAGTTTAAGTTAACTTCTTTTGGTAAGACCTATCATTAATAATAAGATTGGTCTTTCAATCAGCATATTCTACTTTGTATCATAATACAATTACATTATTAATAGATTATCTAACACTTAATCAAATATTAGATAACATTTTAACACATCAGTATTATTATCATTCTTTGAAAATTCTTTAATCACTATATCATATCCATTATGATTTAACACTCGCTTTTTCATTTCATAAGTTATTCTTTAACATCTAATAAGTTAAATACTAATCCAGCCACCTGGATTCTAAATCCAACAACCCAAACTGCAATCCAGCTAACTAGATTTCAAATCTAACAACTAGATTGCAATCCAGCAAGCCTGGATTCACCAATCCATCAATCCAGCAAGCTGAATTCTAAATTCTTCAATTCAGTAAGCCTCTTTTCAATCCAGCAAGCTGGATTCATCAGATTTTCCAATCCAGCAAGCTGGATTCCATATCATTTTCACGAAAATACTAAATCAGTCTATTATTTTTCTATCTTTTACCCAAACATATCTACACATATTTCATACACAAAAAGTATTTTTCCATAATTTTCCAACTTCCTTTAGTAATTTTCAAATATCATTTTTAGTGCGTGGCTTAAGAATTTAGCCCCATCATGCTCAACTCCAGAAATTCCCATCTTTTGATACAATCTTAAACGTGTTAACGTGACACTCCAGTTTAAATTTCGTGGCCATCGGAGTTATAGAACTCCGGTTATAGTCATTTTGTCGAAAAATCACAAAAATTGAAATGGTCATAACTTGGTCATTTTAAGTCGGAATGAGCTCATTTTTGGACAGTAGGTACTTTATACCATATATTTTCATGTCCCAAAAGGCCAAAATTTTTCTCACATATTAAGTTGCCGAAACAGCCCTTTTAAACCTTTGGGCAGAAGCCAAATTGTCGTTTTGCAGTTTTTCGTACTTTACTAAAAATATTCCATATGGAAATTTACAACTCCTTTTTCAGTGATTCCACTTGGAGATGTTAGAAAACTTATAGATCTAACTCTAGGACTTGACCACACTCAAAAATTTGAAATACAATAGGAGATATGGTCATTTGAATTTCATGTTTCGTTTTCACAAAAAACTGATTTTTAACTCTTGATGTCTACTAAGAACACTTTCATATTTTCACATAATAACCAACATAACTCATCATAACATTTACTAATACCTCATATACCCATGATTCTACCATAATACATGATCTATTTCGTCAAACAATCATCAAACACAAGATTAACATAATCGGGGCTAAGAAAAATTAAGATTTTCCACATTTGAAAAACCTAGTTTTCATTTCATACTTTAGATCTAACTGTTAACACACAAGATAGATAGATCCACACATAACACACTCTAGATCATGTAGATCTAGAGTTTTGAAGTTTGAAATCATCAATCCAAGTTTTCATTTAAACAACTAAGAATAACTTAGAAAAAAAGGTTATTTATACCTTGATATCTTACTAGCTTTTCTTAATCCTTCAAAGTAGATGATGATCTTGGTTAGCTTGAAGATCAAAACCTCATCTCCCTTTCCTCTTGTGGATGCCGAAATACTAGCTCCTCCCTCTCTCTAGTTTTGTTTTTGTTAGCCAATAAGAAGTAATAGGATGAGAGAGAAATGAAATTGCTTTTGTGGTTTAGTAAAAACAAAAGTGTAGATATATTTGTATATCTCATGTTAATCTTCCAACAACTCTCTCTTGCTTTCTCTTTCTCACTTATTAGAAGGTTTCTTGGATGATTAAGATTACTTGTAGCTTTAGTTAAAATAGGTGGGCTAACCTTCAAGTGACACATGTGAAGGAGTTAGTGAGAGTTGGTGAAGAGTTGGTACATTCCATCATTACATTCATTCCCCCACTAACTCTCTCTTTCTCTTTCTTAATCATTTTAGTGTTGCTTGTACACTTAAATAAAAGTGTTGGTTGAATGAGAATTGGACACTTGTTGGAAGTTGTTGAGAGTTAGTAAACTTAATGATTTAATCCCATAGCTTCTCTTTCTCTCCCTTGTTGGCCGAAAATCCTCTTCCTTTTATCCCCAATTTTTGTAAAATTTTAATGTTATAACATGCTTTACTAATTGTCCAAAATGTCCCTCCATAATTGGGCCAACATTTGGGCTTAACACTTAATTCTTTTGGACTATCCAATTAAAATATTTGGACTTCCTAACTAAAATATTTGGACCATAAGAATTAATATGGTCCATTATCTTAAATTCTATCTTACCCTAATAATTAAATAAGGGTTTCCCCCTACTCAATTATAATCCAAATATTTACTCATATACATTTAATTCCTTAACCCAATTAGATTTACATTAATTAGGTTATAAAATTAATTAATTAAGATATATAAATAAATCTCTTAGAATTAGTATATATTTTAAATATCATAATTCTCTCATCCCATAACCCTTAAGTTATTCAATCCTTCATTCCTAATATATAATTAGGATTACACTAGTTTCTTTTATTTGTTTATATAATAGACAAATATAAACCATCACATAATATTCATATTCACTTACTCACATAATAATTAAATAAATTATGACATGCTCCACAATTCTCTTAGATTAGGACACTAGTATATATATAAATACTAGGACCACTAAATAACAATAACCATTAAGGTCATTTATGTAAGACCCCAAATTATTAATAAATAAAATTTAATTTCCTCTATTTATTATTCTGAAATAGTAAGAGTTGATTTGATTAATGTGGTTAGTTATGGGTAAAATGCGCAAATATTTTAGTGGTTATAAAATATTCATTGTTGTCGGGAAATATTTGTTTGGTCGTGGAATATTCTTGATGTCGGGGAATATTCGTACGACGGCGCAGCCTTGTGTGGGCCCCATAACAGAAAACGATTGGATGAAGAAAACGACAAAAATAAGTTGTTTATAAATAACGGCGTAGTTGTTACCGTTAATACTGTTGGAATACCCGGTGGTTAAAAACACGGTAATACGCGTAGCACACGGTATTGCACCAATTATTGATTCTTACGTAAGAAGGCACTACTCAATAATTGTTACAGTAATTACTGTTCAATATTGTATTTTATTGATTCAATAATTGCTGCGTTGATATTTTATATTACTGTTGTTTCAATAATTATCACTACGCAATATTTTTCATTATCGGAGCAATAATTCATATTATCTGAATAATATTATTAGATAACATTATTGGCAATGTCTAGAAAGTTCTGTCTAAGGAGAGGTTTGGTCATCTAATTGCGCGCCAGTAAGGAGAAATCCTTATTGGAAAGCCCCCTCTTTCCTGGGAACGGCCTGGTTGCCAGTACTGTGGTTCTGTAATATTATTTGTGTATAATTAATTAATGATTTATATGATGAGGAAAATATTGATTTTATGTGGATATAGATGGAGAAAATTTTTAATGTGACAATTGTTGAAAATTAATATTTTATCTTTTTCTGATAAAATAATTTATTTAAATATATTATTTTAATAATATATTGATGATGATATTTTTACAATGAATGTGGGATATATGAGTATATGAGGAGGAAGAGTATTTTTGTGGCATTAAATGATTAACACATGTTTTGTGTGTTGGTGGACACAATTCTTGACCGAAAATTTATTATTGACTGTAAAATTGTCCGTTTGTGGATATCGGTCAATTTCTGTCTGGAATTTGGAAAAATTTTCTTCTGTAAAGTTGTAGAGAATTGAATTTCCTATAAAAACTCGCGAGATTTGAATTTTCTGAATAAAGGGCTATTTTTTTTTATGAATTATTGAAGTTCTGAAGTTCCGAAATAATTGATTTTTGGAAGTTTTAATTATTTTTATTAAGAAAAACGTTTTTGACATTTGAGTGGCACATGTTAATGGTGGAAATCAGCTGATGAGGTGTGCTAAGGAAATTAAGAAAATTATATTATTAATTTATTCAATTTTCTGCTTTGGTGTACTAAGCATTTTCCTATAAATAGGGTGCTTAGGTTAGAATTGAAAATCACACCAGAAACACAAGTTTCTCTCTATTTCTCTCTCTATATCGAGCGTATTCTTGTGAGTATATGATACTTTGAGTGTTGCTATACGGTACAAGTTTCCTTCAGCACTATATCTAGTATTCCAGTCAGAAGTACCGTCTTTCCGAGGTAAGGGATGTTATTTCTTCTTAAATGATATAATTTCTTCAATATCATTATGCCGAAGTATTGATCTGAATTTTTATCAAATTTAGAACTTTTCATGTCGGGGTTACTATTCATGAGTTACTATTCATGAGTTACTATTCACGAGTTACTATTCACCGAAAAATGAAATTTCCTTCTTTTCGTCCAAATATCTATTCTGGATACTAGCTTTGATTGTATCCATATTTTGATCATTCTTGAATTTTACTTCACTATGATAAGGTATTTTTGGACATGGATAAATCGAAATACGAATCCTTAATATTTGTTATTTTGCTTCACTGGATTCGTTTTCTTTAAAATATTTTTCATCATCCTCAGTCTTAAATGATGATATAACTGAATATCTTTGGCCTGTAGTGCAAAGATGAATAATTTCTGATGAATATCTTTGGCCCGTAGTGCAAAGATGAACAGGTGTTGAGGTGAACATGACCAACTGATGGATATCTTTGGCCTGTAGTGCAAAGATGACTATTTGATTCAAGATATTTATTGATTGTTGTTACAGGGATAAAATGTTGATGATGAGCTTTTAAATTCATAGATAATCGTATATTTCATTCTCTACGTAACTTCTCTATGAATTATTATTTTCCGCTGCGAATATTGATTTAAAACTTGTTGTCTATTGTATTCTATTAAATTTTTCCCTGTTGAAGACTAACGATAGTTTGTTGTATATTATCTTAGTCATAATATTCTTTACTGGGCTAGTTGAGCTCACCCTTTTCCTTGTTGTTCCATTTTCTTCTCAGGAGGCGAGAATGTAGCAAGTACTAGTCGGGGTATGGAATGAAGGTTCTAGGAAGTTGTTTTAGTAGTCCTCACCATTTTTTTTTTGTAAAATATTATACCAATAATTGCAATGAGGACTTATTTTAGTGTGGATATTGTCTAGATGACAATATTTATATTTACACTCACAGTTTTTATGTTGTATTAATAAAGTTGTAGTTGTTTCTGTACCATGTTATTGACGACTCAGAATGGGTTGGGTGGAATGGACCTGTTTTGGGGGCGTCACAGTTGGTATCAGAGCTTAGGGATATGATCTCTGGCGGAGATCGGGGAATAGAACTAGGAGGGGAGAGACGAGTAAATCCTTCGCTAGTGTGTCCTACCTAAGCTTATTGTTGGTCGGTCATAATATAGGGATATTATGTGATTTGTTAATTTGTTAAATTAACCCTTGTTTTATGGCAGTATTTGAGAATGTCGACTGAGAATGTTAACAGTGGAGTAAATGAAACTGTGGAGACACCTGTACTCACCAACGAGGAGAACGTGCAACAGGCTGGTAATGTTCCTCCTGTGAACAACACCACTGAGAAGACGGTGAACGATGAGATGTTTAGAAGCTTTTTACGATTCATGCAAAACCAGACGAAGGAGATTCCTGTTCAAAATATAGGAAGAAACAATGACAACGCATAGCTGGTCACAGCCAAGCAGTTCAAAGAGTTGGGACCACCAGAATTCTGGGGAAAGCCAGATCCGATTAAGGCGGAGACATGGGTCAAGCAAATTACCAAGATATTTGATGTCTTGGGATGCACGGAGGAACAGAAGGTTCCATTCGCCACCTTTATGTTGTGACGCCCCCAAAATTAGGTATATATCACCCATCTTGGGTCGTCAGATACATAGTACAGAATACAAATACAACTTAATAATACAACTGTCGTGTACAATACGACAAAACATAAACTGTGAGTTTGAATACAAATATTATCTTCTAGAGAGTATTCATACTCAAAAGGAGTCCTCATTACATTTATTAACACACCATTACATAGAATAGTGAGGACTACTAACTAATACTATCATTCGGACCATCACTCCGTACCCCGACTTGTCCCAGCTACGTTCTCATTTCCTGAAGAGAACAGTGAAAGAAAGGGTGAGCTCAACTAGCCCAGTAAGAAATATTATGACTAAGATAATGCAGAATAAATTATCATTAGCCTTCAACAATGTTAAACTGATAAAATATAATAGACATCAAGTTTAACTGCAGCGGAACAAGCAATCCATTAAAAGAGTCAAGTAGAAAATAAACTCTACTATCTTTTATGATTTAAAAGGTTTTTCAACACTGCGATCGCTGAGACTCAGCTTAATAAAATAATCCACATCATCGAATCACCCCTGCACTACGGCCAAGGATATTCGTGTATTCATTAATGGTCATGATCATGCCAACAACTGTCCATCAATGCACTACGGCCAATGAGGACTTTTACCACATCATTTGTAACATTACGGTCATGATTATACCGAATAATCCCTGGTCATAATCATACCAAGTCCATCTATGCATACAGGCCACAGATGACTTTCAACATTTTATAAACATGAGGATGATGACAATGATATAAGAATTCAATAAAACAAGTTCAAGAATTAATTTATCCAGGAATTAACAACGTCCAAATTGTCAACATGATACTGCATTGTGGAGTAAAATTCAAGAATGCTTAGAAGAATATTTTCTTGAAAAGATACTGGATGAAACGCAACTATCAAGGATATTCCACAAATTTCATGGAGTATAGAAGTCAAAACTTAACCAACTGAGTACAATAAAGAATGGAATAACAAAAGAAATCACCATGCATGCGATAGACCGCACAGACAGGTTATTCCAATAGAATAATAAATAATGGAACCAGGTCCGGCGTAAACGCACAGACAGGATATTCCGACAGAATAATAAATAATGGAACCAGGTCCGGTGTAAAACACACAGACAGGATATTCCAACAGAATAATAATAAAACGGAACCAGGTCCGGTGTAAAACACACAGACAGGATGTTCCAACAGAATAATAAACGGAACCAGGTCCGGTGTAAAACACACAGACAGGATGTTCCAACAGAATAATAGAAGAATGTCACCAAGTATAGGGTAGACCGCGTATACTGGTTATTCCAACAGAATAATAACAAATGGAATAACAGAAGTTCTCTTCATGAATATAAAAGAAATAATATTCCCTACCTTAAAAGAACTGGATATTGGAAAAGTGATGTAGCAGAATACTTTTAGTCTCTCTCTCTCTCTTATTCTCTCTATACTTTCTCTCTCTATAGCTTGAATGAATTCGTGAAAAATAATGAAGCCCTAGGCCTCTATTTATAGAAAAACTGAGGGTGGCTCTTGGTCTTAACGAAGGGTCAAATGACTCTTGGTCTTAACGAAGGGTCAAATGACTCTTGGTAATATTGAAGGGACAACTACTATTGACGAAAGTAATTACTATTGACCAAGGTAAATACTATTGACGAAGGTAATTACTATTGACCAAGGTAAATACTATTGACGAAGGTAATTACTATTGACCAAGGTAAATACTATTGACGAAGGTAATTACTATTGACCAAGGTAAATACTATTGACGACGGTAATTACTATTGACGACGGTAATTACTATTGACGACGGTAATTACTATTGACGACGGTAATTACTATTGACGACGGTAATTACTATTGACGAAGAGACTCTTAGATGATGACATATGGCCCCCCATAAAATAACCAAACTTACCACAACGTCTCAATAATATAACATATTATACAGATGATACTATGACAATAATTTAAGAGATATGATGCAGCAATTACTGTAGCAATAATTGAGTATAGCTGAGTGACTTCTCACGTAAGCATCAATAATCAATACCGTGTGCTACTATGCAACCACGCGTATTACTGTACTTTTACTACCGAGTAGTTCAACAGTTTTAACGGTTTTAACGGTAACACCTCAGCCGTTATTTTTATAGAAAGATAATTCTGTCGTTTTCTCAATCCGACAATAATTCCGTTGTGGGGTCCACCAATGATTGTGCCGTCGTACGAATATTCCCCGACAAAAAGAATATTCTCCGACCAAACGAATATTTTATAACAACTTGCTTACTTTGCAAAATTTATAAATATTACCCACAACTATAACATTATATCAAATTAACTCCATAATATTCAAAAATGATATTTATAGAAAATTCATCTTTATTTATAAAAATTGGGGTCTTACAACCTCCCCTTCTTATGAAATTTCGCCCTCGAAATTAGGGTACGTACCTGGTATGTCGAAGAGGTAAGGATACCTTGATTTCATTTCTGATTCTAACTCCCAAGTCATTTCCTCAACATCGTGGTTTCTCCACAAAACTTTGACTTGAGGTATAACCTTGGAGCGTAGAATATGTTCCTTCTTATCCAAGATTTGAACAGGAACTTCTTCATACGTCAAATCCTCCGCTATTTCGTCCGGTTCTAACTCAATAATGTGGTTCGGGTCTTCCACATATTTGCGTAACATGGATATGTGGAAAACGTTATGAACACGAGACATACTTGGCGGTAAAGCGAGTCTATAAGCCACAGTTCCTACTCGATCGAGGATTAAAAATGGACCGATGAATCGAGGATTTAGCTTTCCTCTCTTTCCAAATCTCGTAACTCCTTTCCATGGAGCAACACGTAAGAACACATGATCTCCTACATCAAATTCCACGTCCTTTCGATGAAGATCAGCATAACTCTTTTGTCGATCTTGTGAGGTTTTTATACGTTGTCGGATCGTTTGAATCTTTTCTGTAGTCATACGTACCAACTCCGGTCCCAACAACGTTGCTTCGCCCACCTCATCCCAGCATACTGGAGAACGACATTTTCTTCCATACAATGCTTCGAATGGAGCCATGCCAATACTTGCTTGATAACTGTTGTTGTAGGAAAACTCCACCAATGGTAAGAACTTGTCCCAACTTCCCTTGAAGTCAAAGACACAGAGTCTTAATAGATCTTCAAGAGTTTGAATAGTCCTCTCTGATTGTCCGTCCGTCTGAGGATGATATGCTGAACTAAATCGTAACTCCGTGCCCATAGCTTTTTGTAAACTAACCCAAAATCGTGAAGTGAATCTTGGGTCTCGATCAGAAACTATGGATACTGGCATACCATGCAGTCTTACAATCTCGTTTATGTACATACGAGCAAGACGTTCAAGTGTATAAGTTTCTCGTATCGGTAAGAAATGAGCAGACTTGGTCAATCTATCAACAATGACCCAAATCGCATCAATACCTTGAGAAACCCTAGGAAGACCGGTAACGAAATCCATGGTAATGTGCTCCCACTTCCATTCTGGAATTTCAAGTGGTTGCAATGGACCTTTTGGTACTTGATGCTCCGCTTTGACTCGTTGACAAGTTAGACACCTTGAGATAAACAACGCTATCTCTCTCTTCATATTGCTCCACCAAAATGTATGACGAAGATCATGATACATTTTGGTACTTCCAGGATGGATTGCAAACGGTGTGTTGTGCGCCTCCATCATGATTTCATACTTTAAATCAGGGTTGTTAGGAACACAAAGTCTGGAGTTGACTCGAAGTATTCCTTCTTCATCGATTCTTGCTTCCGGCATAGAACCTTCTTGCACTTTCTTCCTCATACGCATCAGCTCCAGGTCTGTAGCTTGAGCAGCTTTAACTTTATCGATTAAAGTCGGTTCTACTCGTATATTCGCCATCATCACATGGGTCCCTGGAGTCTTCAACTCTATCTCCATCCTTTGCAAGTCACACAAAATGGGCCTTTGCGTTGTTAATATTGCACTTGTACCCGCATATGATCTTCTACTCAATGCGTCAGCTACCACGTTCGCTTTTCCAGGATGGTATTGAATGGTATGATCATAATCTTTCAACAGTTCAAGCCAACGTCGTTGTCGCATGTTGAGTTCCTTTTGAGTGAAGAAATATTTGAGGCTTTTATGATCCGTAAAGATCTCCACTTTCTCCCCATACAAGTAATGCCTCCAAATTTTAAGTGCAAAGACAACAGCTGCCAACTCTAGATCATGAGTAGGATAATTCCTCTCATATTCCTTGAGTTGTCTTGATGCATAGGCTATGACTTTTCCATGTTGCATGAGAACGCATCCCAACCCTTTGCTCGAAGCATCACTGTAGATGACAAATCCCTCCGAGCCAGATGGTATTGTTAGAACAGGTGCTGAAATGAGTCTCCTCTTGAGTTCTTGAAAACTCTGCTCACATTCTTCGCTCCAACCAAACTTTGTATCTTTCCGAGTCAGCTGAGTTAATGGAGTAGCGATTCGAGAAAATCCTTCCACGAATCTCCGATAATAACCAGCTAAACCAAGAAAGCTACGTACCTCGGTCACTGATTTAGGTTGCTCCCAGCTTTGAATAGCTTCAATCTTTGCCGGGTCAACCGATATTCCACGACTTGATACTACGTGCCCAAGGAATGCTACCTCTTCCAGCCAGAACTCGCATTTCTTCAACTTGGCATAAAGTTTGTATTCACGAAGCTTTTGGAGTACCAGCCTCAAGTGTTGCTCATGATCTTCACGGCTTTTGGAATAAATAAGGATGTCATCAATAAAGACGACCACAAAGTGATCCAAATATTCCTTGAATACCCTGTTCATCATATCCATGAAGGCAGCAGGAGCATTAGTCAATCCAAAAGACATAACTAAGAATTCATAATGCCCGTACCGAGTTCTAAAAGCCGTCTTTGGAATATCCTCAGTTCTAACCTTCAGCTGATGATATCCAGAACGAAGATCGATCTTTGAAAAGAATTGTGCTCCTTGCAACTGGTCAAACAGGTCATCAATACGTGGCAATGGGTACCTATTTTTGATGGTGACATGATTCAACTCCCGATAATCAATACAAAGTCGCATACTCCCATCTTTCTTCTTCACGAACAGAACAGGAGCACCCCAAGGAGAAGTACTAGGACGAATAAAACCAATGTCTAACAATTCCTGCAGTTGGGTCTTTAACTCCTGAAGTTCAATAGGAGCCATTCGATATGGGGCTTTGGAAATGGGTTTTGTACCGGGTTCAAGGTCGATACAAAATTCAATTTCACGCTCTGGGGGTAGGCCAGGAAGTTCTTCGGGAAATACGTCAGGAAATTTATTAACAACAGAAATATCATTCAAAGCTGACGTATTTTTGTTTAGATCTGTGACATGAGCTAAGAAAGCTTGACATCCGTTTTTCAATAAACGAATAGCTTTATGGCTTGAGATGACAGCGATTGATTTTAATGGTTTGGTTGCTTGAATTCGCATAATAGGTCGATTAGGAATATGAAAGCTAACAACCTTACGAAAACAATCAATTTTTGCATGATGAGTAGTTAACCAATCAATCCCTAGAATCACGTCAAATGCAAGTATTTTTAATGAAATAAGATCGACAGGTAATGTGTGGGTACCAACTTGAACCAAACAAGACTTATAAACCGTGGATGTAATGAAGGTTTCTCCCAATGGAGTTTCAACAGATAAGTCAAAGTCTAATTTCTCCGGAATCAAATTTAATCGATGAGCGCAAGTAGGAGAAATAAAAGAATGGGTTGAACCGGTATCAAATAAAGTATAGACTTCGTTAGAGTTTATGATAAGCTTACCCGTGATGACCTCATTCGGGTTCCTTGCTTCTGGGAGTTCACAACAAACGCTCTCCCTTGCACAACCGGTTTTGACTTTTCTGGGACGGCCTTTGGTGCCTCCATCCTAGCTGAATTTGTCTTCGGTAAACGACAAAATCGGGCTAAATGACCTTCTCTTCCACAATTATAACATGCTTTGGACGGCATCGCGCAGTTTGGACTGATGTGCCCCTCCCCTCCGCATTTGAAACATATGATAGGTGGTCGTTCTCCTTCCTTAACGACAGGTGCTGGTGCTGACGTCTTTCCATCATTGTTGAATCTCCTCTTCTTGAAATGTCCATTCTTATTGTTTTGGCCCTGATTACCACCGAAGTGGTTACCATTTCTGGCCTGTTGATTCCCTCCACGCTTGTTGTCACCGCTTCGATGACTGCTCTCACTGGTATTATCATTTTGCCGGCTGCTCTCTTTTGGTTGCGTTGTCTCGTTATCGCGCTCCACCAACTGAGCCCTATTTACAACATCTGAATACAAACACAGTTTATGAGAAACAAGATGTTGACGTATCTCCGGCTTCAAACCTCTTAAAAACATCCGCGTCATTCTTTCTTCATTATCCACCAGGTGGGACGCAAACCGGGATAACTCCGCAAATTTTGCCTCGTACTGCGACACGGTCATATTATTCTGCTCCAATTTGATGAACTCCACCTCCTTCATGTGACGAATACTCTCGGGAAAGTATTTGTCGTTAAACAGCTCTTGGAACTTCTCCCAGGACATCTTCAGTGCGGCAGGTTGAGTACGCTTTATCGATTCCCACCAGTAATCTGCCTCTCCTCGCAACATAAAGGCGGCAAAGGGAACCTTTTGCTCCTCGGAGCAACCCAAGACATCAAATATCTTGGTGATCTGCTTTATCCATGTTTCAGCTACAAGTGGTTTGGGTTCTCCCTTAAACTCCGGTGGTCCCAGCTCCTTAAACTGTTTAGCGGTGACCGCCTGAGAGTTTCCAGTATTTCCACCTACGTTGTGGACAGGAGCCGCTTTCACCTGTTGTTGCATGAATTGCATAAAGCCTCTGAACATTTGATCATTCATCATTTGGTCAGTGTTGTTGTTTGCATGAGGATTGACACCTTCCTGATGCACATTATCCTGATTATTGATATGTGGTGAATCAACAGTCGTCTGTGCTCCATTGCTATTCTCAACATTCTCAGATGCCATTTTCAGATACTGCCACAAAATAAAAATTAATTGATATGTCATATATTATCCTTATATTATGACCGACCAATTAAATACCATGCAAATAAACTTAGGTATGTCATACTAGCGAAGGAATTCCCCGTCTCTCCCCTCCTAGTTCTATTCTCACATCTTAGCCAGGGATCATATCCCTAAGCTCTGATACCAACTGTGACGCCCCCAAAATTAGGTATACATCACCCATCTTGGGTCGTCAGATACATAGTACAGAATACAAATACAACTTAATAATACAACTGTCGTGTACAATACGACAAAACATAAACTGTGAGTTTGAATACAAATATTATCTTCTAGAGAGTATTCATACTCAAAAGGAGTCCTCATTACATTTATTAACACACCATTACATAGAATAGTGAGGACTACTAACTAATACTATCATTCGGACCATCACTCCGTACCCCGACTTGTCCCAGCTACGTTCTCATTTCCTGAAGAGAACAGTGAAAGAAAGGGTGAGCTCAACTAGCCCAGTAAGAAATATTATGACTAAGATAATGCAGAATAAATTATCATTAGCCTTCAACAATGTTAAACTGATAAAATATAATAGACATCAAGTTTAACTGCAGCGGAACAAGCAATCCATTAAAAGAGTCAAGTAGAAAATAAACTCTACTATCTTTTATGATTTAAAAGGTTTTTCAACACTGTGATCGCTGAGACTCAGCTTAATAAAATAATCCACATCATCGAATCACCCCTGCACTACGGCCAAGGATATTCGTGTATTCATTAATGGTCATGATCATGCCAACAACTGTCCATCAATGCACTACGGGCCAATGAGGACTTTTACCACATCATTTGTAACATTACGGTCATGATTATACCGAATAATCCCTGGTCATAATCATACCAAGTCCATCTATGCATACAGGCCACAGATGACTTTCAACATTTTATAAACATGAGGATGATGACAATGATATAAGAATTCAATAAAACAAGTTCAAGAATTAATTTATCCAGGAATTAACAACGTCCAAATTGTCAACATGATACTGCATTGTGGAGTAAAATTCAAGAATGCTTAGAAGAATATTTTCTTGAAAAGATACTGGATGAAACGCAACTATCAAGGATATTCCACAAATTTCATGGAGTATAGAAGTCAAAACTTAACCAACTGAGTACAATAAAGAATGGAATAACAAAAGAAATCACCATGCATGCGATAGACCGCACAGACAGGTTATTCCAATAGAATAATAAATAATGGAACCAGGTCCGGCGTAAACGCACAGACAGGATATTCCGACAGAATAATAAATAATGGAACCAGGTCCGGTGTAAAACACACAGACAGGATATTCCAACAGAATAATAATAAAACGGAACCAGGTCCGGTGTAAAACACACAGACAGGATGTTCCAACAGAATAATAAACGGAACCAGGTCCGGTGTAAAACACACAGACAGGATGTTCCAACAGAATAATAGAAGAATGTCACCAAGTATAGGGTAGACCGCGTATACTGGTTATTCCAACAGAATAATAACAAATGGAATAACAGAAGTTCTCTTCATGAATATAAAAGAAATAATATTCCCTACCTTAAAAGAACTGGATATTGGAAAAGTGATGTAGCAGAATACTTTTATCTCTCTCTCTCTCTTATTCTCTCTATACTTTCTCTCTCTATAGCTTGAATGAATTCGTGAAAAATAATGAAGCCCTAGGCCTCTATTTATAGAAAAACTGAGGGTGGCTCTTGGTCTTAACGAAGGGTCAAATGACTCTTGGTCTTAACGAAGGGTCAAATGACTCTTGGTAATATTGAAGGGACAACTACTATTGACGAAAGTAATTACTATTGACCAAGGTAAATACTATTGACGAAGGTAATTACTATTGACCAAGGTAAATACTATTGACGAAGGTAATTACTATTGACCAAGGTAAATACTATTGACGAAGGTAATTACTATTGACCAAGGTAAATACTATTGACGACGGTAATTACTATTGACGACGGTAATTACTATTGACGACGGTAATTACTATTGACGACGGTAATTACTATTGACGACGGTAATTACTATTGACGAAGAGACTCTTAGATGATGACATATGGCCCCCCATAAAATAACCAAACTTACCACAACGTCTCAATAATATAACATATTATACAGATGATACTATGACAATAATTTAAGAGATATGATGCAGCAATTACTGTAGCAATAATTGAGTATAGCTGAGTGACTTCTCACGTAAGCATCAATAATCAATACCGTGTGCTACTATGCAACCACGCGTATTACTGTACTTTTACTACCGAGTAGTTCAACAGTTTTAACGGTTTTAACGGTAACACCTCAGCCGTTATTTTTATAGAAAGATAATTCTGTCGTTTTCTCAATCCGACAATAATTCCGTTGTGGGGTCCACCAATGATTGTGCCGTCGTACGAATATTCCCCGACAAAAAGAATATTCTCCGACCAAACGAATATTTTATAACAACTTGCTTACTTTGCAAAATTTATAAATATTACCCACAACTATAACATTATATCAAATTAACTCCATAATATTCAAAAATGATATTTATAGAAAATTCATCTTTATTTATAAAAATTGGGGTCTTACATATGTTCCGTGGCGAGGCAGACTACTGGTGGGAATCTGTGAAGCGTACCCATCCAGCCGCACTCAGCATGTCTTGGGAGACATTTCAGAAACTATTCAATGACAAGTACTTTCCTGAAAGTATTCGTCATATGAAGGAGGTAGAGTTTATTAGACTGGAGCAGAATAACATGACGGTGTCCCAGTAAGAGGCGAAGTTTGCAGAGTTGACCAGGTTTGCACCTCATTTGGTGGAGAATGAGGAACGTATGACACGGATGTTTCTGAGAGGTTTGAAACCCGGCATACGTCAATATCTCATTTCTCATAAATTTTCTCTCTATTCAGATGTTGTCAACAGGGCTCAATTGTTGGAGCGAGATAACGAGTACGGTCAACCGAGGGACCACAACCAGGATCATATCGGTGACAACAGTCATCAGAACAATGATAACCAGCGGAGAAAGAAAAGTACAGACAAGAACGGTAACCACTCTGGTGGTAATCGTGGCTATGAAAATAGAAGAAGCGAGTCGGGTGGAGATTTTAAAAAGAGGAGATTCAACAATGATAATACGAAGACGTCAGCACCAGCTGGTTTCAAGGGAGGAGAACGACCACCGGTCATATGCTATAAATGTGGAAAAGAGGGACATATCAGCCCAAACTGTCCACAACAGTTCAAGGTATGCTATAATTATGGAAAGGAAGGACATATCGCTCGAGATTGTACGATAGCGAAACCAAGTTCAGCGGGGACGGTGACTCAAAAGGTTGCCCCAGAAAAGTCAAAGTCAACGGTTCCTGGAAGAGCGTTTGTCGTGACTGGTCCAAACGAGGTGATCACGGGTAAGCTAATCATAAATTCATGTGAAGTTTATACCTTACTAGATACCGGTGCTACCCATTCATTTATTTCTCCTGCTTGTGCTCAACGTTTAAACTTGACTCCGGAGAAATTAGACTTTGATTTATCTGTGAAGACTCCGTTAGGAGAAACTTTCGTTACATCCACTGTTTATAAATCTTGTTTGATCCAAGTTGGCACCATCACATTACCTGTTGATCTTATCTCTTTAAAGATACTTGCTTTTGATGTGATTTTAAGAATTGATTGGTTAACTACTCATCATGCCAAAATTGATTGCTTTCGTAAGGTTGTTAGTTTTCATATTCCTAAGCAACCTGTTATTCAAATTCAAGCAACCAAACCATTGAAGTCAAACTCTTTTATATCAAGCCGTAAAGTCATTCGTTTATTGAAAACGGATGTCAAGCTTTCTTAGCCATGTTATGGACTTGAACAAAAATACGTCAGATTTGAATGATATTTCTATTGTTAGTAAATCCCTGACGTATTTCCTGAAGAATTTCTTGGCTTACTCCCAGAGCGTGATATTGAATTTTGTATCGACTTTGAACCCGGTACAAAACCCATTTCTAAAATCTCATATCGAATGGCTCCTATTGAACTTCAGGAGTTAAAAAAACCCAATTATAGAAGTTGATAACCGAGCCTCTATCTGGTGACTTCCTTTGTGGAATGCACCGAAGCCAGACTCTCCGTAGGGGACGCCATATTCGTGCGGTAGTAAACTGATAGGTGTCATTGTGACGTGCTATCCAAGATTGGGATATGAGTCACAGTTGAGAGCAAACCTAAGTCAGTAATCGAAATACGTAGCTTTCTAGGCTTAGCTGGTTACTATCGGAGATTCGTGGAAGGATTTCTCGAATCGCTACTCCGTTAACTCAGCTGACTCGAAAAGATACAAACTTCGAATGGACCGAGGAATGCGAGAAGAGCTTCCAAGAATTCAACATGCGACAACGACGTTGGCTCGAGCTGTTGAAAGATTACGATTATACCATCCTGGAAAAGCGAACGCGGTAGCTGACGTGTTGAGTAGAAGATCATATGCAGGAACGAATGCGATGATGTCAAGTATACGCGTAGAATCAACTTTAATCGATAAAGTTAAAGTTGCTTAAGCCACAGACCGGGAGCTGATGCGTATGAAGAAGAAAGTACAAGAAGGTGCTATTCCGGAAGCAAGAATCGATGAAGAAGGAATACTTCGAGTTCTTGTGTTTCTAACGATTTGAAGTACAAGATCATGATGGAGGCACACAATACACCATTTGCAATCCATCCTGGAAGTACTAAAATGTATCGTGATCTTCGACATACATTTTGGTGGAACAATATGAAGAGAGAGATTGCAAAGTTTATCTCGAGGTGTTTAACTTGTCAACGTGTAAAGGCGGAGCATCAAGTACCAAAGGGTCCATTGCAACCACTTGAGATTCCGAAATGGAAGTGGGAACACATTACCATGGATTTTGTTACGGGTCTTCCCACAGTTTCTCAAGGTATAAATGCTATTTGGGTTATAGTTGATAGATTAACCAAGTCTGCTCATTTCTTGCCGATACGGGAGACTTATTCCCTTGAACGTCTTGCTAATATGTACGTGAATGAGATTGTAAGGTTGCATGGCATGCCAGTATCCATAGTTTCGGATCGTGACCCAAGATTCACTTCAAGATTTTGGGTTAGCTTGCAAAAAGCTATGGGCACGGATTTACGGTTCAGTTCGGCATACCATCCTCAAACGGACGGGCAATCAGAGAGGACTATTCAAACTCTTGAAGATTTATTAAGACTTTGTGTCCTAGATTTCAAAGGAAGTTGGGATAAGTACCTACTATTGGTGGAATTCTCCTACAACAACAGTTATCAGGCAAGTATAGGTGTGGCTCCCTTTGAAGCATTGTATGGACGAAAGTGTCGCTCTCCAGTATGTTGGGATGAGGTGGGAGAAGCAACGTTGTTGTGACCAGAGTTGGTACGAATGACTACAGAGAAGATCCAAACGATTCGACAACGTATACAAACGGCACAGGATCGACAAAAGAGTTATGTGGATCTTCATTGAAAGGACGTGGAATTTGACATTGGGGATCATGTATTATTACGTGTAGCTCCATGGAAAGGAGTTACAAGATTTGGGAAGAGAGGAAAGCTCAATCCACGATTTATTGGTCCATTTCAGATTCTTGACCGAGTAGGAAATGTGGCCTATAGACTTGCGTTACCTCCAAGTATGTCTCGTGTTCATAATGTTTTTCATATATCTGTGCTTCGTAAATATGTGAAAGACCCGAACCATGTTATTGAGTTAGAACCGGACGAGATAGCTGAAGACTTAACGTACGAGGAGGTACCTGTCAAGATCATGGATAAGAAAGAGCATGTCCTACGCACGAAGGTCATACCACAAGTTAAAATTTTTGGAGAAACCATGCTATTGAGGAAATGACCTGGGAGTTGGAAACGGAAATGAAAGCGAGGTATCCTCATCTTTTCGAAACACCAGGTACGTATGTCAATTTCGAGGACGAAATTTCATAAGGAGGGGAGGTTGTAAGACCCCAAATTATTAATAAATGAAATTTAATTTTCTCTATTAATTATTCTGAAATAGTAAGAGTTGATTTGATTAATGTGGTTAGTTATGGGTAAAATGCGCAAATATTTTAGTGGTTATAAAATATTCATTGTTGTCGGAAAATATTTATTTGGTCGTGGAATATTCTTGTTGTCGGGGAATATTCGTACGACGGCGCAGCCTTGTGTGAGCCCCATAACAGAAAACGATTGGATGAAGAAAACGACAAAAATAAGTTGTTTATAAATAACGGCGTAGTTGTTACCGTTAATACTGTTGGAATACCCGGTGGTTAAAAACACGGTAATACGCGTAGCACACGGTATTGCACCAATTATTGATTCTTACGTAAGAAGGCACTACTCAATAATTGTTACAGTAATTACTGTTCAATATTGTATTTTATTGATTCAATAATTGCTGCGTTGATATTTTATATTACTGTTGTTTCAATAATTGTCACTACGCAGTATTTTTCATTATCGGAGCAATAATTCATATTATCTGAATAATATTATTAGATAACATTATTGACAATGTCTAGAAAGTTCTGTCTAAGGAGAGGTTTGGTCATCTAATTGCGCGCCAGTAAGGAGAAATCCTTATTGGAAAGCCCCCTCTTTCCTGGGAACGGCCTGGTTGTCAGTACTGTGATTCTGTAATATTATTTGTGTATAATTAATTAATGATTTATATGATGAGGAAAATATTGATTTTATGTGGATATAGATGGAGAAATTTTTTAATGTGACAATTGTTGAAAATTAATATTTTATCTTTTTCTGATAAAATAATTCATTTAAATATATTATTTTAATAATATATTGATGATGATATTTTTACGATGAATGTGGGATATATGAGTATATGAGGAGGAAGAGTATTTTTGTGGTATTAAATGATTAACACATGTTTTGTGTGTTGGTGGACACAATTCTTGACCGAAAATTTATTATTGACTGTAAAATCGTCCGTTTGTGGATTTCGGTCAATTTCTGTTTAGAATTTGGAAAAACTTTCTTCTGCAAAGTTGTAGAGAATTGAATTTCATATAAAAACTCGCGAGATTTGAATTTTCTGAATAAAGGGCTATTTTTTTATGTATTATTGACGTTCTGAAGTTCCGAAATAATTGATTTTTAGAAGTTTTAATTATTTTTATTAAGAAAAACGTTTTTGACATTTGAGTGGCACATGTTAATGGTGAAAATCAGTTGATGAGGTGTGCTAAGGAAATTAAGAAAATTATATTATTAATTTATTCAATTTTTTGCTTTGGTGTACTAAGCATTTTCCTATAAATAGGGTGCTTAGGTTAGAATTGAAAATCACACCAGAAACACAAGTTTCTCTCTATTTCTCTCTCTATATCGAGCATATTCTTGTGAGTATTTGATACTTTGAGTGTTGCTATACGGTGCAAGTTTCCTTCAGCACTATATCTAGTATTCCAGTCAGAAGTACCGTCTTTCCGAGGTAAGGGATGTTATTTCTTCTTAAATGATATTATTTTCTTCAATATCATTATGCCGAAGTATTGATCTGAATTTTTATCAAATTTGAAACTTTTCATGTCGGGGTTACTATTCATGAGTTACTATTCACGAGTTACTATTCACGAGTTACTATTCACCGAAAAATGAAATTTCCTTATTTTCGTCCAAATATCTATTCTGGATACTAGCTTTGATTGTATCCATGTTTTGATCATTCTTGAATTTTACTTCACTATGATAAGGTATTTTTGGACATGGATAAATCGAAATACGAATCCTTAATATTTGTTATTTTGCTTCACTGGATTCGTTTTCTTTAAAATATTTTTCATCATCCTCAGTCTTAAATGATGATATAACTGAATATCTTTGGCCTGTAGTGCAAAGATGAATAATTTCTGATGAATATCTTTGGCCCGTAGTGCAAAGATGAACAGGTGTTGAGGTGAACATGACCAACTGATGGATATCTTTAGCCTGTAGTGCAAAGATGACTATTTGATTCAAGATATTTATTGATTGTTGTTACAGGGATAAAATGTTGATGATGAGCTTTTAAATTCATAGATAATCGTAGATTTCATTCTCTACGTAACTTTTCTATGAATTATTATTTTTCGCTGCGAATATTGATTTAAAACTTGTTGTCTATTGTATTCTATTAAATTTTTCCCTGTTGAAGACTAACGATAGTTTGTTGTATATTATCTTAGTCATAATATTCTTTACTGGGCTAGTTGAGCTCACCCTTTTCCTTGTTGTTCCATTTTCTTCTCAGGAGGCGAGAATGTAGCAAGTAGTAGTCGGGGTATGGAATGAAGGTTCTAGAAAGTTGTTTTAGTAGTCCTCACCATTTTTTTTTGTAAAATATTGTACCAATAATTGCAATGAGGACTTATTTGAGTGTAGATATTGTCTAGATGACAATATTTGTATTTACACTCACAGTTTTTATGTTGTATTAATAAAGTTGTAGTTGTTTCTGTACCATGTTATTGACGACTCAGAATGGGTTGGGTGGAATGGACCTGTTTTGGGGGCGTCACAATTTAATTCTCCTACTTAATTTAAATAACTTATTTAAGTTATACAATTTATATTGTATAATTAAATTAATTTCCTCTCCATAAATTGTTCTCAAACAATTTATTTATATATTAAATATATAAATTAATATATTCAATCATTTATTTAAACATGAATTTAATTTACTAATTGTTTTGATACCAATATACATATTTGCGTATTGGATTTAATCTCATATTTTTACTTTACATCATTTGGTATAATATTAAATATTATACCATTAACCATATAACATAATACCATATATCCAATTATTTTCTTTACTTTCTATAAATTGTCTTCACAATTTATTTAACTGAAGAAAATATATTAATATATTCACCACATACACATATTCTTAGAAACTTATACACTAACATAAACCTCATTATCAGACTATCACTTTATAGTCTATCAAATCATTCAAGTTCTTCTCCAAAAATTTTGAAATCCTTAAAATTCATTCACAAAAACGTCAAATCCATACACTTATTTTCTGTCTAAGTTCATCTTATTACCTTTAATCCACCATTTTAGGATTTTAATAATTATCTAAATTCTCGGGTTGTCACAATAAGAAATATTTATTTTATGTGGATATAAATGAAGGATAGGGAAATATTTCTTTTATGTGATTATAAATGAAGGAATTAATATTGAGGTGTTTTATCAGTATTTTATCAGAATGGAGGTATTAAAAATCGTCCGTATGTGGATTTCGGACGTTTTTCGTTTGGAATTTGGAAAAACTTAAAGCTACAAAGTTGTAGAGAATTTAATTTTCTATGGAATGGACATAAAATTCTTATTTTTCTGATAAGAGGGTTATTTAATTTATTATGAATTATTGAAGTTTTTGATTATTGTTTAAATGATAAAATATTTTGGAAATTTTTAGAATTGGTGGGCCCCACTTTTGGTTGGTAAAAAATATTCTAAAATTTTATTTCAAATATGGTGGGCATGAATAGTAACAGATAAAGCCATCAGGTAGCAGGTTAAGTCTGCTACGGCGTTCTAACATTTTCCTATAAAATAGGGTGCTTAGTTAGAATTAAAAATCACACCAGAAACAAGTTTTCTCTCTCTCTCTCTCTATATATATATATATATATATTATCGAGCGTATTTTGTGAGTATTTAGATACTTTGAGAGTTGCTATTTAGTGCAAATTTTCTTTAGCATCATATCCGATATTCCATTCAGAAATACTGTTCTTTTGAGGTAAGGGATATTATTTTCTTCGTAAATGATATTATTTTCTTCAATATCATTATGCTGAAATATTGATATAAATTTTATTGTGAAATTTCTACCTTTTTGTGTTGGGGTTACTATTCACGTATACGGCACTATTCACCAAAAAATAAAATTTTCTTTTCTTTGTCCCAGATGTCTATTATGGTTACTATCTTTGATTGTATCCATGTTTTGATCGTCATTCTTGAATTTTACTCCATTATGATTTATTATGGAGTATTTTTAAACTTGAATTATCTAAAGTACGAATTTCTAAACTTTGTCCTTTTATCTTACTGGATTCGTTCTCTAAAATATTTTTCATTATCCTCAGTCCTTAATGGTGATACTTGATGAATATCTTTGGCCCGTAGTGCAAAGATGAATGATTACCTGATGAATATCTTTGTCCCGTAGTGCAAAGATGAACAGGTATTGAGATGAACATGACCAACTGATGATATAAATGAATATCTTTGGCCCGTAGTGCAAAGATGAATATTTGATTCAAGATGTATATTGATTGATGTTACAGAGATAAAATATTGATGATGAACTTTTAAATTCATAGATGATAGTAGATTTCATTCTCTACTTAACTCTTCTAATGAATTGTTATTTACGATGCAGTTGTTGATCTAAAATTTGTTGTCTATTATATTCTATAAGATTTTTTCCTGTTGAAGACTATTGATATTTTGTTGTATATTATCTTAGTCATAATATTCTTTACTGGGCTAGTTGAGCTCACCCTTTTCCTTTTTGTTCCATTTTTCTTCTCAGGAGGTGAGAATATAGCAGGAACTAGCCGGGGTATGGAGTGATGGTTCTAGAAAGTTGTTTTAGCAGTCCTCACTATTTTTGTAAAATAGTGTAGCAATAATTATAATGAGGACTCCTTTTAAGTTTTAATACTGTCTATTAGACAATATTTGTATTTAAACTCACAGTATATGTGTTGTCGTATTTTGCATGACAATTATATTAATGAAGTTATATTTGTTTCTATACCATGTATTTGACAACTCAGAATGGGTGATGTATACCTATTTTGGGGGTGTCATAGTTGGTATCAGAGCTTAGGGATATGGTCTCTGGCGGAGATCGGGGAATAGAACTAGGAGAGGAGAGACGAGTAAATCCTTCGCTAGTGTGTCCTACCTAAGCTTATTTGTTGGTCGGTCATAATATAGGGATATTATGTGATATGTTAATTTGTTTAATTAACCCTTGTTTTATGGCAGTATTTAAGAATGGCAACGTTAACAATGGAGTGTATGAGACCGTGGAAACACCTTTAACCACAAACCAGGGGAACGTGCAACAGGAAGACAATATTCCTCCTGTAAACAACACTACCAAATAAACGATGAATGATGGGATATTTAGAAGCTTTTTACAGTACATGCAAAATTAGACGAGGGAGACTCATGTACAAAATACGGGTGAAAATGCTAGCAACGCGCGGTTTGTCACAGCCAAGCAGTTCAAGGAGTTGGGACCACCAGAATTCTGGGGTAAGCCGGATCTGATTAAGGCAGAAACGTGGGTCAAGCAAATTACCAAGATATTCGATGTCTTGGGATGCACGGAATAACAAAAGGTTTCATTCGCCACCTTTATGTTCCGTGGTAAGGCAGATTACTGGTGGGAATTTGCGAAGCGTACCCAGTCAGCCGCACTCACATGTCTTGAGAAAGATTTTAAAAATTGTTCAATGATAAGTACTTTTCTGAAAGTATTAATTCGTCATATGAAGGAGGTAGAGTTTATTAGACTGGAACAAAATAACATGACGGTGTCCCAGTACGAGACAAAGTTCGCAGAGTTATCCAGGTTTGTACCTTATTTGGTAGAGAAAGAGGAACGAATGACACGGATATTTTTGAGAGGTCTAAAACCCGAGATTCGTCAATATCTTATCTGTGATAGCCCCGAATCTGGGTCCCAAATCACCACGAATCCGGTACAATCATTCTATCATTATTACTATATTTACGGAAGATATAAACATAAATTGTTTATACAATACATATTACACACTATTTTTCCAAGGTCGAGTAACCTTAACTTATACATAAATCATAACTTATTATCATACTATACTATTACAATTCTAACTGCACATGTATACTAAAGCTGGAACTGTCTTTGACATTTCTTTGTATCCGACGTAATCGTCTTAATCTGCAATGTTAATCATGATATAGCAAGGGTGAGCATAAGATTGTCCAACAAGTTTAAGTTCAACAATTTAACGATATATCATGATTGAAAGAATCTGAATAATAAGCTGGCTATAATTCAACAATATAATTGTGAATTAGCAGGAACAAATTTATGACTGAACAAGTATTATACATGAACAAATATATCTGGACCAACTGGTAATGAAGGTGATCAGCCTTTCATACCTGACTTATACATGCAATATGTACAGAGTACAATTCATGGCAACCAGCAATGATTAACCATAAGTTTATCCGAATGAAACAACTATTAGTAGAGTTAAGTAAAAATAAACTTGCCTTTCCGGTTGATTACTGATACGCAATTTATAACGCTTTATCTGAAGACCTATTATTAGTAATATAGATCTCTAATATTAGAATAATATCATCACAATATAATGCTATTATTTATATAGATATATATATAGAATAACCTAAACACATACACATAACCTTATCAGTCTATAACAAACATAAGACTCAGTATCAGGTCAAACTATTTCAGTCTGACTTAAGTTCGACAAAGTTCTAACGTCCCAACGGTCTAGCCGAACAATTATTCGAGTTTAAGTTCATTTAAACTCTGACTAAACACTTAACCATTATCTCAAATAATTAATTAACAGTCAAAATATTTTTCGTAAACTCGTAATAATTTTTAAGTAATTATTACTATTTATCATGAATTTTCAATCATTAATAACGTATTTAAATAATTTAAATACCACATAATTTTTTATCATTAATATTTATTTATTATTAAATATTAATGAAATACATCACATAATATTATAATATATTTATAATATCACAAAGTATTTTTAATACCTTAAAAATCATATTTATATAATTTTTAAACACTTAAATCCATTATCTGATAATTGCTTTTAATATTAAAATATTAATATTTTCATGACAAAATATCAAAAGTTATATTTTATAACTTAAAATATTTTTATAACACTTAAATCATTTTATATGATTTATAAAACATTAATTCTATTTTTCCATATTTTATTAAATATAGTTATTAAATAAATTAATTATCATTAATATTAATTTATTAATGAAATTTCTCACAAAATATTAAAAGTCACTGAAAATAACTTAAAATATTTTCTTTTACCATAATATTATTTTTCATGTATTTAAATTATTTTTAAATAATTTATTTAATATTATAATTAAATAAATTAAATACCATTTATATTCTAAAAATATTAAATATTTATAAAATATACTCAAAATAATTAAAAACCATTTTTTAGGCTTTAAAATAATTTTTCATAATTTATTATGTATTTTTAATAATTAAAAACCATTATTATCTATTTTTAAATAATTTCTGAAAAAATCAGAAATTAAATATAATTAAACCGTCACTGTAGGCCTTTAGCGACGCTTTTTGTGGTCTTAGGTGTTCTTGAGCTCAAGAACACTGTCAAACTGGTTCTCAAGGTCGCTCGTTTGACCAGGTATAAATCTCTGTTCAAATTGTTTTTGGGCTTGGTTATGAATCCATTTTGTAGTAGGTATGTAATACTACTAACAACCAACATCTTGGTCCAACAACAACTCATATGCAAGATCTGAGCATTGAAAATTCTTGTCAGACGGTTTCTGGGTTTTCCAGACACCTAGGTAGTTCGAGGATCCATTTTGGGCCTCACTTATTTCTATGTTCTGGTCATCAAATAGTCGATCTCAAGATTTAAAAAGGTAGTTCACATGTTAAATAACACATATACATCAATAGATCAGTCCAAATACAACAGGATCTCAATATATGATCCGGTCAAAGGTTGTCAGAAGTATGCTCTTACGGTTTCTGGGTTTTTTTTTTCCCAGAAACTCATCTGTGACCGAGTGGCCTGGTTTGACCACTCATTACGACAAATATGTTTCTTGTTTAAGACGTCTAGAGGCATGGATCTATAGTGCAACTAACAGGCTACAAACTGGTTACCATAACATTAACATATCATCTATCTTCTGACAGATAAAGGCCCTAGAAACGCATGTCAGACGCTGCCTTAACACTTTCTGGGTTACCCAGAAAGTTCCGGTCAACGGGTTTTGATCGTTTATAACTCACAACCTGGACATCCAATAGCTACGATTCCAGTTCCAAATTAAAGTACTCATGTCAAAGTATACATTTAAAGCTTAAAACAACAAAAATAATAAACAAAGAAGGATCTAGGGCCTCTGACATTCGACTGTCAGGCCAGTTTTTTTCCTATTTTCCAGATTTGTTTAAAACTTGATTTTGAGCATCTAAATGATATGGATCTAAGTTTTGGCAACCCAGATCATCAAGTGACACACTCTAACACATATCTAAACAACAAATTGCAACATCAAACATAAGATCCAAGGATTTCAAAATTTAGGGTTTGTATACCTTTTAAGCTTTGATCTTGATTTCTGACTTTTGGATCCTGTTCTTGGAAAGCTAATAACTGATATTGGCTCACCTTATCTCATTTTCTCACTCTAAATCTCGAAAATGAAGGGAGAGAATGGCTTTGGCAAAAATGAGAAATAAAGTGGCTCATTTCTCTCTCTTTCTAATCTTTATATCTAGCAATGCAATGCATGAGGCTGTCAATTGGCTGAGATTGCTGGATATAAAAGTCATATGCTAGGCTAGGGTTGCTCACCAACTTATTTAGGGTTAGATCTACAAGCAACCTAAAAATAATACACTAAGGCCAAAAATGTCATTTATCTTTTTATTTTAATGGCATTTTTGTCAATTGGCCAAACCCTTAGGGTTTAGGGTTTGGGTTAGGGTTTAGGGTTTGAACTCTTTAGGGTTTAGAGTTTGAACCCTTTAGGCTTGTAATTTAATTTCTAAAATTTCTAATTTAGGTTATAAATTTTTTTTTAATATTTCTAAATTATAATTAGGATTTTATAATTATATTTAAGATTTCCTAATCATAAATTTAATCTTGCTAATTAGGATTATTATTTCCTAATTAAAATTGCTAATTTAGCAATTAAGGACAAAATTGGTCATTAGGGTATATAACCCACGAATTAGGGTTTTAAATAGAAAAATAATTTTTCTAAATTAGAAATTAGATTAGGGTTTTCTAATTACTCATAACTTGAAAATTAGGATTAATATTTCCTAATTAACATTAAAATTATTAAATCAATAATTAGGTTTTTTCCTAATTATAAATTAGGGTTTCTAACAATTAGGTTTTCTAATTATTAGGGTTTCTAGTAAATCTTTAGGGTTTTCCCTAATTAGGTTGTATTTAATAACGTTTAAACCTTATACCAGCATTGCATTCCCAAATTAGGGTTTCATACACCAAATTAGGGTTTCGAATTTTTGGAACTGAAATTAGGGTTTCCAGAACCGGTTTTAGGTTTCTTGTTAATCGTTAGGGTTTTCTAACCGAACGTTGACGTTCTTATTATATACTTAGGGTTTGTTACAGATATCGTTTATATGGTCAACCCTTGACCCTTAACCACATACTATACACATATACACAGAACATATTCACTTATTCCCTTAATCCTGAATAATTCACTTAAATCCTTCACATAATTTTGAAATCCTCAAAATTCCTTCTTAAAATTATCAAACGCATACACTTATTTTCTGTCTAGGTTCTAATTTTGAACCTTAAATCAATTAATTAAAATTTTAAAAATCTTCAAAATTCTCGGGTTGTCACATTATCTCTCATAAATTTTCTCTGTATTCAGATGTTGTCAACAGGGCTCAATTATTAGAGCGAGATAATGAGTATGTGCAACCGAGGAACCACAACCAGGGTCATACCGGTGACAGCAGTCATCGGAGCGATGATAACTAACGAAGAGGAAAAAATACGGACAAAAACGGTAACCACTCGGGCGGTAATCGTGGCCATGATAATAGGAGAGGTGAGTCAAGTGGAAATTTCAAAAAGAGGAGATTCAACAATGACGGGAAGACATCAGCAGCAGCACCAGCACCAACAACAAATTCTAGGGGAGGAGAACGACCACCAGTTAGATGCTACAGATGTGGAGAGGAGGGACACATAAGTCCAAACTGTTCACAGCCTTCCAAGTTATGTTTCAGTTATGGAAAAGACGGTCATGTAGCCCGGTTTTGTCCAGTAGCGAAGTCAAGTCTAGCTAGGATGGCGGTACCAAAGGCGACTACGGACAAAACAAAGTCGGTGGTTCAAGGGAGGGCGTTTGTCGTGACTGGCCAAAACGCGAGAAACCCGAACGAGGTGATCACGGGTAAGCTGATCTTGAACTCTTGTGAAGTTTATACCTTACTAGATACCGGTTCTACCCATTGTTTTATCTCCCCTGCTTGTGCTCAATGTTTAAACTTGACTCCGGAGAAATTAAACTTTGACTTATCTGTGGAGACTCCGTTAGGAGAAACTTTTATTACATTCACTGTGTATAAATCTTTCTTGATCCAAGTTGGCACCATCACATTATTTGTTGATCTTATCTCTTTAAAGATACTTGCATTTGATGTGATTTTAGGGATTGATTGGTTAACTACTCATCATGCCAAAATTGATTGTTTTCGTAAGGTTGTTAGTTTTTATATTCCTAACCAGCCTGTAATGCGAATTCAAGCAACCAAACCACTAAAGTCAATCACTGTCATATTAAGCCATAAAGCCATTCGTTTATTAAAAAATGGATGTCAAGCTTTCTTAGCCCATGTTATGGACTTTAACAAAAACACGACAGATTTAAATAATATTTCTATTGTTAGTGAATTTCCTGACGTATTTTCTAAAGAACTTCCTGGTCTACCCCCAGAACGTGAAGTTGAATTCTTTATTGATCTTGAACCGGGTACAAAGCCCATTTCGAAAACTCCATATCGAATGGCTCCTATTGAACTTCAGGAGTTAAAAGTCCAACTACAGGAATTGTTAGACATCGGTTTCATTTATCCTAGTACATCTCCTTGGGGTGCTCCTGTTCTATTTGTAAAGAAGAAAAACGGGAGTATGCGACTTTGTATCGACTATCGGGAATTAAACCATGTCACCATCAAGAATAGGTATCCGCTACCTCGCATTGATGACCTGTTCGACCAGTTGCTAGGAGCACATTTCTTTTCAAAGATCGATCTTCGTTCTGGATATCATCAGCTGAAGATTAAAACTGAGGATATTCAAAAGACTGCCTTCAGGACTCGGTACGAACATTATGAATTTTTAGTCATGCCTTTTGGATTAACTAATGCTCCTGCTGGTTTCATGGATATGATGATCCGTGTATTCAAAAAATATTTGGATCAGTTCGTTGTTGTCTTTATTGATGACATCCTCATCTATTCCAAAAGCCGTGAAGATTATGAGCACCATTTGAAGCTGGTACTTCAAAGACTTCGTGACAACAAGCTATATGCCAAGCTGAAGAAATGTGAGTTCTGGCTTAAGGAAGTAGCATTCCTTGGGCACGTGCTGTCAAAACATGGACTATCTGTTGACCCAGCGAAGATTGAAGCAATCCAAAGTTGGGAGCAACCGAGGTCGGTGACAGAAGTGCGTAGCTTTCTGGGCTTAACTGGTTATTACTGGAGATTCGTGGAAAGATTTTCTCGAATCGCTACTCCGTTAACTCAGCTGACTCGGAAGGATACAAAATTCGTATACAGCGAGGAATGTGAGAAGAGTTTCCAAGAGCTTAGGAGGAGACTCATTTCGGCACCTGTTCTGACAATACCATCTAGTTCTGATGGATTTGTTATCTACAGCGATGCTTCAGGCAAAGGGTTAGGATGTGTTCTCATGCAACATGGAAAAGCCATAGCCTATGCCTCACGACAACTCAAAGAATATGAGAGGAATTATCCTACTCATGATTTGGAGTTGGCAGCAGTCAATTTTGCGTTGAAGATCTGGAGACACTACCTATATGGAGAGAAAGTAGAGATCTATACGAATCATAAAAGCCTGAAATATTTCTTAACCCAAAAGGAACTCAACATGCGGCAACGACATTGGCTCGAGCTGTTGAAAGATTACGACCATATCATTCAATATCATCCTGGAAAAGCAAACGTTGTAGCGGACGCATTGAGTAGAAGATCGTATGCGGGTACGAGTGCGATGTTGTTAACACAAAGACCCATTTTGTACGACTTACAAAGGATGTAGATAGAGTTAAAGGTTCTAAGTACCCACGTGATGATATCAAACATACGAGTAGAACCAACTTTAATCGATAAAGTTAAAGATGCTCAAGCTACGGACATGGAGCTGATGCGTATGAAGAAGAAAGTACAAGAAGGTGCTATTCCAGAAGCAAGAATCGATGAAGAAGGAATACTTCGAGTCAATTCCAGACTTTGCGTTCCTAACGATTCTAACTTAAATTATAGAATCATGATGGAGGCACATAACACACCATTTGCAATCCATCCTGGGAGTGCCAAAATGTATCATGATCTTTGACATACATTTTGGTGGAACAATATGAAGAGAGAGATCGTAGAGTTTATCTTGAGGTGTTTAACTTGTCAACGAGTAAAGGCCGAGCATCAAGTGCCAAAGGGTCCATTGCAACCACTTGAGATTCTGAAATGGAAGTGGGAACACATTACCATGGATTTCGTTACGGGTCTTCCCAAAGTTTCTCAAGGCATAGATGCGATTTGGGTTATTGTTGATAGATTAACCAAGTCTGCTCATTTCTTACCCATACGTGAGACTTATTCCCTTGAACGTCTTGCTCGTATAAACGTGAATAAGATTGTGAGATTACATGGCATGCCAATATCCATAGTTTTGGATCGTGACCCAAGATTCACTTCACGATTTTTGGTTAGCTTGCAGAAAGCTATGGGCACGGATTTACGATTCAGTTTGACATACCATCCTCAAACGAAAGGGTAATTGGAAAGGACTATTCAAACCCTTGAAGATCTATTAAGACTCCGTGTCCTAGATTTCAAAGGAAGTTGGGATAAGTACTTTCCATTGGTGGAATTCTCCTACAACAATAGTTATCAAGCAAGTATAGGCATGGCTCCATTCGAGGCGTTATATGGACGAAAGTGTCGTTCTATAGTATGCTGGGACGAGGTGGGTGAAGCAACGTTGTTGGGACCAGAATTGGTACGCATGACTGTAGAAAAGATCCAAACGATTCGATAACGTATAAAGACCTCACAAGATTGATAAAAGAGTTATGTTGATCTTCATCGAAAGGACATGGAATTCAATATTGGAGATCATGTACTATTCCGTATTGCTCCATGGAAGGGAGTTACAAGATTCGGGAAGAGAGGAAAGCTCAATCCACGATTTGTTGGTCCATTTGAGATTCTTGACCGAATAGGAAATGTGGCCTATAGACTCGCATTACCTCCAAGCATGTCTCGTGTTCATAATGTTTTTCACATATCTATGCTTCGTAAATATGTGAAAGACCCGAATCACATTATTACGTTAGAACCAGACGAGATAGCCGAAGATTTAACGTACGAGGAGGTACCTGTCAAGATATTGGATAGGAAAGAGCATATCCTACGAACAAAGGTTATACCACAAGTCAATGTTTTGTGGAGGAACCATGCTATTGAGGAAATGACCTGGGAGTTGGAATCTGAAATAAAAGCGAGGTACCCTCAACTTTTTGAAACACAGGTACGTACGTCAATTTCGAGGACGAAATTTCATAAGAAGGGGAGGTTGTAAAACCCCAACTTATTATAAATAAAATTAAATTTCCTCTATTCATTATCTTGAAATAATGAGTTAATTTGATATAATGCTTTAGTTATGGGTGAAATGTGCAAATTTTGTAAAATAAGCAAGTGGTTATAAAATATTCATTTTTGTCGTAAAATATTCGTTTGGTCGTGGAATATTCTTGCTGCCGGGAAATATTCATATGACTACGCAGCCATTTGTGGGCCCCATAATAGAATAACTGTCGGATGAAGTAAACGACAAGTTTGAGTTTTTATAAATAACTGTGTAATCGTTACCGTTAGGACATGAGTTGTAATTTAAAATTTATTATATTAAAAGTTGAGGATAATATATGAATTATAAAAATATTACTTATTTCAATTTCTTTTCCGTCCAAATCAGGCCAATTTTGGATTAGAAACTTTGGCAGGAAAAATTGGCCAAGTTTTCGATCCATTTCTTTTCTTTTCCATTTATTAAAAAACTCAGAAACATAAGAATTGGAAAGAAAACCTAAATTTTCCGTCCATATCTTTTCTTTTTTGTCCATTTTAAAACTCAGAAACAGAGCGTAAATGGATAACTAAGAGAAAACTAAGTAATTTGAGAAAAGCTATTCTCAGTCCTTTTCTCTTTTCTCCAGTCCGTCTCATTCCATATTTTTCTTCTCTCTAAACTACCAAACTTCCATTAATTTGGGTTTGGTAGGAGCTAGCAAGGAAATTGAAGATGTAGATTAATTAGGAAGGAATTAAGTCTCAAATTCGGCAAGCTCTAATAATTTGGGCGAAAAAGAAAAGAGGGGAAGTAGTGGTCTGAGATTAGGAGCAACAAGGAAATGGTATAAACCAACTATAAGCTAAGATATCAAGTCAAGATTTCATTAAACTAAGAATTAAGAGTTTAGAAAGGTTAGTAAACTAAGTAAAGTTTGCTAATTCATTAGTTATACATAAATTTGGTTATGTATTGGATTGTTATTGTTTGGATTTGAATCAAGGGGATATGTTTGATTGTGTGGAGATATAAGGAAGATAAAATGGGATGATAAAACAAATAAATGGTTATGGCATGAAGGTTTCAAAACAGCAAACACATAGTGCTTGACAAAATGCTTTAACTAACTGTTTTGGTTAAAAACCAAGTTTTAAGCAAAACCAAAGCTTGGGCTAGTCATGTATATCATTTATGAAAATAATTAAAGAGTTTGGGCATATTAGATTTTAAAGAAAAACAATTTTGAGCTAAAGCGAAAACTCAAAAATTAGTATTTTAAGCCAATTTTGAGAGCTGTTTTGAGCAGCTTAAATGGTCTGAAACGGAGAATTTATAGCTTCTAAATGTAGTCTCATATACTATATATAGCATATTTCAAATTTGCTATAGAACGATGTATGAGCCACATGCAGGTTATAAGGTTGCAAAGTGTCTAAGTGTGGAACAGGGCTGCTGCCCACGGCAACAGCAGTGGCTGTGTTTGGCGTTGGCTAGGGGATCCGCTTGGGATCTCAGTCAACACATTTAAATTGCTCGGATTGCCCAGCTAATATTTTTCTATAATAGGAAAATGTATCACCTATCTAGTATCCAAGATGCAACGTAAACGAATCAAGATTATGGGAAATAAAAGTTTAACAAAGTGGGGGTTAAGAAAAAGGGAGTTGCTGCCCAACGACAGTAGTAGGTACCAACAAGGAGCAGATTTGGTGAGATAATCTTGGCTTCGTGTTGTAATTTGTTAATTTACTCGCACATGTGAGTCTATATTTTCTTAAATGAGTGGGTACACCACGCCTATATTGTATTCAAAATTCAACACAAATGAATCAAAGTCGTGGGGAATAAGGTTTGTCAAAACGAGGGTCAAGGTAGGAGGGGGCTGCTGCCCAATGGCAGTAGCAATTAGCTAGGAATAGCCGTGATGGCTGTTTAAACAAGCTAGTTGGGCGATGTACTTAAGTTTGCTAGTTTGCCCATAAGTGGTATACTTGTAATGTTTATAAAATGCATAAGTATATGAGATAGAGAATATTTAAAATCCAATATGATTGGATGGATACTTTAAAAAGTGTTAACGCCAATATTTTTTCACGCGCCTCAATCACGTAAAAGCGCGTCATATCCTGCACAGTAAACACGTCAATACCAGAAGCTTGACGGTTTGGACCGTCAGGGGATAGCTCCGACGTGAGAGTCAGTACAGGCGAATACAAGGATAACAATGGAGGTGATAAACTCTAGTGTTCTGATAAGAGAAAAATATCAGTTACCTTTCTCCTCCTCCTGTATGTCCTCATATACTCTTGCTTTAGTCTTGCCTGCCGCCGACTTGCGGTGACCTCTTCTCAATGCATACAGTATACATGCTCATCTCCTCACCCTTTTCCACCGCCGGCCGATTATGTCCCATCCTCATTAATTAAATGATTATGTCCCATCCTCATTAATTAAATGTAGAGTTGACAGTTAAAACTTATCAAATCCATCATCACCGGCCAAAGTCCAAATAAGACCATTATTCATCCAATGGTCCGGCCCAACAGCTCGGCCCAATGGCTCCAAAGGCCCAAAATAAAGATAGCCCAATAGATTCAAAATATTATGGCCCAACATTGCCCCTAGTCTTTTATTAAACAAGATGTTTAATAAAAGAGTATAAATGGCCCAAATATTTATAAAGTCTAAATGTAATTGAGTCAAGCCCAATTAGTAAAATAAATCAAATCTGTAAGTCCAATCTGTAACCCTAATCCGGTCACCAACTCTCCAAATTTGCCATCAATCAACTTGAAAAATGTACAAGCTCCCTTTAAATCTAACTTGAACTGTTAGTCAACAATCAAGCAAACTAAACAACAAACAAGACCAAGTAATATTATAATCTGAACTCAACACTTCAAGTAAAATCAGGTAATAAAGCAATGTAATACTTATTCATTACCGAAGTGTGATACTGATCTGCAACAACCCAATTCGCCATCTTGAAGACGAATTGATCCCACCGAACCTCCAAACTTGCAAGTTCACCATTTTTTAGGCGAGGCAAAACCAACCGAACTTCCAAATGTGCCTGTTCACCATTTTTCAGGCGAGGCAAAACCAACTGAACCTCCTTACACCAAGTGACCTCTGTAAAATGTGTTTCGCCATCGAATGGTCGAATGAGTCCAACCGAACCTCCTTGCATCAAGTCAATAGAACACCATTGGAGAAAAAACTTCTTTGTATTGATGAAGGTTAACATATTTACAGACTAGCCACAGACTAGTCCTGTATAATAACACTGTCCCTACTAAAAATACTTTCGAAGCCTTCTACCATGCCAAGTATTCTTGATTTTAGACCCATTTAATGCTCGCTATCGATAAGTCCCTGGCTTAGGTACTCCAATAACTTCATAAGGACCTTCCCAATTCGGTATTAGCTTTCCCAAATTCTGAGGCATAGAAGCTTCGACTTCTCTAAGAATGAGATCTCCTACTTCAAACCTTCGAAGCTTTACCCCTTTGTTGTAGTGCTTGGCCATACGTCGCTGATAAGCCGCCAACTTTTTCAAAGCTGCTTCTCTAACTTCTTCCAGTAAGTCCATGTTGACCTTCAGCCCTTCGTCATTATATATCTCCTTAAACTGACTGACTCGAAGACTTGTAGATCCAATCTCCACAGGGACTAAGGCGATATCTGTACCATAAGCCAACCTGAAAGGTGAATCTCCCGTTGTAGTCCTCGTAGTAGTTCGATAAGCCCATAATACACTAAGCAACTTTTTTGGCCATCTTCCCTTCGCCTAATCCAGTCTTCGCTTGATTCCATTTAAAAGCGTTCTATTAGTTACCTCAACTTGTCCGTTAGATTGTGGATGAGCTACCGAAGTCCTTCTGTGTTGAATCCCCAGCTCTTTCAAGAATGCTTCAAACTTTGATCCCACAAACTGGCATCCGTTGTCTGAGATTACCACCATAGGAATTCTGAAACGAAACACTATAGATTCCTTTAAAAACTTTAAACACTCATGTTCTGTTATCAATCTAAGCGGCTTCGCTTCCACCCACTTGGTCATATAATCAATTGCTACTATAACAAAACTGACCTGACCTTTCACTTTTGGTAATGGACCCAGTATATCTACCCCCAGACAACAAAAGGTATAGGAGATAAAATAGAGTATAGCTCTTCTGGTGGCTGGTGTGGGATCAAACTATTCAGCTGGCACTTCTAACACTTCTTCACATGCTCAGTAGCCTCCTTAAAGATTGTAGGCCAATAGTATAATCAGCTTCAGAAGGAACCAAACACTTCAATAATGGAGATGAATAAGCCCTTCGATAAAGATCACCATCAATAAGTACAAAATTGGCACTTTTATACTTCACCTTCTTAGCCAACATCTGATCTGAAGGAAGGACGCCATCTGCCAAATATTCAAAGTACGGAGTCATCCAACAATTAGAGTGTTCAATACACAATACTACCTCATGCTGGATACTAGGTTGTTGCAAAGTTTCTAAATATACATAACCATCAAAGGTGCTCACGTCAGTGGTAGCGAACTTTGACAACGCATCGGCGATGGAATTATCAGTGCGATCAACTCCCTGAAACTCATAAGAAAAGAAATTCTGAAGTCGATCCTTTAATTCGACGAGATACTTAATCATTCTAAAATCTCGAGCTTCATATTCTCCTGAAATTTGCTTGACGACCAACTGAGAGTCACTGTAGATGACTAACCTTTGAACTTCGAGACTCTTTGCCAGTCGTAATTTTGCTAGCACTGTGACGCCCCCAAAATTAGGTATACATCACCCATCTTGAGTCGCCAGATACATGGTACAGAATTCAAATACAACTTACTAATACAACTATCATGTACAATACGACAAAATATAAACTGTGAGTTTGAATACAAATATTATCTTCTAGAGAGTATCCATACTCAAAAGGAGTCCTTATTACAATTATTATCACACTATTACATAGAATAGTGAGGAATACTAATGCTATCATCTGGTCCATCACTCCGTTTTCTGACTCGTCCAACTATATTCTCATTTCCTGAAGAGAACAGTGAAAGAAAGGGTGAGCTCAACTAGCTCAGTAAGAAATATTATGACTAAGATAATGCAGAATAAATTATCATTAGCCTTCAACAGTGTTAAACTGATAAAATATAATAAACATCAAGTTTAACTGCAGCGAAACAAGTAATTCATTAGAAGAGTCAAGTAGAGAATAAAATCTACTATCTTCTATGATTTAAAAGGTTTTTCAACACTGTTATCGCTGGGACTCAGCTTAATAAAATAATCCACATCATCGAATCATCCCTGCACTACGGGCCAAAGATATTCATTAAATTATCAATGGTCATGACTATACCGAATAATCTCTGGTCTATCTCTGCACGTAAGCCAACGATAACTTTCATCACTATATATATAAGCATGAGGATGATGACAATGATATAAGCATTAATCAAACTAAAACAAGGATAAATGTTACAACATTAACTTTATCCAAATATTATCGATCACATAATAAATTCATAATCTAATATTATTAATATCATAACAATATTTTAATCACTTCTTAAACTTATAAACAATTTATTTCAGTTGTTTACACTTTACCAAATAATGCATTTAATCATTCAAACATGTCATACTCATAATATTTCATCACCAATGATCAAATTCCTTATCAACAATCTACATATACCTTATATAGGATTTTCAAGTCATAAAATCCTATCTTCTAACTTTGTTACTTCACATAACATATTTAACTCATTTACTCATAACTAGATCATTTTCATGAAAAATACCAAATCAGTTCTAAAAATATTTCTTTTCTGGGATTTAGCATAATATAGTCCCATACTGAAAATATATTTTTCTCGAAATTTTAAAATTCATTTACTATTTTTCAAAAATTAATTTCTAATTAATTCCTTAAGAAATTAGCTACCTCAAGTTTAACTCCATAAATCCCAAATCTTGGCAGGATCTTACACATGTTAACTTGAGCTCCCAGTTTAAATTTCATGATCATCGGAGTTATAGAACTCCGGTTATAGCATTTTTCGTCGGAAAAACCTAAATATTGAAATGGTCATAACTTGCTCATTTTAAGTCAGAATGAGCTCATTTTTGGACACGATGTTCATTATACCATATACTTTCATGTCCCAAAAGGGCTGAATTTTTCTTACTAATTAAGTGGCCGAAACAGCCCTCACAAAAACATGGCAGCAGCTTTTTGGCCATTTTGCAGTTTTAACTCCTTTGCTAAAATCAGTCCACACGAAAATCTATAATACCTTTTCTAGTAATTCCACTTGGATAAGTTAGAAAACTCATAGATCTAACTCTAAGACTTGACCACACTCAAAAATTCAAAATATAATAGGAGATATGATCAATTGAATTTTATGTTACGTTTTTACCAAAATCTGATTTTTCAACCCTTTGTGATTTCTAAGAAACTTTCTTGTTTTCACATAATAACCAACATAACACATCATAACACTTACTAATACTTCATATACCCATGATTTTCATCAGTCCAATACTTTTATTATAACTCTCATCATAATCAACGTAAACAGGTCATTTTCACATTTTAATAAGGAATGAATACAAATGATCATTCACCATGCATGTGGCAATCCACATAGACAAGTTATTCCAACAGAATAATAAAGAATGAAATAACAGAAGGATTCACCATGCATGCGATAGAGACCGCACAAACAGGTTATTCCCAACGGAATAATAAATGATGGAACCAGGTCCGGCGTAAAATGCACAGACAGGATATTTCGATAGAATCGTAAATACGGAATAATAAATGATGGAACCAGGTCAGGTAAAATTCACACCGACAGGATATTCCAACAGAATCGTAAATACGTAATAATAAATGATGGAACCAGGTCAGGTGAAATTCACACCGACAGGATATTCCGACAGAATCGTAAATACGGAATAATAAAAGAAGATCACCAAGTATTGGGTAAACCGCATATACAGGTCATTCAACCAAATATAGGGTAAACCGCGCATACATGTTATTCCAACAGAATAATAAATAATGGAATAACAAATGTTCTCTTCATGAATAAGAAAGAATAACACCCTTATGAGTACAAAAAATAATATTCCTTACCTTTGAAAGAAAAGTATTTCGACTAGTAGGGCGAGGATATACTCGAAGAAAACTTGTACTACGCTCAAAGCATTCTTAAACTCTAAAGAAATACGCTCAAGATTATAAAAGAAGAATTCTCTCTATAGTTTCTTCTCTAGAGTTTCAGTGAATTCGTAAGAAAATAATGAAGGAATGAGCTTCTATTTATAGGAAAATAGAATGCATAGAATAACTAATTCATGAACGGTCCAGATTGATTTACTTTAATCTGACGGTCCATATTTAAAGAAAAATCTTTTAAATAAAAAATAATATATTCTATTTATATAAAATAATTTTTACTATGCAAATTACTATGCAACACTATGC